>CM075006.1:4254423-4265531 GCA_037576675.1 Pangasius sanitwongsei
CACATGTAAAAGGAAATGAATCATGTGAAAAAGAATCACATGTAAAAGGAAATGAATCATGTGAAAAAGAATCACATGTAAAAGGAAATGAATCATGTGAAAAAGAATCACATGTGAAAGAAATGACAAATTTCCATAAAGAGAACTTTTTTAAATCTGTTTTTTTTTTAATCTGTTTTTAAACCTGATTAGACTGTAACATTCCATAGGTAATGTTCTAAAACATCATCTGTAATATTATTAGGTATATTGTTGTTCTCTCATTGTGCCTTGTTGCACTGACAGTAATGTTAGTGTTAATGTTGTGGAAAGGTTTATAACTGTTATATAAAAACATTCTCAAGACACAGACGTGGTTTGAACGTTGCTAGAACCGTAACGTTCAGAAAACCTTCTGTGAACCTCACATTCTTTAGATCGATGGCGATGTTCTCAATAAGGTTGCCGGCGATCACCTTCTGACACGAAGCTCCTGTGATCTCGCTGTGATCAAGCATTCTGTTTATTAGGGAGAATTTTAGGAATGCCTTCTTCTTCGGGCTCGGAATTAGAAACACACAGACTCCGCGCGCCTCGAAGGCGTCTTCATCCTTTCGGGCCACTCCGCGGCCAAGATTTCAGCCCGAAGTCCTTAAACCGAGGCCTTGACCCCAAGCAGACGCTTCACTGCTTCATTCATGCACCGTGTTTTGTGTTTGATGCGTGCATGTATGTGTTTAGTTAGCCGTTCCACGCTGACTCGTAGAGGTCGTGACCTTTTGCATCTCTCCCACACAACAGTTAGTGTTCCCCGCATGCACACCTCATAGCCGCAGATCTGCCTGGGGGGCCGATTGAACTGGAGTCCCAATTTCAGCCTCTTCTGTGGGAGACGTGGGGGGAGAGGAAGAGCCTGGGAAGACAGAAAAGTTGGCCTTAGGAAAGGAAATACGGGGATTACCAGTCAGCCAGGGGGGTGACACATCACCCCCATGCAGGATGGGACACAAAAAGGACAAAGAAACAACAAAGAGTGTGAACAGTTGGGTTTAAAAACAACAACTTGCATCAAAATCATTCATTTCAGCATCAAAACAAAATGAATGTGGGGGGGAAAAGTGCCTGCTCTGAGTTTGTTTCATATTTCCTGTATGAACCAAGCTGCAGTGGGGCTTTTTTGCTAAAGAAACACACACACACACACACACACACTTTTTCTTATGATCCTTATTATCCTTGTGAGGACCTTCCACTGGCAATAATGTAAAAAAAAAATTAATGCTAATAATTAAGTTAATGCAAAGTAAGTAAACAATTAAATCTAAGAAAGGAAGTGTTTTAAAATAAAACTTGCAGTTTTTGTACAAAAATACATTTATCATAAGTTAATAAAAGTAGTAAAATAAACTGGATGCCTTGTGGGGACCAGCCACATGCCCACACACACACACACACACACACTATACTTAATATACTTATGAAGACTTTTCCATTTACAATAATCAATGCAACTAATTAACACTAATAATTAAGTTATTAGCCTTTTTACAATAAAACCTGTAGCTTTTGTAAGAATACATATATAATAAGTAAACAAAAATAATAAAATACACTGTTTTCCTTGTGGGGACACGGCAAATGTCCCTACAAAGTCAAACTGTGAGATATTCCGATACTTGTAGGGACATTTGGTCCTCATCAAGATATAAAATCATTCCTTCCTACATATGAAAAGACATTTTGTCCTACTATCCTTGTAAGGACCTTCCATACATAATATATTATTGCAGTTAATTTTTTTTTTTTTATTTAAATGAAAGCTGCAGTTTGTGTAAAAAAAAAAAAAAAAATTGCAGTTTTCATTATGGGCATCAGCCAGATGTCCCCATGAGGTCAAACCTGTCAGATATTCCTATCCTTGTAGGGACATTTTGTCCTCACCAAGATATAAAAACACTCCCATGCACAACTCCGCAGCTCTCTTGCTTATTATTTGCTGTTTCCGCACTGTGGCAGCAAAAAGAGCCGAGCATTCATGCTTCGGCCCCCTCGCTCGCAGTGACCGTACCCCACCGTCACAGCTCCGTTTCACAAGAGCCATTTATTGCCAGTCTCCTAAATGAAACTGCGTCCTTCAGAGGGATATTACTCACATGCCCTGAGCCTGCCAAGTCCTGTTCCATGCACCATTACGGTATTTAAAGGCAGCCATTCATATTTGTGCTCCTTTCCTACTTTTCCTTTCCTTAGTTTGTGTCTTATTTTTTCCCCTCTGCATTGGTCTCCTAAAAACAAAAAAAAAAAAGAACGTATTCACTAAAAGTCGGGTCACGAGGCAGCCGTCGTGTCCGGTAGAGCTCGCTGCTGTTTGCTGTGCTGTGTTTGTGTAAGATTTGGAGGAAAAAAAAATATCAAACTCAGCGAGCGACAATGTCCACTTCTGAAAAACGAACGTGTGGCTTGTTTTGGGGGCCGAAAGTTTTCACAGCGCACGGCTTTTGAAGGGAACAAAAATGCGGAAGAAAAATGGCTGTATTTTACAATTTATGCACAAAAACTAACTAGAATTCCAAGTTAAAAGTAAAATGTGGGTGGAGCCATGTTATACGTGAGGTCTCAGTTTTGGAACCCACTATTGTTGTTAAGAAGCGTCTTAAAAAAAGGATTATTTTGGATTTTTGTGGAACCGAGCACAACAGCACCATCGAAGGTCGTAAGAATTTTGTAAGACGGTCAAAAGAAGTGTATTTCATTATACTGTACACCACTGAAGAAGTGAGGCTGGGGCTGATTTCTTTCTAGCCCAGTGATAAAATCGCTACAAAGCAAAACCTTATTGCTTTTATAAAGTGGCCACAAAAAACAATATCATAAAAGCAACTGTTCAACAAATCATTTAACTTATTGTTAATAATCTTAGCAAACAACAATTCTTCCACCATACTATTATAGTGTGTTAACAGTAAGCTTTGGTTGCTAAGCAACACACCAGGCAAATATGAGGATAGACAGAACAATGGCTTAAAGGTGCATCAGGTAAGATTTTTCCTTTTTTTTTTTTTTTTTTTTTTTAAGATTAGATCTCTAGCGGGTAGGTGGGTTCTGCTTTTGAATGATTCCCGCCCAAAGCTCGAGTATTGTACCTTTAAGTGTTATGATGCGTACTTTGCCCACAATCTCCTCCCCCACTGTCTGTCGGTCACATTAGCTACTTCGTCAGCTAGCTACAGAACAACGTTAACTTGTTGCGCTGAGCAAATCAAATCCTGTTGTTCTTTATCAGCGTGTACTTGCTACAAAGACTGCAAATGTAATAGTTAGCTATAGTTAGCTGGCTTACGTTAGCATACATGAGTCCCTCTTTTTGTTCTCTCTCTCTGTCTCTCTTTCGCTCTGCTTCTTCGCCAACGTTTCTTGTCTGAAATCCAGATTTTTGTTTTAAGATTAGCAGCTAGCCACTAGCTACTTTCTATTTATACTTATTAATGTATACATGATAGAAACATAGGGCCAAATAGGTCCAGATAGGACCAAACCACTTTTGCTTTTGAAGAGGGGGGGATCACCAAAGGAAACAACAGACATATAAGCAGAATTTACCATGTAAGTACAGTCTTGTTTTATTACAAATCTCATCTTAAATAATAATAATAATAATAATAATAATATCACATTTAGAAACCAAAATCATCTTTATTTTCCAGGCATATCTTTACAGAATCAATTACACTTCATTGTCTCCTTACATTATCCTTTATCCTAAGGGTGTGCTAACTTTTGCACCCTGTACGTGGGTCATATGAATCCACAGGAGCCAACTGTATGAAAACTTATGAATGATTACAGTTTGCAGTACACCTGTAGATTTTTTTTTTAACCACTTCATTGAATTAAATCTAGTAACGTTGCTCTTGGTCACTGAAATTAGCACACGGTTTACATTTTAAAGCCGCAGTTAAAGTTTGGCGAAGCGGCTACGGAAATTCCAGCGCTAGCAGCACGTTTATTAAGAGTGTGTCTAACTCCCAGCTTTAACGTTCGACCTCTGCGCCGCTGTAGTGGCTACGCTAAATCCCGAGTGAGATGTTAAAAAAGTCACAATGGACTACAGTAACCAGAAACAGTCAGTGCTACTATGACTAGCAACTGATGTATGTAAGCTAATGCCGCTAGGGTAAAAAAAAAAAAACAAACGAGTCCCGGGTCTGTACGGTTCCGCCCGTGTGTCCCAGCAGAGCAGCGTGGCGCTAACAGCTGGCCCCATCTGATTGTGTGTCAGGGAAAGGGCTGTGTAAGCAACAGGAAATCAGCGCTCAGGTAATCTAGCAGGAAGCTCCTGACTCCGGCCACGCCACAGACCTGCTTTTCATTTGCATGGAAGCTCTCGTCTGACGCTCGCTGCACAAACGCACACCGGAGAACAGAGAACGGTACACAAACACGCCTGTCCTCTTCGCAAGGTTCTAGGTCACTAATTCCACTTTCACTCAACCGCTGCGTCAGAAACGTTTGAATCGTTTGTGCATTACTTCAGAGAAACAGGTTAAAGCTACTAGCCTTGGGGGTTCTAATTATATCTAGTTTTAATAAAAAAAATAGGTTTTAATTCTATCTACCTTAAAGGTTCTAGATAAAAATGGTCTCCTTTGTACAATTCTTTAGAATAACAGGTTGAATCTAGAACCTTTATAGGTTTAATTCTATCTAATTTTAAAATTAGGTTCTAGTTATATCTACCTTAAATGTTGTAGATATAATTAGACTCTTTGGACACTTTTGGAAAGAACGGGTCAAATCTAGAACCCTTAAATATCCCGGAAATAATCTGACTCTTTGGCATGCTTTTAGAAAAGCATGTTAAATCTAGAACCCTGAAGTGACCTAGAAGACACTTGACTTGTACGTTTTTAGAAAAACAGTTTAAATTGAGAACCTGTAAATGTTCTAGATGTAATTTGACTTTTTTTTTTACACTTCTTTAGTACAAACAGGAATAATCTAGAACCCATAAATGTTCCAGAATTAATTTAATCCTTTAGTGCACTTTTAGAAAAACAGGCATAATCTAGAGCCCATAAATGTTCCAGAATTAATTTAATCCTTTAGTGCACTTTTAGAAAAACAGGCATAATCTAGAACCCATAAATGTTCCAGAATTAATTTAATCCTTTAGTGCACTTTTAGAAAGAACAGGTCAAATCTAGAACCCTTAAATATCCCAGATATAATCTGACTCTTTTGAACACTTTTAGAAAAGCATGTTAAATCTAGAACCCTGAAGTGATCTAGAAGGCACTTGACTTGTACATCTTTAGAAAAAAAAAGTTTAAATCGAGAACCCGTAAATGTTCTAGATGTAATTTGACTTTTTTTTTTACACTTCTTTAGAAAAAACAGGCATAATCTAGAACCCATAAATGTTCCAGAATTAATTTAATCCTTTAGTGCACTTTGAGAAAAACAGGATGAATCTAGAACTTTAACTTTTTCATTTTGTCTGTCTTGGACAGACAGACAAACATTTATTTATTTATTTATTTATTTATTTATTTATTTGTTTGTTTGTTTGTTTGTTTGTTTTAATTTCACATAATTATCTGCCTTTTGTGATTTATTTGATTTGATTTTATTTTAGGGAATGATCAAGTGGCATGGTTCCATGTTTTCTTTGGATCTTTTTTTTTTCCCCACAACACAAAGTACTAAAACTTTTGGCACCTACACACTAGAACTGTGCTTTTTCCATTGGCCTCGAGGTTCCAGAGGTTCCCGTTATCAGACGTTTAGTACCTGCTCAACACCAGCAGGAACAAATGCTGTGTAAAATTAGAACACATATTTCTAAGTAGGAAAAAAATAAAATATTAAAAAGTCCGCTCAACCTGGAATTTTTTTAACTTGGGAAGTTGGAATGGTGTCCTGAGTCCCAGGTTCAGCATATGACATCACAACAAGATGTCCTCTCACACTGTAAAGTACCACCTCTCTACTCTACTCACACATTTGCTTTATACTTCATTAACAGCTGCCTGAAAATATTTTAGATTTCCTCACATTTTGTGGTATTGTGCCTCATTTAACGATAATTTGTTAAAGTTGTGGGTGAACGTTTGTGTAGCTTGAATCAAACTAGACATTTTCACTGCGACTGTGTGAGTGTGTGATTTGAAGGCGTTCCACACACCACTCCACTGACACGTCAACTGAGGCTACGTTTACACAGCGATGTGGTCAAAAACGGAGAAGTTTTTCTCTTGCGTTTTCAAAAAGTTTCACGTATACACGACAACGCTTTCAAACCGATTCGCGTTCACACATATCCTCGATAACGGTCAAAAACGCTGTATTACGTACGCGCTTGCCTTTACAATAGACACGTACTGCGCATGTCTACATTCCTAACACGTACTACGCACGCGCATGACGTCACCGTTTTCAAAGATTCCCGTATCGGCTGTTTACATGGAGACGATAACGGCGGCGTTTTCAAAAACTTTGAAACCCGTTTTCAAAAATATGCGTTTTCAGTCCCCAAAACGCCGAACAGGCAAAACGCATAAAAAGCTTTCCCGTTTTTGGCTGAAAACGTTGTCGCGTAAACGGCCCCTTAATCTGCTTTGCTCTTGCCGCCGGTGTGTGAAAGAACCCCGGGGGCCTTCCTCCTGGAGCACGGCGTGTTTTCAGGGAGGTGGGAGGGGTCTAGCAGGGTTTTTACCCGGGCCCCGGACAACCCACAGGGGTCACGGGGTCAAACGCAAAAGTGACAATGTGGATAATTGGCGGCTAAAGATAATGGCCTGCTGATTGAGATCAATTACTTTCCATGGACGGAGAGGGAAAAACAGTGAGCTGAACTCTGACCCCGCAAGATGTCTACTGCTGCGGAACAGTGAGGCATGACGGAGCGAGAGGGAGCTCGCTCACATACACACACACACACACACACACACACACACACACTCGCTCGAGCATTGATGGCCCCATTGTATATGAAAAGAAGTCATCATGAACCACGGAGCAATTCAGACACCAGACACATACAAAAGAGACGACACGCTACTTAACCTGCTCTTAAGGGTTCTAGATACCATTTGTCTCTTTTGTACACTTTTAGAAAGCAAAGGCTTAATCTAGAACACGTAAGGTTTTCCGATATAAGCTGATCATCGTGTACACTTCTTTAGAAAAGCATGTTAAATCTAGAACCATAAAAAAAACGTTACATTTCTAACCATTAAGTGTTCTAGATATAAGTTGACTTGTGTACACGACTTCAGAAAAATAAGCTGAATCTAGAACCCTTAAAAGTTCTTGATGAAATCTGGGTGTTTTGAATATTTTTTAGAAAAATATATTAAATCTAGAAAGCTTAGGTTTAATCTAGAACCCTTCTGTGTCATCTGGAACTTTTGTACACTTTTAGAAAAATAGGTACAATCGAGAACCTTAAATTATTCTAGATCTACTTTGAATTTTGTATGCTTCTGCAGAAAAATAACTTAAATCTAGAACCTTTAAGGGTTCTATGTATAAATTGATGAAAACTACTTTAGAAACAAACAAGTTAAATCTAGAACTCTTAAGTGTTCTAGATAAAATTAGTCTGTTTTGTACTTTTTTATTTAAAAATTTGTTAAATCTAGAACGCTTAGGTTTAATCTAGAACCCTTGAGGGTTCTAGATATATTCTGAGGCATTTATGCACTTTTAGAAACATAGGTTCAATCGAGAACCTTAAATTATTCTAGATCTACTTTGAATTTTGTATACTTCTGCAGAAAAATAATTTAAATCTAGAACCTTTAAGGGTTCTATGTATAAATTGATGAAAACTACTTTAGAAACAAACAAGTTAAATCTAGAACTCTTAAGTGTTCTAGATAAAATTAGTCTGTTTTGTACATTTTTATTTAAAAATATGTTAAATCTAGAACGCTTAGGTTTAATCTAGAACCCTTGAGGGTTCTAGATATAATTTTGAAATTTTATGCACTTTTAGAAAAATAGGTTCAATCGAGAACCTTAAATTATTCTATGTATAATTTGATGCCCTTTTACACTATTAGAACAAAAGTAAAATCTAGAAACTTTAAGGGTTCTAAATATAATTTGACTTTTCTTTTTTTTTTTTTAACAAAACGGTCATTTGGCACAAATGTTCTCTATCAGACAGGGTTCCACATAGAACCCTTTTAAGACGATAAGATTGCTTCACTAAACAAATAATCTTTGAAAAGCCATTTTTAAAGTGTACTCTTCATTTTTTCTGTTCTAGATACGAGTGAGCATTTTTCACACCTCTTTAGAAAAACAGGTTAAATCTAGAACCTTTAAGTGTTTAGATATAACTTGACTTTTTTTTTTTGCATACGTCTTTAGAAAAGTAGGTTAAATCTAGATCCTTTAAGTTGTTCTAGATATAATTTGTCTTTTATGCACTCAATCTAGAACCCATAAGTGTTAGAACCCTTAAGTTGTTCAAGATATAATTTGACATTTTTTGTACTCTTATTGAGGCAAACATGTTAAAATGTTAAAATGAGTCTTTTCTACTCTTTTAGAAAAAAACAGTTTAAATCTAGAACCTCAAGCATTCTTCAGTTTGTTCCTCTCAGGGAATGCAGTGTTCTCTGGCAGACAGGGTTCCACATAGAACCATTTTATGAGGACAAGATTGCTTCACTATAAAAAAAAAAAAAAACAAAAAAAAAATGTATATTTCTTTCTGCTGTTCACATAATTGGTTTATTCTGCACCATTTTACAGAAAGAGTCCCATGTTTTCTATGGGAGACATTTTCCTACAACACAAAGTACCAAAAGTTTTGGCACCTTTCACACTAGAACTGTTCCAAAGATTCCAGCGGTATGTTTTTTTTTTTTTGGTACCTGCTGAACATCAACACCAACAAGAAGTCACTGACTGACAGAAATGCAAAGCATGAAGCTATTATTGTAACGACAGATAATTCAAAGCATTTGCATCTGACGACTGTCTATGAACGCGTGACGCACGGCGTTTGCGTTTTAAACAGAGATATGACGAGCGGCGTGTCGGGCGCTCTGTAAACCCGGGTTCTCTTGGGACATCACGCTAGATCCCTGATAAACATGGAAAATCCATTCAAATGAAAGAAGTTTACAAAAGTGCCGTGTCCGTGTTCCCTCAAGCAAAAGCTACACACTGACTCGAATTCAGGGTTTGTTTAGAATAAAACGCACTTCAAAACACTTAGGTAATGTGTCATGCATGATATTTAAAAGATATCAATCACGATGTTTATTGATAATTGATGCAAATGTACCCTGTAGGAGGGTCGAAAAAATCTTACGAAGTGCTTTTTTTTTTTTTTATTAAAAAAGCACAATTGTGACAATTTATTTATTACAAAAAATGGCGGATGCGCTACATAAATGGATTCAGAATCATATCATCTTTTAATAAATAACAAGAGTAGTCTTGTGGTACTTTATAAAAGGAATAAAGCACTTCAAGACATGCCGTGACACACTCACTCCACAACATTTACATTAAAGTGGGCGTCGGCCTCAGACACAACAATCCGATCGACGTTATTTTTTAGAAAATGATCAGGAAGCTCATGTGCGACGTGAAGCCTAAGTCTGATTCCTGAGAACGATCATAACATCATCATCATCATCATCATCATCATCATCTTCGCTATTTATCCCATGAGGCTGTCACATTTCCCATCAGCCACTACACCTCACCGGATCACGTCACATGACCGTTTGCACCTGGTTCACGTGCTCATGTTATGTTCTCTAGTCCGAAATCCTAGTTCATGTTTTTTATTTAATGTCTAAGTTTACGTTTTCTGCGTAGTTCATGTTTCATTAAACTACAAATCTGCACTGCAAATCCCTGACAAGAGGCATTGACAGCTTTCTGAGGTGGATGGTGGATTTAAAATATGATCGCAGTGACGTGACAAGAGATACGGCTGAAAAATATTTGAGAAAAAGAATAAAAATAACAGCCGTGTGGAAATTGGGGGGGGGGGGGGGGTGGGTAGTGGTAGGTGTTGGTAGAAGACAAAATAGTACATCAGTGGAAGAACGTGGAAGAATATTGTCCAGGAATCAGCAGCAGATGCAGAGAAGGTGACGTGATTATGGAGAAGAGACGTGAGAGAAATACAGTCACGTGTTCACAAAGTACAATTCACACGCACACACACAGTACAAGCACTTTTGCGAATCTTGGAAAAAAAACGAAACAAACAAACAAAAAAAAAAGCAGAAAGGCTGCATATGTGAAAGACGTAAAGCTTGAACATTCCCAAGAACGTTACACATACGTACATATAAAGTCCTGGGATTTTACTGAGAAAGAGATTTACGCACAATTATTTATACACACAGTTATTTTCACACACATTCATACACACACATATTCATATTCATATTCCTACACACACACGTTTGTAAGGTGGATGTGAAAGGATGAAACTTGTTTAAGAACTAAAACCTTTGTTACATTCACAAAATGGAGGTTCTAAACCCTGAACCCTACTCCGGCCCGCTACATCTCGGGATCGATACGCACTTTGACACACGTGTGTAATACGCACGTCAGCGAGTGGGTGTAGGACGGCTGCTCCACTTCCCCTTCTGAATAAAACATTCAAATCCAATAGGTGTGTCTGTGATGCAATCATACAATGAGCTCTTTCTCCTGTGCCTACTTTACATGCTGGAGGTTCCTTAGTGCCCACACACACACACACCTCATCTGACACACTGACTGAGGTCAAATAACATTGGAAACACATATGTAAGGAATAAAGCACATACTGTTAAAGGAAAATAATCAACGACAGGGTGGAGTGATGAAACAGAGCTACTCTTACTACCCTGAAGTTGATTATTTTTCCATAACGGCATGTTCTGAAGTGTTTTATTCCCCTTATACCTCAGCAATTTTCCATTTTATTAAAGCATGATGTCATACTTTTTATCTGTTTATAGTTACATATAATGTGCATAGTAACACTCCAGTGAGATATGAGATTATATATATATATATATATATATATATATATATATATATATATATATATATAGAGTCAGGTCCATATATATTGGGAGATAGACACAAATATAACA
>CM075006.1:4279556-4356935 GCA_037576675.1 Pangasius sanitwongsei
CAGGCCAAGTGATTAGGACACCTGATTCTGATCATTTGGATGGGTGACCGAATACTTTTGGTAATATAGTGTATATGTGTGTGTGTATATAGCCATACTATGAGGTCTGAGGATGATTTTGCATTTGTTATTGCAAAATTGCAAATAAATGTCACAAAAGTGTATTATTTTTCTACAAAATCTCCACGTTCCACTGCTTTACACGTGTCTGGATTCCTCTATTAAATAAAATCAGATTCAATTCTAATTCATGCCACAATTTCAAAGTTTTCATTTGACTCACATTCGCATTTATAAAGTGCTACAAAATAAGTTGCATGAGAACATTTTCCTATGAGACTGAGTCGGATAAAATCACATTGCAGTATCATATCTATGAGATAGTTACAGCTCTGGGGCTGGTAAGATGGTGTCTGTGCTCGAACACTGGGGCTCCGCTTTAGCATACTGTATGCTGTACGTGCAAACAGCCGTACTGTAAAACGAGTGACGAGAGACGGCATGACTCCCACAATGCTGTTTGTTCAGAGTGATTTCAAAAAGTATTGCCTTAATTACTTAATTATACAAAAATGAATACTCTAAAAGACTTTCAAAGTGTCATGAAGTGCATAAATGGACACAAGTGCAGGTTTTCTGGTTTTATATTTAAACCAGTGTTGCAGATGAACAGATGTGAGACAGGCTAATAGTTAAAGTAATAATAATAATAATAATAATAATAATAATAATAATAATTAATCAAGCTTTTGGACTCCTCACAGACACAGCACTGGAGCGAGACTTCCCAACGTCACGCTGTGAGGTTATTTAAGAGGAGTAGTGTGATTGCAAACAGGTGAATGCCATTCGTAATCAGCTGACCTCATCATGTGAGAAGCTTATGCAATGGGGTTGGAGGCTGAGGATTGTGGGAGTTGTAGTCTGAGGCATGACACAAGGCTTGAAATTTGAAAATACATCCATGAGGATAGAGAATTAGTCCTGGAATTAAATTAAAGATTCAAGTTGTTAGCATGAACTGTAAATGTGTATTTATTTATTTATTTATTTATTTATTTATTTATTTATTTATTAGGCTTCATTTTTTAGTTTTTAAACAAAAACATACAGATTATTTTTAATCTATTTAATCTGTTTCATAGGTTTATATTTTATATATATTTTATAGATTGATATTTTAGTTCCCTTTTTAGTATATTAAAAAAAAAACCTCTCCAATAACTTCCTAATTTCTGTAAAAGAAAAAAGGCCAAAAAAATTATTTAAACTCTGTTGCCTTCAGTGGGTTTATTGGCAGGTTGCAAACTGATCCATATCAACTGATTTATATCAACTAATTTATATTGACTGATTCGTATTGACAGATTCATATCAACTGAATCATATCAACTGATTCACATCAACTGACTGATATCAACTGATTCATATCAAGTGTTTCATATCATTTGATTCATATCAACTGCTGCATATTAACCTCTTCATATGAACTGATTCATATCAACTGACTAGTATCAACTGATTCACATCAACTGACTGATATCAACTGAGTCAAATCAGCTGATTCATATCAAGTGTTTCATATCATTTGATTCATATCAAGTGTTTTATATCGACTAAATCATATCAACTGCTGCATATTAACCTCTTCATATGAACTGATTCACATCAACTGACTGATATCAACTGAGTCATATTCACTGATTTATATCAACTGGTACATATCGTTTGATTCATATGAATTGATTTATATCAACTGATTCATATCAATCGATGAGGATCCCAGAGAGCAGATTATTTAAGTGAATATAAACAGATTGGATGAAAATCCTATGTATATAGTTATCAGTTCTTGTGAATGTTTTTGTATTTTCTTACATTTAATGAAAATGTGTGTCATATAGATATCTTCATACTGTCTGAACATTTACAACGTGCGTATGTGTGTATATAATATAATATAACCCAGCGGTCTCTCTGTATGTGTGTGTGAACTCTCAGTAGCAGGCCGCTCTTTGCGGCGGGGTGTGGAGGTCCAGGTCGTCTCCTATCTCTCTGTTCCTCACGGTGTCTCTTTGAACGAGGAGGACGGCGTGTGGAGTGGAAGAGCAGGAAACAGGTGCTGCTCAGCTCAAGCTGCTCGCTCTGTTTGATATCCTTTATAAGAAGCAGACGGAGCGGCGGGGCGTAGCCACAAACAGATGCTCCGAAAGAGCGGAAAGATGGCTTCATCTCAGCACCACCTTGCTCTACAGGCAGAGATGGAGAACACACAAGAAATTCAATAAAGGGTGCAGAAAAGGTCAGAGTATTATTGACTGAACGTACACGGAAGAGCTGATGGACAGGTGTTACTTTTTCAAGAGATGACAGTTTTACCAATGTTATAAAAAAAAAACAAACAAAAAAAACCCCAGGATTTTGATAATGGATGAAGTCAAAAAATAGTTCTTTAGAGGAGACTATGTAGCATTTACATCCACTCGCACATCATAAACCAGCGGCAGTCAGGCAGCCTCACACAGCTCGCCTGCGGTTTTACTGTCTTCAACTTTACTAGCTCAGCTAATTACAGCAATAAATTAGCATACGATTTGAAGCAGGTGTGTTAACGCGGGAAACAGTGCTGTTCATTATAATAGCACAGCAATGTTAAACAATATTTATGGCAATACTCTATAAAGTTTATATATAAAATATGTTTTTTTCCCCCAATTTTCTCCCCGATTTAGTCACAGGTATGTAACCTCGACGAGTATAAAGCTTTGAACTGTTTGAATGGTAGCTTCACATAACGGATCATGCAGATGTGTTTTTTACGATTATAAAAAAAAAAAAAAAAAGGACAGAGAATGCACACGACCATTTTTCTAAACCGGTATGAGCTGAATTGTGCGTTTTATAGTGTTAAATCTTGGCTTTCAAGCAGCTGAAATGCTTATCCTTTTCCTTCAAATGCTAGCGATGCTAACATACTGATAATACTGAAGCGCTAAGGCTCATGAGACCTCATTACAAAGTAAAAAACAGGGCTATTTTCATAAATCAGCGTTTAGAGTGTCATAGCAGTCGAAACTGGACATCGTTGTTAATGCAAATGCTAATAAATTAGCGTGCTAATTTTAGCTGAACTTTAGCTTTGGGTAAATGTGTACTTTGTGTACCCATCTACTTAACCGAGGATCTAATCTTGAAATATTTTGACAAACCTTGCTCCTTTAACTACTAAAGCTGTCGTCCCAAAGCCGCTGGAAAGCTCTCTCTCTGGAAAGATCACACTTGGACCTTACATACGTCTTTTTTTTTTTTCTTTACAGTGGTGACTGATTGATAACGGTGACGCCTTCTTTGCACCTTCTTCTCACAGTAGCACAGACACCCAATATGCTGCGTCAAAACGTAACACACCCAAGCACACATCTGGAAAGAGATCCACGTCCCGCACAAGGACGTCTTTCTCACACAGGCGCCGCCCCGAAGGCGCGTACGTAGACGCAGTAAAAATAAATTGCCTCTGACGATGTGTTAATCCACTCTGACAAAGCGTCTCGGGTCCGAATTATGTTGTCATTTTTTATTGCCCAACTGACACCTGTTTATAATACAGAGAGGCCCGGCTGTGACTTATGGCTCTGTTTTTCCAGCCTGAACCCGAGTCCGTGTTGGACACCAGAATAAAGCAGAGACCTGGGTGGCGCTGGACCTTCTGTATTTCTACTTACTCTGTGTTAGCTTTATGGACAGCTACGGACTCGTCTCGGATGACCGGAGCAAATAACGGGGGTCAGAAGAAACAGCCACGTCTTGACACCTACCTCAGAAAATACAGATGTGAGAAAGCCATCCATCCATCTCCATGAAAAGTGTCCTTCACTGACCATCAGCGATGGAAAATCCAGTAGGCTACGCTACAATGTTTGATTTAAAAGAGTTCTTTACATAGCTTTCTCAAGAGGTTCTGCTTGGAACCTTGTGTGAAAGGGAATCTCCCAAAGCTATTTAAGATGCATTGAGTCACTAAAGCTGGACTTTTCATGGATTATTCATTTACTCGACATAAAACAGAGATTTCAATTCAAATCATATTACTGAATTTAAGGTTCAGTAATAAACTTATAGAAATATTTCGTTTTTTTTACGTAAATATCAAACGAAATCTATTCGTAAGCATTACTTTATACATTAATGAAACTGTTCAAAATATGAAGAGTATCAGCTCCAGTCCTGGGAATAGATCTCGCAATGGGTCAGGTTTTTCCCTGATTTGATCAGTTTTATTAGTACGTATTTATTAAATTGATCCAGCTCATGAGCAGCTTCTCGGAGTATTATTAACATGTCGAGGAATGCTGAAATCAGAGGAAACTGCAGAATTACTTCCACAGGCCTCAAAATTTAATTCTCAGACAGTAAAGGAAATTGTAAAAATAGTACAGATTAAGTCATGAGTGCGAGTCTCGGTATATCTTTGCTCCGTATGTGATAAAGAAGCGTGCAAACATCTCGGTCACATCAATACGGACGGCGACTCCAGTCAAGTTCACAAGTGCGCTCCTAGAACTGGATTAACCTGCTGAAAATTAGCATAATAAGTAAATCTGGTGTATTGTGTTAAGTGACATGTGAAAAAAGCGGTCCAGATGTTCGTGGTGTACTTAAAAGCGAACATATTCCAGAAACATATTTAAACACAGTATAATATGTATATGTCAGTCTAATCATGCATTATACATATACTGCAGTCTTTTCCAAAAAAGAAAAAAAAAAATCGACTGCATATATTTCAACACAGTCGTTCTTTGTGAACGCGCTCAGGGCGCCTGCGGACGCGTTCCACCTTCTGAACGGATGTTGGCTACACTGCAGAGCATAGCACACCCTCAGCATGATAGGAACTGGCATGGTTTTACCCCGAGCCCACTTGGTATTACGCAGAACCCCACGGGACAGCGGGGATCGGCGTGGAGCAGGAATGCTCGCTGGCTCTGGTTGCGCCAGACTAAACTGTGGAAAGGCCAAGTCTCTCGCTGGAGATTCGAGCCAAGATGTCCGCTGTTCTTGCTAATCAGACTGATTAGAGGCTGGTAGTCTGGTGTGGGTCTGCATTCTGCTTCATGTCGCCTTCCGAGCGGAGGCCCTGTTGCGAGAGCAAGTGAGGTGTGCGAAGGATTTTACAGAGATGTCTCGCTTTTGGCGAAATTCTCATCAGGCAGTCACTTCAGTTTCAGTTTTGGGGATAAAGAGCACTAAAATCGGTTCGGTTGTTAATCAGCAGCCGTGATGTTCATGATCGATTTTATTCACAGTGACGTTAGTGTTTGGGATTTTCTTAAGGTCACCAGAGCACCTCTTCATTCTCGAATGTGATTGGTCAAAAAGTATTGATTCTCTTTCTATACCAGCAGCTCTGACAGCTGTTATACTGTACATCTGGAAGATAAATCACACGGTTACATCAACGTGCTTGTTCTAGGACATTATTGTTTCTATAGTAACAGCGAATTCAAATGGTGGACGATCTACATAATCTAAGACTAATTATAAATTTGTTCTTATAAAGAAAAAAAACACTGATACGGTGAAGTTTTTATATAAAGAGATGTCACTTTTCAGCGTTTATTGAAGGAGTCTCCAGAGTGAGAGCTTTGTAACAAGTTTTTTAACAAGTTTTCCGACACAGGAATTTCTTCAGGACTGAGGAGTTTATGCTTGACAGCATAACATGACAAGCTGAGTTTTTATGTCTTATTAAGCTCAAAAGAGAGAAAAAAGACAGGATGGTGAAGGAACGACTGTTTATAGCTGCTATAACGTAAGTGAGAAGAAGAACTAACTCACAAACGTTCAACAACATTAACCATAACTATAAACGGATTAAAAGTAAGACGTGTCCTTCTTTAATAAATAAAAAGTACAATTTTTTGGAAAAATTGCTGTGGTATAAAAGGAATAAAATACTTTGTAACGTGGTGTTACTGGAAAATAATCTTCCTATAAAACACATTCCGAAGTGTTTTGTTCCTAACTGTGAGTTAGGAAGTTTGAGGACTTATCAACGATCACTTCCCCTTGGTCAAATGCTTACAATGATAAAAATTTTTTTTTTTTTTTTTAAACGTCTCTCTCAAAACCCGATCTCTACGTTCTGATGTTTGATCTTTCATTCATACAGCTCTCCACTCCCAGACTCTGACTTCCTTCCCCGGGAAAAAAAAAACCGGTATGTTCAAGCAGCCAAAAACGTTTCCGTATTAAAAAAAAAAAAAAACGACAAATAAATAGCAGAATTGGCACTGAAGTTTGAATAACAGTGAATCAGGCAGGAGGCCCGTCGCACGGCCTCTTATGAATTCCTTATTCTGAAAGCTGAGCTATTAAAATGAGCTTTTATCGAGGGGATGTGGTAAACGGAGGTAGCGGAGGTAACGTAGACCCCCAAAAAAGGCACCATTTCTTTCCTTTGGAAATGAAGAAGGAAGCTGAGATCTGAATGACCTTACTGTTACCTTGGCGACGCTGTAGCTCTCGCGTCTTCCTGGTGCTCTGTGAATGCAGCGCCGTCCCAGGAACTGGCCGTCCGCTCATTTCCTGTCTGTCGCCTGTTTGAATTATGCACCTCTCTCTCTCTCTCTCTCTCTATCCATACTGTTTCATTCCCTTTGGCACCACTTCCTTAGAAAGGAAGAAAAAAAGTATTCAGACTTCGGGGGCAGCTCGCCGATGGGCGCCTTCTCAAGAGCCCAAAGCTTTCAAGTGCCAAAGAATTCTGGCCCTGTTTTTTTTTTTTTTCTTTTCTTTTTTAAGAAACAGTGATTTGTTCATACATTCAAACGTTCATACATTCATACATGGCAGTACGTGTTAAGGTGACGGCTTCAGTTTTTTTTGTTTTAATGTAGTTGTGGGGCATTTCAGTATGTTACATTACAGCACAATACTACTTAAAGGTTCTCTTAGGAAAAGATTCTCTTTTATCCATTTTTTTTTTTATTGAAACATCTAATTATTCATGTGGTTTGATGTCCTCCATGACTAATTTATTACAGCAGTGAATGTTTTCCCAAAGCGAGGGAAAAGGATTCGATCTAGAACCATTAAGGATTCTTCGGCTATGTGGAAGAACATGTTTTTCTACCAAAGCAAGTTTCAAAGGAGCACTCCTTTAGTGAACTAAGAACCCTTAACTCGTAGTTTTGTTCTAAGGGATTTGGGGGAAGACAAGAACATGAACAAGCACATGTTAAAAGTCCATCAAATATTTTTTATATAGTTAAGTGGTGGAACTGGAACTCTACAACAGGGAAACTCAGGACCTTTAATACTTCCAGAGCAACGTATGGAACAGCCTTCAGGGTTCTGGATTAAACCTTTCTCCTAAAGAGTGTAGAAAAATCATTTTAGTGTGTTTTTTTTTTTCTCAAAATAGGTCCACATGGGCAGTTTGGTCCTAAGCACGTTTGGGGAAAACAAGACGAGAAGAACATGGGCACATGAACAAACACACTTTTAACGGTTCTTCAAGAATATTTGGAATATGTAAGAGTGGAAATGGAAAGTTTTATGACAGAGACACACACAGCTCTAGGGTTCTACGTAGACCCTTTAATTGTTCGTCCAGAGGGACATCCACACACACCAAAAAATAAAACTTTTGTGTTCTAGATTTGACATTTCTTTTTCTAAGAATGTAAAATAAAATAAGCCTGTAGCTGTTTTTCAAATGTGTCTACACAAAGGGATACTACTTGAACCAAGACACTTTTAAGATTCTTAAGGTGGAAATGGAACTTAGTTCTAGTTCTCCGTAGAACCTTTAATGGTTCCCCCAGAGGGACATGTGAAAAAACACTTTGGGGCTCTAGATATAAACGTTTTGTATGAGTGTGATAGTTGTTTTTAGTGGCTGTTCAAATATGTCCTCTTAGTCAGTTAGCCTCTATGGGAAAAACAAAAGAACTTAAACAACAAGCACAGTCTTAAAGAAAAAGCGCCACTCAATGGCTCACTCAGCTCTAGCATTCTATACAGTACCTTTAATGGTTCTCCCAGAGGAACAACAAAAGAACCCTAGGGTTCAAGGTTTAACCTTGTTTCCTTCGAGTGCAGGCGTTTCATTTAACATTGTCTTGAATAGAACCCAGTGTGAGTTACACATAAAGCCATAAAAACAGCTCATGTCAGCAGAGAAATCCCATTTGTTGGCTTCCACTAATCCCCAACCCCACTCAGTGTTTTCATCTTCTTCTGCACTGCATGAGAGATCCCAAAATAAAGCCGCCCACACTGCTGAAAAGCCCAAAGAACTGACCTGTACTCACTGACTTTAACACTCCGTATGTGTGTGTGTGTGTGTGTGTATGTGTGAGATAGACTCAACCAGAGCAGCGAGACACTTCCCAAAAATGGCAGTCGGCGTTTCCATCAGGAATCTGCGTTCTAAGGTTCTCACTCAGGGCCCGGAGCACATGGATGCAGTCATTATCTCAAATGGGCCTTTCGCAGCCTGCGCAGGCCTCCTTCAGCCAGGTGTCTGGCCAGATTTGGCAGTCCTGTCTGTCCTCTTAGCAGGAAGGAGGGGAGGTGGGGACCAGAGTGAGGAACAAAAACATGCTAATTTTGGACTTGGCGATGAGAAACATGAGACTGGTTAAATGTTTCACAACACTCAAACTCACAAAAACAGGCATGGTATAAAAATGTGTACGCTGGTATGGCATCTTCTCTTTATTTAATGCAGAGTGATCTTTCTCTCCACCCCCTCTCTGTTTTTTGAGCGAAAGTGCAAGAGTTCTGCTCTCTCCAGACTGCAGGGCTGAAACTCCCTCTAAGGCTGTTAACCATGAATTTATTATGCTCGTTTCAATTTTCGGTGCATGTTCCCCTAGAAATGGGGGAATTATAAAAACGAGGCGCTGTTTTCCACCGTGCTGGATGGCCGAGTCGAGATCCAGATCCATTTTACACGTCCCCGAGTGTGCTACAAGTAGTATGCTGGGTAAGCACGGAGTCCGAGAGCTGCTTCAGTAAGCCCTTTTTTTCGCACGTCTGGACAGCACATTAGGTTGGAGTAATGAACACCCCCAGTATAATGTGTTAAAATCCTCACTGTGTGAGGTTGTGCGTCACTTTGGACAAACTGGAGGGGCTCGGGGAGACGAGGCCAGACTTTATGGATCGCTCCCTCAAGGCCCAAGCTCATTTGTATTTGTCAATTGTTGTTTTCGCAGTTTTTCGAGGTTGTCCCAACCGACTTCCATCCCCAGCCATGCCCTTTACTATTACTAAAAGTCTTGTGTTTTTATTTACGCACATACAGTACGTTTGCTTTTCTTTAAAATGTGACTCTTCTTGATTTAGAATATTTCATCAAACAGCAGAATGGCGAGAAAATATGACCTCAGTGAGTTTGATCACTACACGGTTGAGCATTGAGTATTTCAGGAACTTGTAAATCTCCTGGGTTTTTCACACACAACAGTGTCTAGAGTTTAAACAGAATGGTGCACAAAACAAAAAACATCCAACGAGGGACAGTTTTGTGGGCGGGAACGCCTGGTTGATGAGAGAGGTCAGGAGAGAATGGCCAGACTGGTTCAAGTTGAACAGGAAGGTTGGGTAACTCAAATAACCACTCTTTACAACCGTGGTGAGCAGAAAAGCATCTCAAAACATGTCGGACCTTGAGACAGATGGGCAACAACAGCACAAAACCACATCGCGTTGCACTTCAACTACAGAACCTAGTACAGCCAAAATTAATAAGATTCTTTGTAAGCCAGTGATGTCTGGAGGACCCTGATACAGTAGAGACACTTTCCCGAATCATGTAAAGGAAAGATCAAGTGGTCTAGTGCCCAGAAGAAGAAAAAAATCAGGGAGTAGCTGCAGGAATATTCATGAAATTCACAATTCATTCATTACGTTTCCTTAAGATTTGCTGAAAGCCAGAAATAACAGTACAAACACATTGAGGCTCATGATTGTTTATTCATGTCAAGAGCCTGAACTGAGATTTTTGCTTCTTATTTTTACTCATATGCTTTTATGGCTTTTATGTAGAACCTTACAACACAGGGTATTTCCATCAAATAGCGTTCTCAGTGGAACCTCGTCAGGAATCAAAGAACCTTTAACTATCCATGGAACCCTTGAGAAACATTTTTTATTCATGGCAACATTTTTTTTTTTGGTCCTGGCTTTTTATGCTGTCAGTTTCACAAGAGACATTGGTCTGAATGGTATTATACTTATTTGAAACTGGTGTTATTCCTAAACCCCTACAAGATTCTGAACACTACATCACCGCATGTCATACTTTTTATCCACTTCCAGTCATGTTTAATGTTGCGGAATGTCCATGAAACAAGTCAGTTCCTGTTATGACTTACATTACAGCATCTGTAAACACTAGTTCCCTCATCAGTTTATGGTTAATCGTATTATATCCAAATTGAATAGTTTTCAACTTGTGTTACTTTTAAAGTCCCAACAGCTTGATTATCAATCTTTTACCAACTGTTATTCTTGTTGTTTTTCTTAGCAAACTCTTACCAACTCTCACCAATTGGTTTTCTTACCAAACTCTTACCAACTGATAATCAAACTCTCACCAATTGGTTTTCTTACCAAACTTTTACCAACTGTTACCAACTCTTTTTCTTACCAAATTCTTACCAAACTCTTACCAACTATTTCTCTTACCATACTCTTAACAACTGTTTTTTTTAACCAAACTCTTACCTTTTCCTTACCAAATTCTTACCAAACTCTTTCCATCTGCTTTCCTTACCAAATTCTTACCAAACTCTTTCCAGCTGCTTTCCTTACCAAATTCTTACCAAACTCTTTCCAGCTGCTTTTCTTATCAAATTCTTACCAAACTCTTTCCAGCTGCTTTCCTTACCAAATTCTTACCAAACTCTTTCCAGCTGCTTTTCTTATCAAACTCTTACCAACTCTTAACAACTGATCATCAAACTCTTACCAACTGTTTTTCTAGCTTTTATGGCAACTAAAAAAAAAGTACTATGCACACTAAACATCTGGGGATCACTCAAAATGTGATTTGATGCTGAACTGAAACCAAACTATTTCAGGGGAAAAAGTGCACTCCAGTTGCTAGGAGACGACCTGACGGACATTTTTATTTCTTTTTTTCACACCCTCTGTTTTGTCTGTTAATAGCATCCATTGAGATTTACGTAATATACACTGATTCACTCCAACTTCCTCATGGAAGTGAAAACAGTTACTCGTGATCAGAGAGGAAGAAATGTGAACTGTTTTTGTCTGGAATTTTTCTCCAGTTTTAATGAGGCCCCGGTCAAGACTGAACAGGAACAGTGATGCCCTGCCTATATAAGAGAAATGAATCAATCCTATCTGCTTAATTTGCAGATGACTATGATGTTGATTAGTTTTCTAGAACGGCAGCTCTGACAGTAGTGCAACTACAAATCACAAGGTTTATATTAATGCGCTGCTTCTAATACATTATCGTTTCTATAGCAACAGGCGATTCACAGGGGCTTGCATGGCGGACACTTTACATAATCTAAAACGGATTTTGAAAATATATAATTGCTGATTTTTATGGAAGGAGTCTCTAGTGTCAGAGCTGCGTAAATCCTTAAGCTTTATAAGCCAGGAACGTCCTCAAGACTGACAACCGGTGATCTTAGTAGACTTTTGATTGTTGTCCACATCATATGCATTTATAACATATTCAGAGTACAAGCTTTTCTATACAACTGTTCTAAACTGTTTTTATGCTCAGCATTTGATTCACAGATGTCTTGCCTTGGCCACTGAAGCATGAAGCTGGTCACTGAGCACCATTTCTGTCTACGGGTCGTCTCATACTATTATAATTTATTGCTTGCACACAGTTCAGACTTATATATCCCATTCAAGTTCATGAGCTGTGTATCTGACGCTCGACTATAAAAAGAGTGCTGAGTTTCCCGTATTGAGAACAAACATGGGAAAGATCAGAGCGGGTCCAGCGCAGTTTCCAGTCAAGCGCAGCTTCCCGTGGAGCTCGGAGCGGCTTCAAAGGGCAACGCTGCGCTCGCATTTGGGTTCAGACCCCATAACACATCGCTCCATCTCCTCGATGCTCCTTGGGAGTTCGGCGGCGAGACTTCTCCATCCACAGCTCCTCAGATTGTACAGCCATTAATCACCACTTAACCGTGTGGGTGAGTGAGTGGGTGGGATTTTTTTGCTTTTGCTTTAAAGGGTGACTATGATGCTATTTCTGTCCTCTGGGAAAAAAAATACTGGGTCGTAATATCACTGGAGATGGAGTTTTTTTTTTTTGTTTTTTTTTAACGTCGCCCCCCTACAACACACTTTTGAAAGCATGGCTGAAACACAGGAGCGCTTTTTGAGGAGGTGGTGGAGAATATGGTGTTGACTTTGGAATCTTTGCGTGTTGCTCTTTGTCAAGAGTGAAGGCCGCAGAGCTCTTTATGGGGCATCCGACGGACATTTGGAGTGCACAGGCCCGCTCAGGCTTTGATGTGGCCCCCCTGCCATTTTCCTCTCCTCCAGCAGCACCGTGCCGTGGGGTCAGGACGAGTCGAGTCGAGCTGGTTCACACTGCCGCTGCACTTTTTTTGCCACATAAACTCCTTCGCTTTTTATTCCTCACACATCTGCTGCACACAAAACCCTGAAATCTAAACATCTTTTTTTTCCCCTTCTTCTCCAGTTCTCTGCATGGAAATGTAAAATCGAAAGCTCTGATGGCCGCCCCACTCGAAAACAGGAACTGTACGCATACATCTTGGAGTATCTTGTGTTTGTTTGGTAATTATTACTGACATGAATTTCTCTATTATCAGACATCTATTAGTATATAAAATCATACACTGTGCAAGTCGTGCATCTGGCTTGTCATGGATTTATTTCTCATCACATGTAAATAAAGTTTAAAAGTCAAATATCTTTATCTTTTTGTAGATAAAAGTTGCTAATGTGTCATTTGCAATAAGTCCACCGTAATTCTTATTTACTTTTGTGGTGTTTAAGATTGAAAGGCATAAAAAAATAAATAAAAAATAAATAAATTAAAAGCAACATAAATAAAAAAAAAACTTTAAATAACTTAATTTTACTTACTACAAACAAAAAAAAAAGAAAACAAACAAACAAATTAACATTTCTTGAAGTACAAACCACCAAAATGATAAACAAACAAACAAATAAAATTATTTTGGTTATTGTTTGGAAATACGGACAGAAAATGGTAAAATAAATAACTAATCTTGACATACAGACTTAAATTAATCTAAAGCAAACAAACAAGTAAATAAAAGAAATTATTAAAAAAAAAAAGACAAAACAGATATAAAAAATTATAATAGCAATCATTACAAACAAATAATAAAAATAAAAAAATAACTAAATAAAACATTAAATAAATAAAATCAATAAAAACAAACTTTTTTTCACAAAATAAAGTACTATAGTGTGAATGACAAAATATGTGAATATGCAAAAGATAAATAAACATAAATAAATAAATAAATAAATAAATAAATAAATAAATCTTGGAAAAATAAAATTAGTAAATAATTAATAAAAATAAGCTTGAAATACAAGCAACAAAAGTCTTAAACAAACAATGAACCAACAAACAAATAAACAAATACACAAATAAATAAATAAATAAATAAATAAATAGACTACTTTTCTTGGCATACAACTTAACCAAACAATATAAACAAACAAACAATTTAAAGAACGAAAGAAAGAAAGAAAGAAAATTATAATTCAATAGAAATACAATTCATACAACAGCAAATTCTGGGTTTGGAGGAAAATGTTATTTAAATATTTATCTTTTAAAAGTAAATATATTGCTTTGTTTATCCGTCGTGTTTCCCTTCATATGACTCGGACCTGAAATAAATGTATTCCTAAGATTTGATGTTTGTTATCAGTGTGAAACCTAACAGCTGTGCCTTCTTTCTTTATGAAATCGGACAGCTTTCCATATCCTGTCGTGTTTAATCAATTATTAAACACATAAACCTGATGGATAGGTGAAAAAAGTGTGTGTTGTCATATATATCTCAATAATACTGATAATAAATTGTGCATTCGTGACAACTAATGTGTTCTGTTGAGACATGAATCAGACGTTTAGACTGCGAGACAGGAAAAAGAGACAATATTAAAATGTCAAGTGTGTAACACTGTGCCATTTTGTCCGGTTTGCTTTTTTTCTGCTTCTTTGGAGCCAAGGCTGGGAGGCAAGCCTATCAAAGCAAGCCGCAATTTCCCAGAATACATCAGAGTAGCTATGGATCACCCAAACAGGAAGTGTGCCAGGTTCAGGAACATGAATACACTGATGAAAACAAAAATGATTCGAAATTTCCAGCGCTGTAGTAACCCTGCCTGTGACATGACGTTAATTCTTTTGCGAATGCCATGAGAAATGGCATGCTAGGGTGTGCGTCTCAGACGTGAGGGTCTCAGACGTGTGTGCCTCAGACGTATTTGTCAATTACGTGCACTGAAAGCATTTGGAAGCAATTCGACGCCATTAATATGAGCATTATTTCAATTGTAATAATTATGGGTTAAATGGTGAGAGCATGTGTAAGGTATTCTTAGACTGGACTTACTGCTGAGATGGAGTCTGTCAAATTTTAGACACACACACTACACACACATACACACACACACCATTTCATGCCCTCTCACACAGGTGCAGCTGTGAATGCCACGTCACCATGTTAGCGACGTAACGCACCACGTCTTATCATCGGCCATCACGTGTGTGCGCTCAAGAGCTTTAGTAATCCGAACCGTGTTTGGCTCGCACGCAGCGAATCAAATCACGCATGTCGAGATCGATAAGCTCTCGGACTGCGCTCGTTTCCTGCCTCCGCTCTCTGCGGTTTGACCTCTGCGTGACCTCTGTACAGCCGCTGCACAGATTTAAACTTTGTAGAGCTCTATTTATTCCAGTGCTTTGAAAATGAATTCATTCACAAACAGCAAACTTCCTTATACCTTGCCATGTTTGTTTGCATGTCTGCGTATGTGTGTGTGTGTGTGTGCGTGTGTTATGTGTCCATTGTGCATAAGTGTGTGTGTGTATGACTGAAAGGGGTCATCGAGAACTTCTCTAAAGCCAAGCCTCTCCTCTTACTCCCTCTTAAGGACGTCTGCTACCAGAACAACAGCGAGAACAAGACCACCGAAGCAAATTCCTCATCTCCAGCGGCCGACCCCGGAGGCCCATAAAAAGCCTTTTAAACAAAGAATTTAAAGAGCAGGGTTTGTGTAAACCGTGTTTCGGGGGGCGCTCGGTGAGAAAATGAAAGCCGTAATTGTTCGCATTCCAACAGTTTTCGATACATAAACGATGTGAAGATCAGCCGTGAAGGGGCCAGCTGTTAGTCATTTGGAGTGCAGATAATAATCAGAGCTTCATGCAAAGCAGTGTTCCTCTGACAGGCCTTGAGGCTCGGGCCTGTGCTGGGAGGGGATCTGAGACAGTGAACCAACGGTTGGTTTAGTTTAAATAACCTTGGAATGGGGGGAGAGGGGTGTAGTTGCGGGGGAAGGGGGGGGGGGGTGTTGTGGAAGTGGCGTTTGGGGCACAGACACATACACATATTGTCAGATGACCACTAGCACTGAGCAAAGATGACCATATAGAGACAAGACCTCTCAAATACCACTTTTCTCTCTCTCTCTTATCTCATGCAGAAAAATGACTGTGATTAGTTATTTAATACTCACCACATGTTTTTGTTAATATGGAACGAGCACTGCACTTTGCATCACTAACAGCTATACAGGAGGGGTCCAAGCATTTGAATCTATTATATACTTATGCATTTATTTGTTTGTTTTCCGACTTATCAGTATATTATAAATTTTACAATTTCTGTATAAGCCATCTTTTTTTTAAATTATTATTTCTTTTTTTTATTAATGCAGGGGGACAAAGACACAGTCTATGTTTATTTTACTGTATTTTATTTTGGGGGTTGAATGCATAAATATGTTAAATATGTTATTAAAAATGTTAACATCTCTGTATAAGCCATCTTTTATTATTATTATTATTATTATTATTATTATTATTTGTTGATGGCAGAAGACAGTCTGTTTAATTTGTTTTATTTATTTATTTACTTTATTTCACACACACACACACACACACACACACACACACACATATATATATATATATACATACATACATACATACATACATACATATGTACGTATATACACAAAACATTTTCGTTGTAAGTAAAAAAAAAAATAATTGATGCAGTTGCTTCTGAACCAGATAATAAAGAAGAACAAACCCTCCACACATCTGTATCAAATATCCACATATATGCTCCACATGCGAGGGCTGATATTTATAAGAGCGTGAAATCAGCACTGACAAGCTCGATACACAGAACCCGCAAACAGTCACAACATGATGTCTATATCAGGGCTAGTAACAGCTCGGCTACATGACCAGCATGTCAGCATGACTTAGCCTGCTTGTGCATAAACCTAGCGTGGCATCATCTTTAAAGATCGCAGCGTTATGAGAGAAATCTGAAAGCCTCACTGGACCCGGGGAGGAAGCAGCTGTGTCGACCTTTAAGTCTGAAACTCTTCTCATCCTTGGCATCGCACCCACAGACCTGCTGTCATTCCGTGGGTCACGGCACGGGTTCTTCCAAGCTCGCTGTGGTTCTCTGAGTTAATCTGGTTTCACACCTCAGGCAGCCATGAAGCTGTTCGACTGGAAAAAGAAGCTGCGGTAGTACACACAGCGATACACTCCGAGCTGCAGGAGTTTCACCACTCCTCTCAGGGACTTCTTCAGTTCTACTAAATAACAGAACGCTCCTCCATATTTAACCATGAAATATGTCCCAGTGTAATTCACACCTGCAAAACAAGAGCTTCAGTCAGTGTTCACATCAAACATCAGAACGGGAAAGAATGTGGCCTCGGTGACTTTAACACGGCATGGATGAGTATTGAGAACTTCAAAAAAAACCCTGCTGATCTCCTGGGGTTTTCATGCACAGCAGTATCTAGAGTTTAGACAGAATGGTGCCACAAGCAAAAAACATCCAGTGAGCGGTAGTTTTGCAGGCGGAAACACCTTGTTGGTAAGAGAGGTCAGAGGTCAGACTGGTTTGAGCTGACAGGAAGGCTATGGTAACTCAAATAACCACTCTGTACAACCACGGTGAGCAGAAAAGCATCTCAGAACACACAACACGTCACAGCTTGAGTGAAAGCCTGCAGTCACACCAGCCATTTGCGCCTTAGTCATTCTTCGGATTGTTTCTTGTCCCTTTAAAAGTTCTACATGTACTTTTACAGTAATCAGCAGACACTCTTATCAACAATGACGCAGAAAAAGAGCTAGTGGTCTAAGCTGTCAAGCTGAAACACTTTTAGAGTACAATTTAGTACCGCAACCAAAACAGTACAATTTGAGGTTTTGTTTTGATTTTGTTTGTTTTTAAATTAGTCATCATTTAAGTGCTTGGTGAAGAGGTGGGTGTTAATTTGCCAGTGACTCAGAGGTTCTAATGAAAGCGTGTTCCAAGGAAAAGCGGAAACAAGACTTCTTGAAAACAGTCTTATGCCACATATATGGTTAAACCAAACAACTCTCACAAGTCGTATGAAAACTTAGAGATGGGTTATTGTTTGTAACCTTTGCAACTTCATTCATATTCATGCAATATGGCCAAAAGTTTTGGACCCCTGACCATCACACCCATACACTGTATGAGCCTTCCCTAAACTGTTGCCACAAAGTTAGAAGCACAGAGTTGTACAGAATGTCTTTGTATTTGAATGTCTTTGAATGTCTTTGAACTAAGAGGCCCAAACCCGTTCCAGCATGACAGTGCCTCTGTGCACGAAGCGAGCTCCATGAAGACATGGTTGGAGGGGAAGAACTCGAGTGTCCTGCACAGAGCTCTGACCTCAACCCCACTGAACACCTTTGGGATGAACTGGAACACCGACTGCACCCCAGACCTCCTCACGCATCATCAGTGCCCGATCTCACTAATGCTCTTGTGGCTGAATGAACACAAATCCCCACAGCCAGAAATGTGGAGGATGTTATAACAGTAAAGGGGGAATGGGATGTTCCGCAAGCACATATACAGTGGGTGTGATGGTCAGGGGTCCACATACTTTTCGCCATATAGCATATGAAATCGAAAGAAGTCCAATCATATATATATATATTTAATTATTAATTCAATTAAATGTTATTTGTATATTGTATATTGTATATATATATATATATATATATATATATATATATATTGTTACAATAGACATTGTCACAAAGTAGCTATACAAATGGTGAAGAAAAACTTCCTGTGATGACACGAGGACAAAATCTTCAGAGGAACCAGACTGGAAAGTTTTATTCAGACTTTTCCAGGCTCCTTCTCTTTAATTTGCAAGTACTTCGGTTCTCCATTCAAAATGAATCTCTCTGTTCACTTCTGTTGACACGTGTATCCATCCCCCAGAGAACCAGCTTCCCCTGGGCCTTATGTTCTCCTGACAGGTGTGTCCCTGATCCACATGCAGGGGATTAGCGTGATCCTGTAACGTCCCTCCCTCCTTCCCTCTCCACTGGAATGTGTCCTAGCCTGAAGTGTGAAGTGCTGAGCTGCAGCAAGGCGGGACACATGACCTGCAGCGAAGAGGAGAGGTTAAAGGCGTGGAGGAAGTGTCTTCCTGTCCCGGATACCGCACCCGTTTTCACATCGAGCTGAAGGACTGGGGTCAGCGCAGAAGGCCAGGAAGAGGTGCATTACAAAGGAGGTGGAAGGAGGAAGACATTTCGAGTCACACAAAAGAGACACACTTAATGGTGGCCGGCTAGAGCTAGAGTGTCCATGATGGTGTTAATGGGTGTTGCCTTACATCAGTTAAGTAAAGAACAGACATTGTGCATTGTCACATCCTGGGAAGAACATACTAACATACGGATCCAAAGAATCTTTTCAAATATTATTTTATCATTCTTACGCAATGCAAGCAAAACAATGTTTATTATTATTATTATTATTGTTATTATTATTATTATTATTATTATTAAAAAGCATGTTCCTGTATTCACCCTAGTGAATTAAAAGTTACTAATGTGACTCCAGGTTTAGATTTCTATTTAGAAGGGCATTTAAACAATTTTTCATTAACAGCTGAAAAATGTAATAAAGCATCCTAGGAAACATTATTATTTCTTAAAACACAGCATTGAGGATTCCTCAAATCTGATTGGTCAGAAGGTGTTGATTAATTTTCATTAATAACAATAGCTGCATTAATGAACTCTAATATGTTACCGTTAAAAAAAACAAAAAAACAAATACACCATGTCATGTTAGCGAAAAACCTACCTACGCTAGACACAAGTAAAATTAACGTTTCAGGTAAAGAGTTGACACTGGAGACTCCTTCCTTAAACGTTAAATAAACCTCACCGTATCAACAGTTTCATATGGTTTCATCTGTTCATGTGGAGCGTCTGATATACAAGTCCCTGTGTAAGCTGTTCCTAAAGAAGCAATGATTATAAAAGTGTATTCAGGGGTATCTATGGATAGGTATGTGTAGCGAGTTAGCTAACGAATAAGATCAAGGTTTCACGTGTCAGATTCTATACATTGCTACGCCATCTGTTGAGGTGACAATCAGTACGATTGTTAATATTGAATATACACAGATGGCCTGAAGGAATTATTACACACAATGAATGTAGCAGGAATGGAGTAGGCCTAGCCCGTGAGCTGATAAATCAGATATTGGAGATGATTCACCGTGACCCGGTTTGCCTTGATGGAAGAAGGGATCAGGGCTCGAAGGCGTCTGTGGAATGAGAATGAGAAGAGGAGGATGGGCTGCATGAAGGGCACAGAATCTCGGGCGCCATGAGGTAGAACTCGTGAAATGCTACGCCGTCCATAGGACTAAGGGGGTATAAGTAGGGGACAAGGAGAGGCCATGCTGAACATTAATCACTCAGTGTGTGACCGTGTCCATGTGTGTGTGTGTGTGTTAGTGGGGCCAAAGAGGAGGAGCAGGCCAACAGTAACGGCTGCATTAGGTGTTGTCCTGCATGTCCTCTTGTGTGCCATGTAACCAGAGAGAGATGGGACACAGAGACAAAAAGAAGACACGGTGTGTGACACAGAATACACTCGGAACAGGGAGTTCAAGCGCCCGAAACGTGACGCCCACCGTTAACTTGAGAGAGACAGGGAAATATCACATTGCGATTAAATGAGTCTCTTTGTTAAGGAAATCTACATCACAATGACTGGACTTTAAAATAAATGTTATGTTGTTTTTTTCCCTCGGTTTTCCCCAGCCTGGAAGGGTGAGGGACAACATGTCCTTCCTTTAACAAACAGGTACAAGTAAAAATTCACAGATGAATGCAGCACGAAACACTTGGGGATGTGCTGTTATAGAAAAATATGACAGAATATCAATGGCAGGATGATGTGAATCAGTTTCTGCCCCGAAGTTGATTATTTTCCAACAACAGCACATCCTGAACTGTTTTATTCCTATTATAGCACAGGAAATTTCCAACAATTGCAATTTGTATTTATTAAAGAATGCACGTCATGGTTTTTAAAAATTTTTTTATCCATTTATAGTTACATGTGGAACGTCCATGAAAGAAGTTGATTCTTGTCATCACTTCCGTTATAGCAGCTATAAACAGTCATTCTCTCACCAGCCTCTCTTTTGTCCTCTGTCATGAAGTTAATAACGTCTTATTATGCCTTAATAATGGCAATAGCATAAGTTATAACAAAAACGTTGCGTGCCACGTTCCTGAGAAACTGAGGCTACGTTTACACGACAACGATGTAGTCAAAAACGGAGAGGTTTTTCTCTTGCGTTTTCAAAAAGTTTCACGTATACACGACAACGTTTTCAAAACGATTCGCGTTCACACATATCCACGATAACGACCAAAAACGATGTATTACGTACGCGCTTGCCTTTACAATAGACACGTACTGCGCATGTCTACATACCTAACACGTACTACGCACGCGCATGATGTCACCGTTTTCAAAGATTCCCGTATCGGGTGTTTACATGGAGACGATAACGGCGGCATTTTCGGCGTACAAAAACTTGCACTTTGAAACCCGTTTTCAAAAATATGCGTTTTCAGTCCCCAAAACGCCGTTGTCGTGTAAACGAACAGGCAAAACACATAAAAAGCTTCCCGTTTTTGGTTTGATGGCTTGCTATTGGTGGAAAATCTTTACCACTGACTGTTCCAAAGCACTGACAATGGAGACTCCTTATACACATGTTACATAATCATCTCCAAAAAGCTTTACTCTATTTATTTGGAGAGTCCACTATATACGTCCCAATAAATGATGAGTTCCGGACTACTGTCCCAGCTGCTGTTGTTGAAAGTTAATCAACACCTTCTGACCAATCAGATTTGAGAACAGCACTGTGGTATAAATATAAATAAACCCAACCAAGACACAATTCCAGTTTGAGATGGGAGAAGAGATATAGAAGAAATATTGCTTTGAGCTGAATGACTACAGAGGGAGCCTGTGGTGCTTTAAGCTGGAAAACTTTATTGGTCCTAATAGGGAATTCCAACAGCCTTGTCTCCATCTTGGACAGATCACAAAAGGAGGAAGGAAAGAGTAAGCAAAGTGGCAGTGCATGTTTGAGTCACTCTGTTCTTACTCATACTCATTCTCTGCCATTTTTCTTAAGCAACAAATTCTGTACATGCTCAGCCACTATGGGTTTCCATCCATGTTGTGGTCCACGCTACGTCTGTGGGTGGTATCTGGAGGGGGTGCGATCCTGGCATATGGCCTCCTGGAGTTATATTTAACATAATAAAAAATGAAGAATATTGCAAACTGCACCTACAGAGTTTCCATGATTTTACAAGGTGGTTCCAAAAGAGTGGTCAGGAACAAATTCAGGTTGTCGCTAAGTTTTTATTCTTTTGGACTGACATGGCAGTCCACCCAGGCAGGCTGACTCATTATCCCACAGCAACGCGCTGAGCGTGGAAAAGTCACACACTCACTTACTAACTCTCTCACATCCTGCTTTTTTTCATCTGTCAGAAAAATTGCTGGCTTGCTGTAGGCGTATAGATCATTTTTTAAAATGTATTTATTTAGTTTTTCCTTCATCTTCCTCAAGCGTGACACGAATGACTGAAGCCCTGGCTGTCCTGTATTGACGGACACATGGATATGTTGAATACATAATGAGTATTAAGAGTGAGGCAGCAAGAGAAAAGCCACTTTGTTGTTCACTAGCAGGACAGATGATCATCTGTAATGACCTTTAACCCCACTGAACAGCTTCAGGACCCTCTGATTTGCAACACCATGACATGATAGCAGCCAACAACTTCATCAGATTCTTGTGCAGGAATTAGAGAACATACCAGGGATGTCCGGTATAAATGTGCTAGCAGGGCTAAACTCTGCTGCCAATCAAAGATAAAAAGACATCAATATAAAGTGGCGCTTTTGGGATCAGATTGTTTACTGTTAGCAAAAGTGGATTATTTGGTATTTTTGTGGAACTGAGTGCAATGGGACCACAAATGGTATGAAGAAGAAAGAAGTGAGGCTGGGGCTGATTTCTTTCTAGCCCAGACTGTAGATTCATGCAGCCTATCAGTGACAACCATGTGAATATGTGTTCTGTGTTTCCTCAGCTGTTTTTTTTTTTTTACATCTCTGCCTCAGTAGAAAATTCCAGGATAACCTCCTCTACATATTGTACTTATTGTACTTCCCAAAAAATAATCTGATGGTTAGCTTAATGAAATTAAAAAAAAAAAAAAAAACGCTTAGAGTTCATCCTTCTTGTTAAAGCTCAAGGCCTGGTCACTGGGTTGCACTACTTTATTGTGTATTAAAGGGCATAATGTGTCTCACCTCACATTTCTCCAAACTAGGCTAATCTTACATTACAGTACTACTATTAAATACAATTAAAGCAACCGGGCCTTTGCTAGTCAGGTACACTGAACAGACATTACGCCAAAATATAGAGCACTGAATTGAGACAAAATTGCTCAAAAGTGCCAAAGATGTGCACTGAATAATTTTACTTGGTAGTCTCCATTTTGGAGAAAGTGTTGCTTGAATTTCCAACTCCATTCTGCTCAGGTTTGTCAAGTCGAATATTTAGCAAAACCTCAGCCTTTAAATCTATAAATGCACCACCATGTAATTTTAGCAGTAAACAAATACAGATAGTGTCACAGTTTTATACCCCTACAGTCTTTTCTATTACCAATGAACATGGCATGATGCAAATCAGCATCCTGGAAATAAATATTCTGTACCAGGAACTCCTCAGCTGGACCAGTGCTGGATCTGAGTTTTGGCAGCAGCTAATGGTATGAGGGCAGACATTCATTACAAGCTTGTAAACGAAGTTCTGGGGATGTCAACACTGACTTGTTCATTACTAATTGAGTGACCTAATGCACTGTGATACGCGCACGTAGAGGACAGGGCCTGCTCTGTTATTCGCCGAGCGTGGCTGGGGCACGTTTATAGCCCCACGGGCTACAACTAGTCCATGCACACGATTTTAAAAGGAGCACCTGTGCCACATAAATCAGTAACAAACTCCCCGACCAGTATGTTACATTTCTAATAAGCGTCACAGAGGACGGGGTGAAGGAGGGGAGGACGTGGGGAGCTCTGGGCTCTGGAAGGGGGTAAGTGAAAAAGAATGGCTACTGTATGGAGCTCGTAATGGGAGCCATCTGTGGGTCGGCCATGTTGAGGCCTCAGCCTGTGTGTGTGTGTGTGTGTGTGTGTGGAGAGAGAGAGAGCAAGAGAGGGAAGGAGATTTGCAGCAGAGAAGGAAAGCGGGAAGGCACGTCGTAAATCCTGCTCGTTTTGGGTTTTCTCGTGATGTTAGGCGCAGCGCTTTGGCCGCAGTAAGCAAATTGCATTTTGATTAGCGAACGTGCACTGGTCTGCTCCCAGCCCGCAGCACGCACTCGAGCACTCGGCTCGTTTCTGCACACTCAACCACAATCCCCGGCGTCTGGCTGAACGCAGGCCAGGCTATTGGGTTACCATGCCTACGGTGCAAGAACCCATCTCCGGGTCTAAGTATGACCCGCACTACCTAAATCTCTTCCACAAGGACAGCCTGACATTGCATACATCGATTGATTCCAATTACTGAATCTTTCAGTGTTTCCATGCCACATTAAGAATGCAGCACATAATGCGGTGAAGCTCCACATGTGCTCCCAATAGCTAACATAGCGAAGGAACGAAACAGACCATTAACACAGCAAGTGATCGTGTCATATTACTACCAATGATTAACCAAAAAGTCATATATTTATTGATTTAAATTATGTATGCTCTTAGAAAAGGGCTTTCAAAGATCCTTTAGATGTTAACGGGTTCAACTTGGCATGTTTTGTTCTAACTCCCTCAGAGAGACAAGTGCAAAACTCCTTTAGGGCTATAATTTTTTGTTTTTTTGTGCTTTTTTCTACAAATGTACAGGTTTGCAAATTTAAATATATACCCCTGTTAAAGAAATTGATAGCAGATCCAGCTAGCAGCTTAAAAGCGTGTTTAACAGATTCACAAAAATCTTATATACATTTATATTTTAAAGTGTCTGGCCATGGACATGGTGGAGTTTACCACTAGGAGTTGAGATTAACAACTCACCCAAGCTGACCTCATGAGAAACTTGAATGGGCCACGTGCTTGGATTTCACTCTGAAGTTGTAAGAAAAGATGCTAACTCTAACCCTAACCTTAACCTTTGTATCTGTTCATAAGACTTGAGTCATTCAAACTGTAGAAATCTGTTACAAAAAAGGGAGAAAAACGTATTTAAAGATTCCTTTTCCAAAACAACGATTGGCTGATATTTATTTGTTTAAACTGAATTGAATTTAACATTTAAAAATATCACACACACACACACACACACACATATATATATATATATAGTGTTATCCAAAAGTTTTCCCTAGATATTTTTCCCCCACACATATTTATCTATTTATTTTATTTATTTATTTATTTACCTCCAGAATGCCATTACATTTCTTGGAAATGATCTGAAATCCCTTTAATCCTTTAATCTTTATAATCGCAGAATACAACTTAATCTTGGCATATTAGCCAGTTTGCCAGCTAGCTAGCCAGCCTATTTAATATAATAATGGAGCTAATGCAACAGAATAAAACAAGCATAGTTAGCTGTGTGACTTCCTATGCGTCCAGGCTGACTGCGTGTAGATCTGACGGATAAAATCAAAATTCTCACCGCACTTTAAGATATAAATCCAACTGATTTGGAAAAGGGGACTTTTTTAAATAGGATGTGTTATTTTCTTTTGTCTCACATCAAATCGGGCCTTGTTAATATCTCCATAAAAAAAAAAAAAAATTCCCATTTTCAGGTACTACAGGGAAAAATGGACACTGATATTTTGAGGAAAAAGGAAACGTTGGGTGAAATTCTACCCTGCTCTGGTATCTTCTTCATTTTGTTAATCATTTCCACCACAGTGCCACATCACTGAGCATTCAGGAGGAAACGGTGTGTGTGTGTGTGTGTATGTGGGTAGGTGAGTGTGTTAGGGATTGAGGGGGTTACATTCCTGTCTGCGCAATCGCTGTGAGCACTATATCATGTTTATTAAGCCTCTTAAATCAGAAGCTCCTGGGAGGAGAAGGGTCTGAGCCTTGCTCCAAATGGCCCTACATGGGTGAAACTGCCCCACAGCGCACACAACACACACTCGCTTCTCTCTCTCTCTCTCTCTCTCTCTCGATCTGATCTCATAAACCTCCCAACTCACAAATCCCTCCTGAATCCGTCTCAGCTTCTCGGGCCTTCGGCACCCTCCGGAACCAGGGCTCCAGTGGTAAATGTGTAGAAATGTAAAAATGTTGAACAGTATTTAGATAGTGTATCACTGAACAGTAATTACTATATCACTATACAGTAATTACTAAGTAATAACCTATGTATAAATGTAACAAACTCTGTAATAAGCAATCAGTAAGCATCTTACATATTGGCTCGGAAAGGAATAAAACACTTTAGTGGTGTAATGTTATAGAAGAAAAAATAATCAATGACATGGATTAATAAGGTGGAGTTACTGGTACCGCACTGAAGTTGTTGTTGTTGTTGTTGTTGTTTTTTCCCAATAACTGCATGGTCTGAAGTGTTTTATTCCTCTTACGCCACTGCAATCTTTCAATGCTAACACTTTTCAAATTTATTAATGGATGATACTTTTTATCCATTTATAGTTACGTTCAGTGTCGTTTAATGGAATGACTATGAAACAAGTTAGTTCCTATTATTACTTGAGTTCTAGCAGCAGTCGTTCTCTCACCAGCCTATTTTTTTTTTTTTTTTAATAAAAAAATTGCAGACTGTCATGTTATAGCGAAACTGAAACCATAAACCTCTCTGTCCTGAAGATTTGCTTGTGACTGAAAACTAGTGTGCTGACACTAGAGACTCCTTCCGTAAATGTTCAGTAAACGTCTCCTCACAGGAAACTTCATCGTGTTGTTTTGTTAAATTAAAGCACATTTACATGTAATCTGCAAATGAGTTGTTACTATAGAAACAATAGCATATTACAACAAGCGCACTAATATAAACCTATGATTTGCAGCTGGACTACTGTCATTGCTGCTGTTATAGAAAATTAATCACCACCTTCTGACCAACCAGAATCTAGAATTTAACGGCGCAGCGGCTGTCCATGATGTGACAATTTTGTTCCGTCTCTACACTTTATACGACTTTAAGCACGCGACCTCCACGAAACTTAACTTTCACAATAAACCATCTGTCAGGAGTTTAGTTTTAGCATCACGGTCCTCTTTGATAGAAAACATTCGCTGAAACGTTTGGGAGGAAATGAGGACTGACATGGCTCGTAATATCAAATAGCTCCTAAATTCTGAATGGATGTGTACTGTATGTACGTGAAGTAACTTATCATGGAGAACACGTTTTTATAGGGCTCGTAATTAACCTGTGGTAAAACATGACCTGATGATGATGATGATGTGTGTGTGTGTGTGTGTGGTGTGTGTGTGTGTGTGTGTGTGTGTGTGTGGCAGGGGGATCTAAAACATCTTTAGTGGAGAAAATCCTTTTCTGCCACCAGCCTGTCAGAGGCGAGTTTATTATTCCTGATAGGTAGCAGGTCTGCTTCTGTAACAAACAGCCCGTGCACCTGTTGATAGCGGGTGTCTTTTGAAAGTCCGGATCTGATGGAAAGATGGCTCAAAGGAACCAGTCAGATCCAGCTAGAAGTTAAATGGCCGGTTCTGACCTCTGACAGGTTGGAAAGAGGTCAGGGTCATGGGCCAGGGGTCAGGGCTTCATGGGGTGGTAGATCGGGATAGAGGGATTGTGGAGAAAGGAGTTAGGCGTGACAGAGGAGGGAGGGGTTTTTAGGGTGCGGAGAGCTTCTCACCCGGGCAAGAGTTCAGTCCTATCACGGTGGGCCAATCTGTTCCAGACGCACCAAATGACACATTATTGGATCCAGACCTGACACGGGCGCTGTGTATATTACATTACCAGACACCGGCCTCACTTAAGGTTCATTACCTCTCCCCACAGGGAGAGAGAGAGAGAGAGAGAGAGAGAGAGAGAGGTGGAAAGAGGGGTGGTGGTTAGGGCTATTATACTGAGCCATGCACAGAGGGTGCTTTTCCCTACACAGTGCATCTGTGCTCTCTTGGTTTGCGTCCAAACTCACCAAACTGTGTTCTATTAGGTTATTTCCTCAGTAGGAGAAATTAAAACCATGCACAACACACAAGCTCACAATCACAAATAATATCCACTCCACAATACACTCGATACGAAGCACAGAAAAGAAACCTGATCTTATATTTCAAAAGTCAAAAAGATTCTAATTAGGCGTTTTTTTTTTTTGTTTTTTTTTTCCAATTCCATATAAATGAAGTTGTAAGAAAGGGTACACACATAACTCCGCCCTTAATCCTTCATACGAATTGAGCCGTTCTTGCTCTTTTCACCATCTTCTGCTTGTTCTTTCCTTCATTCCGGCCAAGCCCACAGCCACACTCTCTCGCTGAGAAACTGTCAAATATTCCCGGGACCCGTGCACCGTGGCAGCTTTTCCGCAGAACACCCAAGACGTTCTTGGCCTGGAGGGATTTTTTTTTTTTTTCTCTCGGGAAGATATTAGAAACACACGGTACGCAGCGCACTGCCTTCTCCTCTTCCCCGGGCACAGCAAGAGGATGGGGCTTGACCAGGGCAGGGCACAGGGGTTAACTCTTTCATTCTGAGTCCGATTAGGCCCGTCCGATCCCCAGGGAAGCCCCCGAACACTGGGAGCAAGAAGGAAAATGCCTGCGAGCGTGTTAGCATAGTTGGCATTTTTTTCACTTTGTTCATTAAGTTTGAATTGACCCGAGAGAAACCAAACAAAGAACTTAATTTGTTGATGAAATGGATAGCTATCTCTCGCAATGTCTATCGGTTTCGGGGCGCACTTTAGATAACGACTGAGTGGTTCCCACGCCTCGGAAAAAGAGGGATTAGCTGTAGCAGTATGACGATACAGAGAATAAGAGAATGCAATGCTGAGTAAATGTTGGATAAAATGTTACCGTGGTTTAGCAAAATAGGACAAATAGAATAACGAGCCTAATTTAACCGCCCTTCCAACACGGTGGACTCAACTTGTAGGAAAGTTACAAAGCACTGACACTGGAGACTCCTTCCCTTTCCTTAAATGTTAAATAAACATCTCGTTACAGAAAACCTCACCAGACACGTTTTTTTTTTTCATCAGTTTTATAAGAAGCGTCCATCATACAAGCCCTAATGAATTTGTTACTATAGAAACGAAAACAGGGCTTACTGCTAGCACATTAATACAGACGTGCGATTTACTGCTTTGTAACTATCAAAGCTGTTGCTATAGAAAATTAATCACCAACCTTCTGACCAATCAGAATCCAGAACTCAGCAGCGCTGTGATATAAAACAATATCAATGATCTGACTGCTTGTAATGTGTTCAGTTTTAATAAATAAGTGAATAGAGTTATCTTATTTGGCTTAGGTTTTATACACACACACACACACACACTCAGACACACACTGTGTCTCGAAAACACTTGTCTCTTTGTGAAATTTGACTATGCCATCCATTGCTGGGATGAGTGCTGTGTGTGTGCAAGATGTAACAGAAGGAGCTGTGTGTGTGTGTGTCAGTTCTCGTACAATGCGAAGCTCACATTCTTCGTCCTCCTTTCACAAGCGGCTTCACGCTACAATCCAAACACGGCGTCCCGCCTGGCGGAACGCATGGCAGAAAAATACTTTCTGTGGTATGACACCGCTCCCGAAAAAGAGATTAGGCTCTATGATTTACCATCCCATAATTCCTCGAGGACGGGGCCGCGCCCAGGCCTCGTTACATCTCACATGTCCTCCGCACCCTGACCTGTACGTCTTTTCTGCGGGACACCGAACACGTGCCTCTTCTTGCTCACCTGCCAGGGTCGGAGGTGAAGCACGCTGAGGTCAGCGGGCACTGAACAAATAATGCCACGAATACCACAGGGGCAGGAGGAAGGGATGATACAGCAGGGGTGGAGGACATGTTCACAGTGAAGAAGACATGAGTCAGAGGGACGGAGCGTATAAAACAATCCCAGCAGTCCCAGCAAGTGGCTGTCGCTATGGCATGTAGTTGTCTAACAATGTGATCGAGAAAGACAAAAGCGATGACATTGACAAGGATGTTGGGTGCAGCTGTGAGACGCAAAACGGCCGTAATACAAGTGTGAAAACAAAATAAAAAAAAACAACAAAAAAAAAAACAGGAAACGCCAAAACAAACACGGGTAACAAACCATAAAACTAACTTCAAGCACACAAAGGGTTCGGGCAGGAAAGGCCAGTATACGTGTATACGCACCTATATTACTGGAACATACAGACCGACCAAACACCTACAGGTGACAGGGCGGAGCTACGACCAAAACAGGAAGTGATTAAGATCTAATGACAGACTAGAGACAGGACGTGACAGTGACATTTACTGTGTGAGGAAATCACCCTTAGCTAGCAAGGTTCTAGACATCTTTAGGCAGTTTTTACTGGTGCGTTTGTTACACTGCCTCCTTACATAACATGTAAGACTAGAGAGCAGCGTAAATAAAAACATTTGCACATAATTTTGGTGAAACATATGTGTTTTCTTAAAGAGATTTCCACGGAAGCCCTGAACCCCATGGTGTGAAATTGTTTTTAAAGTGCTATGCTGTTAGTTTGACTTAGTCTCTCATTGTTTTGGCTTAACAACTGATTATTTCAAGATATTATCTTGTCATTTTGACTTAATAACGTTTTTTTTCTCTTGTTTTTTTCTCGTTATTATCTCATTATCTACTCGACCTACTAACTTGAAATTTTGAATTTGTATCTCATTATTTCAATTTAGTAACTTGCGATTTTAAAATAGCATCTCATTATTTTGACTTACTAATCGTTATTTCAACCTATTACCTGGTTATTTTGACTTAGTATCTCATTATTTCAACCTGCTAACTTGCTATTTTGATATAGGTTCTCATTAATTCGACTTACTAGTGGTTATTTCACCCTACTATCTTGTTATTTGGACTTAGTATCTCGCTATTTCAGCGTACTAACCTTTATTTTGGCTTAGTAACTCGAGGATGACTTTCTAGGAGTTATTTTGACATAGTATCTCAGTTATTTAGTTCAAATAATGAGATACGAAATCAAAATAAAGGCATATCACTTAAAATAATTCCTCAGATGCAGTTGCTTTACTGAAAGATGCTTCTGTAGGTTTCAGAGTATATTACTGGCAGAAATCCTGGTCAAAACCCAATCTTCTGTCATTTTTGGCTGTTTTTCTGAATTCAGCCACAGCAACATTGGAGTGGTTTCCTGACACGACTGTCACTGATAGGCTGCAGGAATCTACAGCCTGGGCTAGAAATAAGTCAGCCCCAGCCTCGCTTCTTCATACCAATCTGTGCCTTTTTTTTTTTTTTTTTTTTTTTTTAACAACCGCTGGTGGTGCTGTCGCACAACCGAAAATACCCAGCCTTAAGACTTTTATTCAGAGCAAATAATATGATATGGATGCTGTTACATCTCGTAATATTGTGGCAGGTTTGTTTTTTTTCTATCTGCCTTGTTTTGACCGTTACTACCTTTAGATCCTGGGATTGGACAACCGACCGGTCGATCTTCCAAAAATGAAAGCTTATATTATTAAGACCGGGAAGCTTAGTACCTTCATAACACTAACATTCATAATACGAGCAGCAAACAAATTTGCAACAACGAGGCCATGTTTATTGGATCTCAACTCTTCTATCACCAGTCCAGCCATTTCTCCCAAACCGTCCCCTCCTGTTCTGCCCAGACATCCTTAAATGGACACGTCCATCCTCCGATGAAGTAGCTTCACTAAAAGATGCCACGCTGACATCAGCGAGCCGCAGAGTCTCACCCTAACACACGATCTCAGCGATTTCTCGCGCCAGATTAGTCACGGCCGAGTCGCACACTCCATCGCCGCTGACACTCCTCAGTCCCACTCTGTCTCTCTGTCCTCTTTGTTCTCTGACAGAGAGGAACGTTTCAAAGCACTCTTCACCTTGTGCCCTCCTGCCAGACTGTGGGAACATCGCTGTTTTGGTCGCCGCCGCTTTGTTAGCTTTCTCTCAGTATAGACGGTTCGCTAAGACTGGTGCCTCTGCACTGGTCCTAATTCTGTCATCATGTACCCACACACACACACACACACACACACACACACACAAGTCAGTATACAGACATTAACGCCACACATTTTTAGCTTGTGGACTGCCGGAGTTCCGCAAAGATTTAGACGTGAATCTTTTTAAACCCGAATTTTACCTCACTTCTCGTTTTTGATGAGCAATTTTTCTTTCACAACAAGTGAGCTGATTTACAGAATCCTTCAGAAATACGATTAGCCATGATTAGATTAAATAAAGATGAAACAGAGGTATAGAGGAATATTAAGTATATGCAGACATGTACATATAAAAAGATACAAAGAGAAACGTACGCTGAGAATTTCTGTGCTAAATTAAAGTGATTTCTGGATTTTTGGGGGAAAATTTACGCCAAATATTTGTAAAGAGAAGATCTTAAAATAAAAAAAATATATAAAACATCCTAAATCAGGGATCAAGGGGTTGCAGCCATTTTGAAGCCATTTAAAATAAATAAATAAATCTTTTTAAATGAAACAAACTATTTAAATATTAGTCTCATTAATATTATTAAATGTGTATGATAATATTTGGGCTATTTATCAGAGACATTCCTCAACGTATCACAGCAATTTTAATGAAATTTTAATTCGAATACAGGATCATTCTTATCACGTTGATAACGGCAGGTTGGGATTTTCACCACTGTGACTAAACAAACCACGACCTGAAATAAATGATCGATATCCAAAATCTGTCACATGTTGATAGAACATCTGTCCAGATGCTTCGTGACAGTGTTGACTGTTAAAATCAGTACAGAAATAAAATAAAATAGAATTCATTTTGTAATCAAGTATGCGTGGTGTTTTTTGCTGGTGCTATAAACCGTGCAAACGAGAAGATAAAGTGTCTTTTGGTGCTGGTTGTTGAACATTAGTTCATATTTAAGCAGAACATCGCATCGAAGTAAACGTGTATTTATAAAATGATAAGCTGTTGATCTGTTCCTCCACACAATATTGTTTCCATCCTATTCCCATGTGTGTGTGTGTGCGTATATATATATACCTATGTATGTTTGTGTGGGGGGGAATACAACGCGTGCCGGTTTGTGTGTGTGTGTGTGTTGTGTGTGTGTGAGTGTGTGTGTGAGTGTGTGTGTGTGTGAGTGTGTATGTGTGTTTCAGAGGGCAGCCTCTACACACGTTCCAGCTCATTAAGTGTGATTAATAGGCTCTCATGCTTTCCCATGATCTCCACTCTGACTTGTGGAATAGAGTGGACTGAGTGAAACGCAGAGCAGACGTCCACACACACACACACACACACACACACACACAGTCCCGCCGTCGTTTATGCAGCACAGATTATCATCTGAAAACGAATGCAAGCACTGCAGTGTAAATGGCCACTAAACGTCTGTGAATAAAATCACTTCACACTCACGCAAAAACTAAAATAATCACATTTTAAATATAAATTCTGATCAAATTTGCCAAGAACTGATGTTCATATTTGTTAACAATATTATTTTATCATATAAAACATAAAACAACCTACATGTTCAATAATAAAGGCTGCAAATGCAATGTTACAAAATATCGATTTATTATTTTACAGATCATCTTTTTTTTAGTTTTTTAGTCTCTAGTGTTTTTGTCATTATTTGTTTTATGCAAATTGTTAATTTGTTTGTATATCTATTATTTTTATTTAATGATTTATGATTATTGTAATGCATTACAACAATAGCAATAACAACAGCCTTTAAACTAATAGAATTTAATAGAATTTTAATTCACTAAATATTGTAAGAGTGAATTTAAATTAATAAAAAGAATTCATAATTATATATATATATATATATATAGTGTCATAAATAATTCATTAAGAAATGACAAATTTGATTAAATTAAAAATATAAAAATTGAAAACTGAGCAAATTGTTATTAAAACTCACACAATTATTTCATCAAAAATTACAAAATCCACTAATTACTGAATAAATTAAATACATTGTAAAATTGCCAACATTAAAATTTGTCACAATTTATTGATTAAAAGTGACAGAATTCATTGTTTAGTTAATGAATTTACTAAAATGGACAAAATTAATTCTTTAAAAATAACTAAAAATAAATCTTTCTGTGATTTTACCCAGAGCGACCCATACATTTTTGTGTGTAAACTCCATGATGAACATGATTACTAATCACACACACACACACCACACACACCACACACACCAAACACACCACACACACACACACACTTTATCCCCATAAATTCCCTCCAGAACATAATATGGGCCAAAATGTACACTGGAAGCGGTCGATGCTCCGTTCTCACCTGCGTAAATATACAACTGTGTGTTTCGCTTAGATTAAGAAATAATCAAATTGCACACACACACACACACACACACACACAGACACACACAGACACACACACACACTGGGCCTTGTTGAGGAAACATGCTGTGTAATGTTCAGCTATAAGAACCATCTGTGTAACTAAAAACAGGCCTCTGTGTGAACCCTGAGAGACTCACAGGAACCGAGAGAACCGGGGCTGACACACACACACACACACACACACACACTCACACACACACACACACACACACACACGGAGTTCAGCTCATACACTCTGAAAGGATGCTGGGACATTTCTGAGGTGTGGGTGGCATGGCGAAACTTTCTGACGTCAAAATTCAGCCGCTTTCAGATGGAGATGCTGAGGGAGGCGTGGGTTACAGAAACGTCACGTGAAAATTCATTTACACGTGAAATTTACACGTGCTTTTGTAGATACTGTACATGCCTTACACATTTTCCCCATGCAGGTGGGTTTGACGCGATTAATTTAATTTGAACGTGTTCGTTTTTTACATTTTTTGCCGTGCTTTTATTTTTCACGTGTGATTTTGACGCACAATCAATTCGTTAATCATTATTCAAAATATGAATCATTTATTTTCACACATTAATTTTTCACGTGTAAGGCATGAACTTTTATTTTTCTTCATGTGATCGTCTTGTGTTATTTATTCACACGTAGTCCCTGTGTTAATTTATTTTCATGTGATTTTTACAGTTTTTTTTTCACGTGTTAATTTTTCATGTGTATGGCAGGCGCTTTTCATTTTTTCACCCATGATTGTCTTCATTTTTCACACAACAGCTATTCAAATTAAATTTAAATTACATTTCCACATGTTCATTTCTCACATTTAATGCGTGTGCATTTTCATTTTCCGTCCGATTTCTTTTGTGTGAAATTATTTCTAATTTCTCCGAATTTTTCACACGTGACTGTCTTGCACGATAAATTTCTTGCCATATGTTAACTTTGCACGTGTAGTGGACGTTTCATATGTTGTGCACGTGTTACTTTTCACGTTATTTCTAGCATTATTCGTTTAGTTTCACGTTATGTTTTCCACATGTCGGGCAAATGGTTTTATTTTCACACGTGATTTTTACACTTCTTCACATGTACTGCACGTGACTAGTCACATGACTAACCGTTTTTCACGTGATCACAAATTGTTCAAACGTTTATTTGAGTTCACATGCACAATTTCAGGGCATACTCTTACTACGTGAAGCGAACCACAGAATCACATGTTTTTCACGTGGTCACATCTTACTCAAATAATCACGTGTGAAATAGATGCGACTTTTCTGTAATGCGCTATGTTTAGACTTCTGGGAAAAGACACACACGTATACACACATATACACACATATACACACTTAGCTGGTGTATATGAGTGTGTTTGAGTGTTCAATAATCCGAACATCACAAGCGCAAACCCAAACATCATAAAAAAAAGGATACATTTTGTCATTTCTGGCATTTGAAAGTTGTGTTTCAGTCTTTCAGTAGCTGATAAATGGTACAGTCGCTTCCATATAAGGGCATCGAGACGAAAGTTCACAAAGAAATATTTCAGCACGAATATTAAAAATATTTATCAATCCATCATCAGCCTGCTACGTCGCATTAATCATTTGTGTGATGTACAGAACTAACGAGCCCATCAACAGAAAATCACGTGTAACACCTGGGATCGACTTACTGAACCACCACCACCACACACACACACACACACACACACACACACACACACACACACACACACTACTAAAACAAATAAATAAAATGGCGGAGGGGTTTTAATCCAACTCCCTTTCGCTCCGTACTTCACCTCGTTGCCTCTTCGCCTCACACGGAGCAGCTCGCTCGGGCTAAACTCCGTCCCGCTTTCTTTTTTAATCCAATGTTCCTGCTTAATACACACACACACACACACACACACACACACACACACACACACACAAGGCTGTGGAGGTTTCTTCATTTCCTGTGCAGGCCACACACACAACTACACACTGAACGCTGGGAGACAAAAAGCTGAAATCTGTAATAATAATATTACTGCTCAAGCTCAATAATCCTGAACCTTCGGCTTTTAGCGAGAAACAGTCCGTCACAGCTGGGCAGATGTGCGCATGTAGAAGTAAAACTATCCATAACGCATCTCTAGCACCATGGTGTCGTTACAGGGTATATCACATAGAACGCTCCAGAAACTGCTTGTTAATTATTGCAGCTAAAGAAAAACTGAACAGTTATTATATCATGCTGTATGTGTGATGATGCACTTTAATATTAAACCTTCAGCTAATGAGTGTATTTTATATATAAATGTGGAGTGTGTTCACTTCCTCACGTCCCCATATACACAGTCCATCTGCCCCAGGCATGAGACTGTTCTATTCTATTCTATTCTATTCTATTCTATTCTATTCTATTCTATTCTATTCTATTCATTTTCGTTTCTATTCTATTCTATTCTTTTCTTTTCTATTCTACTTGTTGTCTATTCTATTCTATTCATTTTCTTTTCTTTTCTATTCTATTCTATTCTATTCATTTTCTATTCTTTTCTATTCTATTCTTTTCTATTCTATTCTATTCATTTTCTATTCTATTCTTTTCTATTCTATTCTATTCTATTCTATTCTACTTGTTTTCTATTCTATTCAATTTTTTCATTTTCTATTCTATTCTATTCTATTCATTTTCTTTTCTATTCTATTCTATTCTATTCTATTCTATTCTACTTGTTTTCTGTTCTATTGTTTTATTTTATAATGTTCTATTCTATTCAATTTCACTCTATTATAATCTATTTGTTTCTTGTTTTATTCTACTCTACTATATTCTATTTATATTATTTTTAATGTTCTATTCTATTCTGTTTAGATCTTTTATATTCTATTTGACGTTCATGCCGTTCTGTTCTATTCTATTCTATTTTATACTGGTCTCAGTTATTCTCTTTTCTTCTGTTGTTTTTTTCTAATGTATTTTACTTTATTCTATTCTATTATATTCTATTCCCTTGTTTTACTCTATTCTGTCCCATCTACACTTCTTATGTTCTATTCTTTTCTGTTTTATTTTATTATATTATGTTATAATTCCATTCTTTTCTTTTCTTTGCTTTTCTTTTCTTTTCTGTTTTATTCCATTTTGTTTTATTATAATTCTATTCTCTTCATTTTGTATTTTTGTATTTTTCTGTTCTATTTTAATTTGCTCTGCTTTATATTCTTTTCTATTGCATTTGTTTTACTTCTATTCTATTCTATTCTTTTTTGTTCTGTTATCCTCTATTTTATTTTGTTCTATTCTGTTTTATTCAACTTGGCTTTATTCTATTGTATTATCTACTATTCTATAAAGGTTTATGTCCTTGTCCTTTTTATGCATATGCATTATACGTAAGTAAAGAAAGAAAGAAAGAAAGAAAGAAAGAAAGAAAGAAAGAAAGAAAGAAAGAAGGAAAATGGGACAGCTTTAAAATATATATATATGTGTGTGTGTGTGTGTGTGTAAAAATATTAATGTATATTAAGAAATATTAACATAAATAACAAGAGAGAGAGAGAGAGAGACAGCCAGAAAGAGAGAGAGAGAGAGAGAGAGAAAGAGACAGACAGAAAGAGAGAGAGAGAGAAGGGCAATGAGGCAGAGTGCAGTGTAAAGGAGGAAAGTGTGAGAGAAAGAGAAAAAGGAAGACAGAAGGAAGGCAGAAGTGCTCCCTCTACAGTTCATCTCAAATGCAGAGGAACGCGCTTCTCATTTGTCATCTCAATTAGCTGCCAGTTGCTCACGGCTCACGCTACAGCAGCTCTGTCTGAAAGCCAACCCTCAGAGCGCACTGGATGGGCCGCCGCTAACCACGCGAGGAACGCGCTGAGAGCACAAAACCAGATGGAGGGAGCTTTAAAAAATGCCTGCCACGCAGAACGGGCCACCTGATCTCCTCCATCCCCTCAGCACAGCAGCACAGTGCAGGCATTGTCCTCCAGCTGCAAATCCCGAGCTTCCTCAAGCTCCAGACCTCCACGCCGTGCCGCTCACGCCGCTCACGCCGCTCACGCCGCTCACTGGGGCAGGGCACACACGTTTACAGCGCTCCTCTTAACCAGCAACGTTCATCACTTTGCTCATTGTCATGTAGACCAAAGCTCAAAGTCTGCTAAATTACACAACATTACATACACATGTCCATGTGGCCTGCTTCCCACACACACACACACACACACACACACACACACACACACACACACGGGAAGTGACGAACAGAGTGTGCACTGTTTAACCGCAGAAGTGGACAGGACTCTTTTGTATCTTCAAGCATTCTTAAAAAAAAACAATTAACAAGGTTCCTTTCATGTACTTCAGCAGAAAAGTTTAAATTCTACATCATTTTTTATGAGGGAAAGAAGTTCTGTTCTAGGATTGCAAAAAAAAAAAAAAAACTATTGTATACCAGTGAAGTCTAATTAATAAGGTAATTGTAACTCCACCCCTTAATTTTGGTTACTTTCTAGTCCTTCGAATTGCTGGAGATTTGCGAGGGAGACACTGGTAATGTTTTAATCATTACAGTAAAATAGATTTCTTTTAAAAATTGTACAATATGGTTGGATTTCTGTTCATTTTATACAGCTGAAGTTGTAAGAAAATGGTAACTCCACCCCTAAACCATTGTCACATGATGTCTCCCTGAACCATTGTTACTCAAATGTTTGAATTGTGACAACTTTGCAAGTACAATGGTTTTTTTTTTTTACAAATTGAAAGAATTTACAAATCGAAAGAAATTTATTTTTTTTTTTACAAATCGAAAGAAGTGGGAACAAGGTGTTTCTATTTCTTTTAATTTTAATTTTATACAAATGAAGTCATAAGAAAATGCTAACTCCGCCCCTAAATCTTTGTAAACTTTCGTTCATTCGAATTATCATAAATTATAAATTATAAATTTGAATTATTATAAATAAGTGAGGGGTTGGAAAAACTGCATTTTAATTAGTGACAAAAAAGCGGATTTCTGTTAAAATTTCAGCAAGGTAGAATGAGAGGGTTAGAGTAATTTTTTATAAAATGATAAAAAAAAAATGTAGAGGTCATAAAGATAATGTTAACTCCACGCCCCCCCCAAACTGTTGGAACTTTTCAGTCATTCGAACTGTTGCAAATTTGCAAGTGACATGTTGGAAACATTTCATTTAATAATTATGATAAAACAGACTCCCTTCTTTTTTTTCAAAAGTAAACATTGTGGCTGGATTTCTTTTCATTTTATATAAGTGATATCATAAGAACACGCTAACCTCACCCTTAAATCTGAGAGGTTCGAAAACATGCATATTTATTCACTGCAAATGCAGATTTCTTCCATTTATTTCACCGGTTTAATCAAGTTAAAAGAACGTGGTTGGATTTCTTTTGATTTTCTACAAGTGAAAATACAAGTGAAGATAAGATCATTCTAACCCCGCCCCTAAACGTTGGCAACTTTTCACTTCTTCGATCTCTTACAAATTTGCATTAATTTTTTACATTTGATTAATTTTCAGTTTAAACCAAATGAATTTGTAAGAAAATGTGAACTCCGCCCCTAACTCTAACCAGTCTTTTGTAACGTAAATTGTCACAAATTTGGAAAAGTTTTGATGTGCTATCTTGTGTATACAAATATCCTATTATTTCCTAAAAAAAAAAAAAAAAAAAAAATCATTGAGGCAGCAGTGGGGCATTATTTCGTATTGTTTGCCACGAATGTCTTTTTTATATTTGCTTTATTATTTTTCATTTTACGCAAGAAACAGAACATTTTGGCTAAATCCTCTACAGGAAGCCCAAACACGCTAGCCAAGCCGTAAATGCGGAAACTGTCCCTTTTTTACTGGAGTTCATTCCACATCTACACCTTTCCACACGTCCCTCTGAGTGATTCCAGCGCTGGAAGACGATGCTTGATGTGGCTCGTTTCATTTCCACCCAACAAAAAAAGCCGTCTTTCTGAGCGGCCAGCATCCAGACCCTGGGCGTCTCCACGACTTCAAAGCCTGGCAGAGCCGCCGTTTCCCCCGCTGGCCTGCTGCAGCGAACAGACACGGCCTTCTTCTGAGGTGGCACGCGCCACGGTGGGCTGTCCACACCTGTGTTTGCTCCAAGCCGAGCTAATTAAACCAGGGATGCTATTTTGGATGTTACGGGACACAAGGCGGCTTTTAGAGAGAGGCGGAGACTGTGAAAGAAAAAAAAAAAAGGGTGTGGGGGGGGGGGTTTGGAAATGAAGCGCAACTTTAAAATGGCTGTTTCATGGCAATGTGTTATCATCCAAGCTAGGTTAAGAAATCAGGTTTTAGAAGTTCTGGTTCTCATTAAAACAACACTTTATATCTTACACCAGTGCTGAATACAACGAAATGTAACCCGGAGAGAAGATTCTTGCAGATTCCTGCTCTGTGGCTTTGCCATATGCTGACTAAGGAGAGAAAAGGGGCAAAAGTAAGAAAGAGAAGGAGGAAGAAAGAAAAAGAGAGAGAGAGAGAGGGAGGGAGAGAGAGAGCTGGGATGGGCCGGTATTGAGTTACAGAGTTGAAGAGGAGTATCAGGAGGTAAGAAGAGGTCATACTGGGCGCAAAATGAATTTCATGTCAAAACAAATGGCCGCTCTCCCACTTGATGACAAAGCACCCGAAGCCGTTCGAGCCGCTTCTCCTGAACGAGACTCCTCGTGAAAGAAAAAAAAAATGCAACTCAGCACTCGAGTGAGGAAGCACACATTCCTACACGGTGGATGAGTTTTTTTTTTTTTTTTTTTTTTTTTATGAAATACACCGCCAAGATTTCACCATCGGGACAAAATAAAGTTCAGCATCGCTTAATGTAATCAACACTATTATTCATCATCATCACCCGAGCGCTGGTGAATTCTACATTCTGATTGGTCAGGAGGTGTTGATTAATTCCCTCTTTGCTCTTGTCGTAACACATCCGAGTTTCTATAGTAACAACTCATTCGCATTGACTTGTATAGTGGACATAAACAAGGTATGTTGTTGCTTAAAAAAAAAGAAGATAAAACATGTAATTGTTGATAAGTTTTCTGTAAGCAGATGTTTATTTATCATTTATGGAAGGAGTCTCCAGTGTCAGTGATTCTTCCAACAGTCGGTAAGTTTTCCACCAGAGGAGGTTTTTTTTGGTTCCTTGGTAACAAGCTGTGATGTTTTTTTTTTAAAAAAAGACAGGTTGGTGATGGAACAAGTGATAATAAGAACAAACTCATCCCACAGACATTCCACAACATTATATATAACTACAGTATAAATGGATAAAAGGTATGATTTATCATTCATTAATAAATTAAAAAGTGTAATTCTTGGCAAATGATTCCACCCCATGGTTGATTATTTTCCTATAACAGCTATTTTTTTTTTTTAATATTTACTTATTATAATAATTATTAATGATACTATAGGCTTAGTAAAGCTCCAGTTTTTGGAGACATCATAAAGCATGACTAGCGTTAACCCCACTGTACAGAGACTTTTCCTCCACAAAACGTTCATGCTAATGGCTGTAAAATGAATCAGCAGTACACAATTAAATGCAGATACAAGGGCAGATGGGAACACACAAGTCCTAGATGTTCCATCTACAAATAACACATCAAGGAAGTCTTAAAATTAGCAACTATATAAAAAAAAAACAAAAAAAAAACACACAAACACGCATTACATTGAAGAGTTTGTTGAGCCAAACAGGAAATACATCCTTCTTTTTTCCCCTTGGTGCATTTGTTGCAAAATTCAAAATGGTGAATTATTAACAACAAACGACAACATCCAATTGGGATTCATTGCGCGCCACCAGCGTGGACGTTATTTATCGCAAGCGGGCCGCATGTTTTGACAAATGGCCAGGTTCTGCGAATTCTGTCATGGCAAAGTTCAGCAATTAGCCTCCCATGTACAGGGACGTGGGCCCTCCACCACGAGTGCGCTCGATTTATGAGTTCAGTCCAGCAGCCTGACTGCTTCAAAGCACCGGCAGGAGAGAGCAAGGAGTTCACAAATATGAAAGAACACACACACACACACACACATACACACACACACATACACACACATGCATGGCTGTAAATCTGAGAAGAACACAGGGGAGCTCAAGGATCCTATGGGAGAGATGGACTCTTACAGCCCCTCACTCAGGAGGCCCATAGCTCATATAAGGGCTGACTACGACTTTGACATTTCTTTTTCATGGACGCATCTCCGATTTGAACTCTGGACTAAAACAAATATGCGAAACGTGCTCCATATCTATAAAATACCTCAAATTGGAAGAACCACACAGTGGATAAACACAGCCTCGCGGTAGTAGTCGGTGCATGTGTCAGTGGTTAATTTTCTACTTCAACCTAGAGGTCTCCTGTAAATATTTAGTGAAGAGAATTTGGCTACTATGAAGAGCAGATCTTGGCTTCTGTGTAACTCGAACAGATATTACGTCTCTGGCTGCTCTGAAACAGATCTCTTAGCAAAATAAATAAATAAAGAGATCAGTCTGGAATTACGTTGAATTCTTGATTGAAGTACTCATGGATGTATTAAACGGTTAAAAAGTCCAATTTATCTAATATATCTCCACCCCTTTAGCCTCATATGCAAGATGTGTAAATTAGACACGCCCCCTTGTCATCACGTCACCCCAAAGAGACAGCTAGCTAACTGCTACTAACCTCGTTTGCACAAGTAAAGATCCGAGTGTTGATTTGCATCATTATATTATAATCCTCAAATCTGATTGGTCAGAAGGTGATTTTTTTTTTATAACAGTAGCTCTGACAGTAGTTCTCATTGCAACGTGTAACATTTCATTAGTATCTACTTACACAGGAGCTTGTACGGCTGATGCAGCACATAAAAGGATTTAAAAACACGTAAAACTACCGATAGTGAGGTTTTATGTAAGGAAACGTTTCTTTAACATTATGGAAGGAGTCTCCAGCGTCAACGCTTTGTAACAGTCAGAGGTAAAAGCTGTAACTTTAAGTTTTCCGACACGGGAACATCTGCAGGACAGAGGAGTTTACACTTTGTAGTTTCTCAGTCACCATGACAAGCTAACGTTTCACATTAAACGCAACACTAAACAGATAAAAATTATGCAATTGTACGCAAATGTATGCAATTGTAATAGTTGGAATTGTTAGCTAATTGCTGTGGTATAAGAGGAGTAACACTTTGAGACATGCTATTATAGGAAAATAAGCAAGTTTTCCGACAACACCCTGCTGCTGATTAGTTCACCCCCCCAAGTGGCAAGCACGCCACGTCATCCTCGATTCATTTGCATATCATGAGAAGTATCCGAGGAATGTAGGAAAACAGCTTTATTGCTAATATCTCAAACGTTAGCTAGCATGATTTTGTCTCTAGCCGAATGCTGACAGCTAAACTTCTGACATAAATACAAAGTGTTTGTAGCAGATAGATTACTGTGATGGCTATTAGCTCTCCCACCTCTCGGTGTCATTGTCACGTTTGTTATAGTTTAGATTTGTTAGGAATTTGAAGCTGTCTGATGCTAAAACGTCACCTTCGCACTATTTGAAAAAAAAAAAAAGAGAAAGTTGTGATTTTTATCATTTGAAATGTAGGAAGTAAAAGAAAAACTCAAGTTCAGATACTTCAAAACCAGACTAATTGTACTTCTCATTTCTGGTCATTATTATACATGGAAAACATTCTGACTGTCTTCATGTCCTGCTCATATTCTCTTTATTCAATCACTCCACAATCCTCCAGTGGAAAACCCCGAGAGTGTGTGTTCTGTCTCTGAGATTCACATTCCTCAACACCCTCCAGGGAGCCTCCACTAAACCTTCCCATCCATCCAAACCTGCTGAGAGACCGAGCTTATCAGCAAAGAACCTGGTGACAAGCATGCTCTCTCTCTCTCTCTCTCTCTCTCTCTCACACACACACACATACACACATACACATACACACACCTCATTGGGAGCATAACGGACAGCAAGCTTAACATGTGGGGACCACCAGACCAGAGCTTAGTACTGATCTACTCAACACCGTCACACCAGCTGGGGCTCAGAGATGACACGGAAGGACAGAGATAATAGATACAGATACAGAGAGAGAGAGAGAGAGAGAGAGAGAGAGAGAGAGGGAGGAGAACCTCCTGTGATAATAGCTGACATTGATTTAAGGGCTCTCAAGAGGTGGAGAGAGATTCTGTCTGGCCAACAAGCCTGAACATTTACCAATTCCTTATATAACAGTCATTTCTACTAATCTGCAAGCTCAAAAAAAATATTCATACACTCTTACAAAAAAAGTTGGTTTATCCAGAACCATTAAGTGCTCTTTAGTCTGTCTTTCTGGAGAAACTCTTGGAGGCTATAGGTGGGAACCCACCACCAAACATTTCCCAAGAGATCCTGAAGTGTTCATACCTTCCTTAAGAGTTCTTAGCTTTCAAAAAAGTTTTTTTTTTTTAACTTGGAACAATTTCTGAACTACGCTGTTCTATAAAAAAACAATTTTATAGATGAAAAACTATATAAAAAAAAAAAAACATGCAAAAATGGTTCTGTAAAAAAGATTTGTACTTGGAACCCTTGCTCTATATATAACCCTTAAGGCTTCTCCTAGAGTACAACCTTTAGGGTTCTTGAGTCTAAGAGTGTCTAAGAGTGTAGAAGGAGCTAGAATCTTTCTTTAGTGTATCCTTCTGGAGAAATCTTTAATGCTTCTATGTAGAATTCTATGCCAGGGCATTTCCTTTTCTTACGTTCTCACAAAAAAAAAAAAAAAAGTTTCTTCAAGTGTTCCTTAAGGGTTCACTCTGTTGTGGGGTTCTACATAGAAACCTTAGGAGTTCCCCCAGAGTTTAAATAGTGGCAAGTGAGAAGCTATTATCTTAGAAAAAGGTAAAATATAGAACCTTGGTGGGTTCTTCAGTTGTCTCTTTGGGGAACCCTTAAATATTCTGTATAGAACCCAATTACAGGTTGTTTCTCTCTAGAAAGTCTTCCGAGGACCTTTAACTTTAAGTTTAAAATACTCCTTGAAGAACCATTGAAGAAGGGATGTGAGAAACAATGAAAAGAAAGGTTTGCAAATCAACTTTAAGGCACAACATCAATCAATTGCAAATTTCTTCTTTTACCTTTTCTTTTTTTTCTGACATGATTAATCTCCATGGTCACTCATTCACTGACTTTCAGTAACCACTTTTTCCCGGTTGGCAGGGTCACGGGGGATCCGGAGCCTATCCCAGGATCACTGGGTATGAATCAAAAATTACACCATGGATGGGACGTCAGTCCTTCGCAGGGCATCATGTACACACACACACACACACAATCACGCACTCATTCACACTTACAGGCAGTTTATCCTAGCCACCAACAGCATGTTTTTGGTAGGTGCGAAGAAACTGGAGAATGGAGCAAACCCAGGTAGACCCGGGGAGAACACGTGAAACTCCACATAGACAGTAACTGAGGCTCAGGATCAAACCCCAGATCCTGGACTTGTGAGACAGCAACACTATAAATTGATTGATTATCATTCTCAGTCATACTTTGTGCCAATAGTAACTGTGCAATTACAAACTTCAGCTCCTTCAAACTGAAGTCTCTGAAGTCTCTCCTCCTGTGGACATGAGAGAATCTTCTAGCAAAGTCAATATGAAAGTTGGACACTCGAGTTGCACAATTTGGGGCTGAGAGCTCTGCTTTCATCTTCCCTCGGTCAGGGGCCTTCTTCACAGGATGAAAATGGGATAGACACACAGACCCCTCCCAGTTTGGCCATTCCTTATGAGCCAGAGTTGGCTTTAAAGCTGCACCATGTGAAGAGCTGCTGCTATGCGCTCATTAGTCCTGACTGTCAATCAGATCAGAGCTCCAAAGCTATCTTTGTTTGAAGATGAACCTCACAGCAGTTAATGCAACATGGGAACTGATTGCACTTTTGTACAGATGGTTTTAGTAACAGATACCACGACTGGGAGTAGCAATATATATATTATATATATATATATATATCTTTTGCAATGACTTCAGAATTTGAGTAATCACTGGTGACCAGTTTCATTTCTACTGAGATCATTTTAAGTATTAGAAGATTAATAATACACTACATTGAATCACTTCATCAGATTCCTATTTGAAGGAATGCAAAAACCACTAAATAGTAGAAAACCATCAACATGCCATTCATGTCATTCCCAGTCTGACAAACATTATGTCCTGAAACATGACGTCTCGTCTGCCATACTGTGCCCCGAACAGCTCTTGGGGTTGATTCACAAGGTCCGGGGCCGTGAGACTGGGATTCCATCGTCCAGCGTTCTTCACTAACAAGCCAAATGATGGGAAACGACATTGGGCATCATTTAGCTGTCACAAGCCTAATCACCCAGCATGATGCAAAAAGAGTGAGACCTTGATTGCTGAGGCTTAAATGGCTCCAACATAAATTGGCCATTTTACACCTTGGCAGTCTCCCAAAGACACAAATTGTCCTCCTGCCTAGATGAGAGAAAATAGTTAAGAACAGTGAGGTCTATGAAACAGCCAGTTCCCTGGGAACTTTGCTGCCTTACTTGGTTCTAAAATAGCTTGGAACTAATGAAAAAGAGGGAAAAGTCAGTGAGACATGCACTTACTGCTAATCACCAATGGGGCCTCAATTTTCTCTAGATATACTGAGGAATTTAGTACGAGTTAATGATTATTATTGCATATCTCAATTACACTGTGAAGTGAGCTGCTGATGTAATCCAGGATAAATGCACATTAGGTAACTATTATAATACAACTAACAAGAAAAGGTGCTTGGAAATTATACGTTTAAATAGTTAAAGCTGTGTAAAGGCTCAGCTCCTAGCAGTAGCATGTCCACTTTGGTGAAATGTCACTGGCTTATTGTTCTTCAGGCCTTAAAACATGTGTTGTTAAGCTTCCATATGTGTTGTTAAGATCCTTAAACACGAGTTAAACCCAAAAGTTGGTTTGCATTCCATACTCTGCAATTTTTTCCCCAGTCACACAATTAAACCTATGAAATGTATATAGATTTTTTTATGGCTTCTATTTTGTGTCCCATCACTTGTGGGTACATGGGGTCAGTAGAGAGTGTGTCAGGATGGAAGTGCCTAAACTAAGTAGTGCTTTTATCAAATCAGGGTCCATAGCAAAGGTCAGAACACAGGCCTAATACAGGGCAATTCATAACCAGAAATGAAGAAGGGGCACTAGGGTCAAAACCAGGAAGTACACAGGAAAAAGGAAACAAGACTCAGACTTAATGATACAAAAGAATGACTTTTTTAAACTTTGCCATGAACAATGACACACAGAGGATGTAAAAAGGCAAACTAATCAAGAACTAACACAAAATAGGTGAAAACAAATGGGCAACAAACCAATGATGGGACAGGGGAGGAGACAGGACTACTAGGACTAGAACACAAAACAGGGGAAGTACACTATTCTTCTGTCACTGTATATGGGTCCCATCGCACATTGCCATTTGTGTCCCATCGTCATATGAAATTGCTGAGATGTTTCTAGAATGTTCTTCCCCATTCACACTGGTGTATCAATCCTGAATCTTATGAGATGTTCATATGAAATTGAGCAATAATGGCAGACCAGTGTATGTATGTATTGCAACAAATGTGGATACTTATTTCTCTACCAGTTTGTGATTGTTGGGACATTTCTAGAATGTTCTTGCTCATTTACACAGGTCTATTTAGCTTGCCAGTACTTTAGCTGTGCTACAGGTATGTTTGGGTTTGCATCTCTTATACTTTATGTGGTTGTTTGGGCATTAGAGTGTCTGGTGTGCTTCCGGCTCTGGATATGGGTCCCATATGCATATGTGATTATTTGGAAGTCTCTAGAATGTTCTCCAGCATCTGATCTTAGTAGACATTCATATTAAATAAAGTAATAATGGTGGAACAGCATATTCCAGCTTTGGGTTTGTATCCCATCACATGAGGGTGCTTGTGTCATACTGGTGTATGATGGATGGTATGTTTCTAGACAGTTCTTGCTCATTTACATAGGTTTCTTTGGCTTGCCAAACAGACAATACTTTGTCTGTTCAGTTTTAAGCCTCCAGTTTGCATCTTTTACACTTTATGTGGTTGTTTGGAAATTAGAAATGTCCATGACACCTAATGAGACATTCATATGAAATTGAACAATATTGGTCACCCACTCTTTTCTGGCATTGGTTTGAGTCAAATGTCAGAACATGTCAGAACTTATTTATCATATCAGTGTATTATTATTGGCTTGTTTCTAGAAAGTTCTAGCTTGCCAGTACTTTATACCTTTATGTTTGTCAGGGTTTTTATCCATTATCCTTTATGCAATAGATTGGACATTACAGTGTCTATGAGATGGAATACTGTTGGGTTCTGTGTACTTCTGGCTCTGGATATAGGTCCTGTATTTATATGTGATTGTTGGGAGGTCTCTAGAATGCTCTTCTCCATTCACTCTGGTTTATTATTTATCTTCCCATCAAACATTTGTATTTGTGTTCCATAGTCTTATGCGACAGCTGGGAAGTCTTTAGAATGTTCTCCAGAATTCAACCATGTTTATCTGGTTTGTCAGAAGCCTTACTGAATGATGGCACCTTCTAACATAACAATGCCCCTGACTGTGGAAGAACATTTGGTCAGTGTTCTTCTAGGTCTGTCAATCCATTCAATTTATACCCATGCCTGGTTGGTGGGAAGTCTCTAGAATGTTCTCCAGCATTCACTGAGGTTTGTCTGGCTTATCAGAAGTCTCACTGAATGATGCCACCTTCTAACATTACACTGTCCATGACTTTCAAATAACTTTTTGTCAGTGTTCCTCTAGTTGTGTTGATCTATGGGAAGTCGCTCATATCTTCCCCCAGATTCGCACCCATTCATCTATCTTGTCATCCCTTTCCCTGGACAGTCTGAAACCGACTCCTCGCATTAAAACATCTGTAATGTAGAACTGGATAATCTTGGGTCACTCTTCCTCAGGCCTTAGGAAGGCATAGCTGAGCTTTCAGTGTTCAGGCTACTGGGGTGAGGCTCCTGCCTGAAGCTCTGGCCTTCTGAAGAAGGTTCTGGGTTAATGAAATGGAATCCTCTGGCTGTCCATTACTCTCAGCTGGAACTAATCAATCTGAGTGGAGCGTCTATGACCATGAGGTCTGCAGGGCTGGTTTTACCTTCGCTGGAGCCGCTGGGAAGACTGCCTGTCTGGATCTGTGAGCTTCATCCTTCACAATCCAAGATTAACTTTAGTGTGCCAGTCACTCCAGGTATCTCTATTACACTGAGGCTAAACCACTCAGAGGAGAAAAATGTTCTCAGTGCATCATGCAATAAATGAACACGATTTGTGTGTATTACTGTATATTTACACTAGCAGACCTCAAAGTGCAATTTTCTATATATGTATGCAACATGGATTTTAGTGACACACAACCAGCAACACGTTGCCATGCCCACAGGTGACAGCTGTAGCGGTCACGGCATGCCTACAAGAGACAAACTTCAACTTGTCACTTGCTAGTGTGAATGTAGGGTAAGTTTGCAAAAAGAAAGCAGTAGGACTATGACTTACTGGAACCATAGTGCCTAGTACCTCTAGTACATTTTCTGAAAACTGGTTATTGAAAATGTGTCCACTACAATTTCAGAAATAAAGGTACCAAACTGTATTTGTACTTGTTGCCAGTGTGGTAACACCAGAGGTACATGTGTTGGAAATTAAGGACCACTGATTTACCTTTAAAGCTTACTCTAAAAGCTAATTAAAGGTATACCACCACCACATGCACCTTCCCTGGATAAAGATACATAGTAAAGGTACAAAACTCTTGTATTTTGGTACTCTCGATGGTACCATGACACTGCCAAGGAAAATTCAGTTTGGTAGCTTTATTCCTGAGAGCGTACTCCTGGGAAGCGCTTTGAACTTAAAATCAAAGTCATTTCTATATAAAATCTGGCTACTGAAAGACTCATTTTCAAGCAGCACTGCAAGTTTATTTCCCGGTCCTGTATTCCAACCTCGTTTATATCTACGTTTAATTTTTTGCTATTCGATATCAACATTACAGCGCTCTCCCGTAGAGGTCACGTCTTTTTTTTTTCTCTCTCTCGCCCTCTATGTCTCCTTGCGTGTCTCCATTTCCTTTCTTTTCCTTTAATTTAAACCAAAGTCCGGCACCCTCCCTCATGCTGCCTCTCTCAATCCCGTTTTTCACCCTGTTCTGGCAGGATTTGTTTGATATCAGCATACCACTGCATTCCTCTCAGCTCCTTTCCCTCACTATCTGTCGTTCGTATTTTCTGATATCGGGGTCAGGGTTAAGTCCCGTCTTTCTGAACTCAATCCCCCAGTCTGGCCCTGTGCTTATAGCCCAGCTGCCTCTGCGCTCTCACACTAACCCCCTTGTTTATATCGGGACGCAATTAAGTCCAGGCCAAGTAAGGGAGTCCCAGAGAGAGCGCTAAGAGTGCAAAGCCGAGACTCGGGTTTCAGTCGGCTCCGGCCCTTCCTCGCCCTCCCTGCCTGCACCGGCGGTCATCTTGTTTTGTTTTTTTTGTGTGTTCTTTAAAATGATTCTGGGTTAGCATATAGTTTTGCGGTCCAGAGTGGAGTTCTATTAAAGATAGTACATTTGAGACAGTGAGGCAAGGCTAACAAAAAATGATAAAGACAGGAGAAAAGTTTTATGTTTTATATTTGGTAAGCAGGAAGAAGGAATTTACATCACATACCAAAGAAATATACCCGAGATTCCGACCATAACAATCAGCCAAGAAAGTGTTATTTTAGAGCAGCTTTCGATTCGACTAAATGTTGCTGTGTAAGCATGTGATGAACTTTAAATTGGGCTTCATTCGGAAAAGCGTGCAAAGTTCAAAGGTTCAGGAAGAATCACCAGGCCATTGGCTCAGGAATTAGAGAAAAGGCGCAACCTGGTTTATTTTCACGTTTACTGCAAAACGTATTTAACTCAAAGGAAGCACTTTAGACAGAAGTTTTAAGAAGTGCACTCTGTTTCACACGGGTAACCACATTTTATTTTAATCTAAACCCAGAAAGAAGGAATAATATGAGGCATAATGAAATCGAGGGAAACAATAACAGCATGAGGAATGGTAACCCCTCGATCAGATCAGATTAAACCTTCTCGAATGTGAAAGAGCTCATTTCAAATACAGAACCACAAACATCCATTAAGCCCAAAAGAACCGCAACAATAAAATGCAAATATACAGAGCGCTGGCCGGGAGTTTTCGAGAGCGCCGCTCAGATCCGGTTCTCTCTCCGGACTGAAAGATCAGCAGCTTCTCTGGAGGTTGACGTTTAGGTAACCGAACCTCTGGCCACCGCTGGACCTCTGCTTCCCTGTCTCTCTCTCTCTCTCTTTCCTTCTGTCTTCCTCTCTCCTCGAGCCAGCTCAGAGTTCATGCTCTCCACATGTGTGGTCCTCCAGCCTGAGGGAGCTGTCCCACAATCCCAGCCACACGTGTTCAGGACAGAGGCAGAGCAGATAAACAGAGAGAGAGAAAGCTGGCTCGACACTGAGCATGCTCAGAAGAGTAACTCGCCTTTTACACCAAAAAGTGCAAAATGAATTCATTAAACATTATACAACGTGGACTCTGTGGAACCAGACTTCCTTTTACTTGTTTTTAGTTTCACTGAACTACTGAATAATTCATAGGGGTTACTGAATATATTTTAAAACTGTGTTTAAAAATGACTAATAAGCTGACTTTAAGGGGTTATTGGTACTAAAAGCGCTTATGTAGAGGTTACAGTGGACGTTTTCGCACATTAGATGTGTTACTCTTAAAAATAAAGGCTCTTTAGAGCAATGCCAGAGAAGAATTTTTGTTTTGTTTTTTGTTTTTCTTGTTTCCTTAAAGAATATTTTGGTGGATTTTTTTTTCTTCTATTTTTGTTTGTTACAAAATGAACATTTCATACCATAAATAATGACATCATATGGAATCATACCATATTTGTTTGTTTGTTTTTGTTTATTGTGGCACCAACAAAAATGTTTAAAGACCCAGACCCTCTAGCTATCATTATTATCATGAACAATATGTCAGGAATATAATAATATGAATTTAAGATTTTGCATTACATCATTAAAGGTGTGGGTTTTTTCTGTTTTTTTCTTTTCTTTTTTTTTGGGGGGGGGTAATTTAAAAAGAAACTTATTAATACTTATAAATACTTATTAACTTATTAAAACTGATTAATTAATTCATGATAACTCTTTGAAATAAAAATATACTACTATTACTACTATCAAAACCATTATTATTATTATTATTATTATTATTATTATTATTATTAAATGTGACCTTTTTTGTGTTTTTATTTGTATTTTTTGTTTTCAAAAGTTAATTCATAAATATGCAGGGTGTCCTGTAACTCCAGCATTATCGGGTAAATATTTACCTACCTATCTATCTATCTATCTATCTATCTATTTTTACACATCATGATGATCAAAGAAGAGTGAATCCAAATAATTCTACTCATGGGAATTTAAGAACATGGTGGACATGTTGAGCCGGGGGTTTTTTGCTTGTTTTTGTTGGGGTTTTTTTTGTTTGTTTTTTTCCTGTGATGCTGGACATCCTGTATAATGTAAGTGGACTATCTTACTAACCACTACTACTACTACTACCATTAGAAATAATAATAATGCTTGTCATCATAATCATCATCATCACCATCATCATCTTTAACAGGTCATCACAATGGTCCTTGTTGTATTATTTTGCACTTTTTTAATTAGGCAAAACTGACGTTTTTCCCCCCGATATGCATCTGACTTTGACAGAAATGGATGGAAATGAAAGAAAGAGAGAACAGAGAGAGTAAAAGGAGAAAGAGACAGAAGGATCACCAGCAGATGCCTGCAGTGATGATGGACAGTGCAGTAAACAGGCCGAGCAGAGCCCCTACCTCCCCAAACACTGCTGTGTGTGTGTGTGCGTGTGTGAGTAAGTGAGTGAGAGAGAGAGAGAGAGAGAGAGAGAGAGGAAAGACGAACTGGCCCCCTGACTCCCCCAACCCCCCCTCCCCCACTACTAGCCACCTCCTAGCAGATAATATACACCCAATCCCTTTCAGCACCAGGTGTGACAGGCATCAGGGGTGGCCTATCCACAGGGGGCCAGGGGCCAGGGGGAGGGGTGAAGGGGCAAATTAGGAACATGTCAGTAATAATTTAGGCCGTGTTTACTTTTCTTCACACCAATATCTCAATTCCTATTTACGAACATGTCAGCGATAACACGACCGGCGTCTTTGGAGGTCCTGACCATGAAAGCTTTACTCCGGTTCATTTTCTGGAGAGTTAAATTGAATTACGCTGTGACAGAACGAATGTGAAAGAACGTGACGTATGTACGACTGTGTTACTGCTAGAATGTAGTGCTGTAGTAAATTTTATACAGAAAGGAAATGAAGTCCACAATCAAGCCGGCGAGAACGAGACGTGAAAGCAAGTACGTCTGATTTTCATTTCATTGCAGTCCATCAAGCGGGTTTATCTTTTAGCACTGTTCATAATTCATTTATTTGCCTAACAGTGAGGACTAAATAAGGAATAAAGTGCTTAGGTGCATGCTGTTCTAGAAGAGTCATCACTGACGGAGTGGTGTGCAAAGTGGAGATCCTGCCTCCAGTGCTTTCTGTGGACTGTACTCTACTTAAGATAGCATTTGATCGTTTGATTCATGAGTCGACTCTTTCGAATCAGCTCTGACGATTCCAGTACAAACTCCAGTTTCCCAGAGACCTTTCCTTCAAAACAATGACTGTTTCACTCTCTGACATCGTCCTGGCTTCACGAGCTAATGTGCTCCTCTGTGGATATCTGAGCTTGTGTGGGTGTATGTGTGTGTGTGTGTGTGTGTGTGTGTGTGTGTGTAGGCTGAGTGAAGGAAAAAGCAATGGAAAGGTCCTGTTGAAAAACGGATTAAGTGAAGAAGCAAATGTGAACCATTAAAAGCTAATGAGAAGCCAGTAGCCTATCAGCAGACGTAATAAAGAGGGTGTTTGGGCTTATTTTGACACGTGGACATTAACAGCCAGGACAGTAAGTGTGTAAAGAGCTCCATGTGTCAACATGACGGAACTGAAGCTTTTAATGGCCAGGGTTTCTTTCCTTGGCCCTTTTTCTTGTGGGTTGAGACAAATGAAAATCCCTGTAATGTTTAATAAAACATTATTGCATTAAGTACGTAGGGAATAAAACTGTTTTAGGAAAATAATCAACAGCGTGGTGGGGTGATGCGGCCTGACGTCAACTGGAGTTTCCATAACCACCCCAAAGCTGATTATTTTCCAATAAAAGCACATCACACGGTGGAGTGTTTTATTCCTCTTATAGCACGGCAATTTACCAATGATTACATTATTTTTTTTTTGTTGTTTTTAACTAAAGAACATGTACTTTTTATTCATTTATAGTTACATTATGTTTGCAACACAATGATTGGCTTTTTGCACACTTCAGTGTACATGCACTTTTCGTTCCAGCCCAAAAACAAACATATCAACACCACACCACAATGAGTTTTTCTAAGCAATACTATATCAACAATAGACTCAGGAAAAAAAAAAAACGTTCACGGCATCACGTCTTTAAAAGTTATTTGGTTTATAAGAATTTGGTTAGACGAGTTGAAGGACATACTTGCATGTTTTGCCACCGGGTTATGGAAAAGCTCTGTGGGTGGGACTTTTACAGTGAAAGTAGGCAGGTCTTGGCTATATTTAGTGACGAAATGTACCAGACTCTAGTGAAAGCCAGATAAGATGGGGGTAGATAAGGCCAGTAAGCTGAAAAAGTGCCCTCTAGGTTGCCCTTATGGTAGATAAAATGTGATAAAGTGCCCTCTAAGTACCCTCAACCCTTACAGTAGATAAAATGTGACAGTGTCCTAATGGCTGCTCTTCAAACAGAAAAAAAAATGCCCACTAGGGTGCCAGTATGTGCACGAAAACATGAGGAAGTGCCCACTAGAGTGGCACTGCAGTGGAGAATATGTGACGCAGTGCCGTATAGGCTCCCATGCATGTGAGGAAACATGATCAAGTGCCCTAATTTCTGAGAAATCATGCCCTCTATGGGCCCCACTGTCTGTAGGAGGTGCCTTATTTATTTATTTTTTTTGCTCCTGCCTCTCAGAGAGACTGTGTCCACCCCTGCTAGAGCAGTTTGACTGCAGTGAGTAAACTGATTCGACTCTGAATCGACTCACCTGCAGGAAGTGAATCAAACACGCTGTGTGTTTTATGTTGGTTTCAATCTGTAGAATCCTGTGAGTATGTTTTCAGCCCTACACACCCTCAGGCAACTTTTTTCCCCTTTGTTTAATGACGTCCACTGTGGAACTAAACCAAACCAAGTAGCAAATGAGCCAAAAGTATCGCTTTCGCTCTGATTTGTACTCTGATTCAAATGAATTAGCATCGCTATTTAACCTAGTGACGCACGCATGAAGCGAAAATTTAACTACAAAACACTATTTTTGTGTTGCGGACTCGTTTCTCTTTGCCAGATCTGCACCTCGTATAAAACACCTGCACTGTAAGGTATATGCTCGTGCTTAGCCAGTGAACTTTTTTTTTTCCATCTCTGTACTTCCTGTTTTGCAGAAAAGTACAGCAGGTTGCTGGATCAGGAGCTAAAATCAGCCCCGATTCTTCTGTCAAAACAGGCCTCAGGTTCTGAAAGGGTTCCTGAGTGCATTATAAAGTGCTGTACAGAGCGGTGTTGTTCAACCGCAGTGTTAATAACGTCGTCTCTGTCCCTGTATGGAGGAGTGCAGGGTGAGAAGGGGAAGCTGGAAATTCTTATTTCCTGTGTGAGGGAGTGTCGGTGAGCCAGACCACTCGGCGACATGCAGCAATCAGAAAGAACTCCCCAGAGCCAACGCTGCCCTGCTCTTACCCTCACTCTCTATCTCTCTCTCTCTCTCTCTCTCTCTCTCATTTACTGTCTCTATGTCTCACTCTGTCTCACTGTCACTCAGCAACTCTCTGATCTTGTCCTCCTTACTCTCCTTATTCTCTGTCTCTGTCTCTCTGTATCTTTGACTCGTTTCTCAGCTATTCCTCACTGACAAATGTAGCTTAGCGAGCACACAGACGTCATGTTCATCTCCCTCTGTAACTTTACCCTGCGAGAGCCGACGAGAGTCCTGACTGGCCGACACAGCTGCGTCACACTCACTCCTCTCATCACGCAGGCAAGCTCACATGCCACCTTTGACCCTTAAATGATCACCCTGTGTATGCGAGCAGCCCCAAAGCTGTAGGCCACGGGCATGCATTGGTCTGCAAACACATACACACACACACACATACACACACACTGAAGCAGATGCACCATAAACATTATTGTTGGGTGACATTTGGGGACGAGAGAGACAGACAGACAGAGAGAGAGACATGTAGATGACAAAACATTGATTTACTGCATGAGTGAGTTTAAAAGTGTCACAAGTCACACACACACACACACACACACACACAGAGAGTTGTCATTTGTCATGACAGGCAGAAGGCCTGTTGTGTTTCTGCAGCCGGGACTCACATAACATTTATTTTAGTAGGAATTTAACTTTCATCTCAATTTTGATTTATTAGTTAGTTCTGCTTTTGGACAAAATCCAATGAAATTGCTCGCATTCGACAGAATTTTGGTGCTTTAAAATTAGAAATTGATCTGCAGATCTATTCATCTAACCCCATCATCCTTGCTCCGTTGAATTCGTCTGAATATTTATGAAATCAGACACCATTACATTGTGCTAATTAACACTGTTGTTGATTGATCATTTTTTAAAGGATAGCTAAATAATGTTGCACATTTGTACTGATTTATCTTGACTTCTTCTTCTTGTTCTTCTTCTCTTATTATTATTATTATTATTATTATTATTATTATTATTACTACTAGTAGCAGTAGTAGTAGTCATGGTCATAAGTTCTTTATTTTTAAAAATATAATATATAAGACTGACCACATATTCTAATATTCACTCATTGCGATTTTTTTTTTTTACATTTATTTTATATATAATATATATTTTTTTAAATTAATCAAATGAAATCCCACTGACAGGAAGAAAACACAAAAGTGAAAAAGAGAAAGAGGGGAGGATGAAACTGAACACAAAAGAATGCAGGAGGTCTTGCACACACACACACACACACACACACAAATGAGATTCAGGCCCAAGTGGGAGGGGCACAGGAAGTCTGTGTGTGTATGTGTGTGTGTGTGTGTGTTCGTGTCCCTTCTTTTGCAGGTACATCGAGCATGAAGTAGTCAGGTAGTGTAATCTGATTATTTCACCCTCACACACACACACACACACACACTCATACACAAACACTTGTGGAGTGAATGTTTAATAACGTGTAAAAGCATATGTGTAATGTTTATCTGTGTGTGTTAGGGAAGTACATGCATATGAATACATATGAATACTGTACGTATGTAAAACGCATGAATACCTTTGTGTGTGTGTGTGTGTGTGTGTATGTGTGTGTGTGTGTGTTGCTCCAGCACATCTGGGCTTTATATCAGGGTCTTAATTAATCCTGAGCGAAGGCCAGGCAGTGACAGGTCAACTGTGTAGACTCGGACTCCAGACAGGCCATGATTTATGACTGTCAAACCCCAAGCAGTGCTGATTTATTTCCGGGAGAGAGAGAGAGTGAGCAAGCGAGAGAGAGAAGGAGAGAGAGAGAGAGAAACTAGAGGCGATTAGAATGTCGAATTTTTTAAAAGGATCAGAAGATTATAGTTCCTGTCAGGTTTAGTGCACACTTCTAGTGACTTGCTCACAATTCAGCATTCATGATACGCAAATAACACCATCTCATTAACATCAAGAGAGAGAACAACTCCTATAACAGGAACTAAATAGTTTTTTTGCTGACTTGCGTAACATTAAACGTAACTACAAAAATGGATAAAAATGATGACGTCATTCTTCAATAAGGAAACAATTGTTAAAGTTCTTAAATGGTTAAATTTGCTGTGGCACAGGATGAAATAAAACACTCTGGGACATGCTGGTGTATAAAAATGAATCGACCTCGGGGTGGTAACAGTGACTCCACTTCATCACAACTCCCCGCCGTTGATTGTTTTCCTGTATCGGCACGCTTACACATGTCTTATTCCTTACATTGTGTTATTACAGTTGTTATTGTTAATAGCAGTATTTCCTGCTATTCTTAACGGAACGACTGTTTATAACTGCTACAACCTAACACGACTTGTTTATGGGCCAGCACAAGATTAAATGTAACTAGAAATGGATAAAAACTACAGCGTGCCCTTATTTAATAAATGTATACCCGAGAATAGAATTGGGAAATTGCTATAGTATATGTAAGAGGAATCAAACACGTTGGGATGTGCTATTATAGGAAAATAATCAACTTCAGTGTGTAACAGTGACTCCCCATCACAGCGGGGTGCATCACACGTCTCGGTTATTGATTAGTTTCCTATATCAGCATGCCTATACTGGTTTTATTCCTTACATATTGTTATTGCTGGTTGTGTTTTCTGCTTTTCTTTGTTAAACGATGAACGAATAAAACACTTCAGGATGTACTGGTATATAGGAAAATAATCTTTAGAGAGTAACAGTAACTCTACTTTGCATTGGGCTGCATCACAACACTTGTTGATTAGTTATTGATTATTTTTCCCCAATCAGCATGCCCAAACATGTTTATTTTTATTACTATTGTTAATATTAGCATTGTTATTATTATTTTCGGTTATTCTTTGTTGTAGCTGTTGATGCTCATCGCTTTCCTGAACAGTGTACTATATACATCATGACAGAAAAGTTACTTCGAACTGAATTGAATTGAATTGAGACTAGTAGAGTTGGATCCTAACAAGGGTGCTTTCCCTGAGCTTTCATTCTTCCCTGAGCTTTCTTCATCCTTCGTCAGCCTTCCTCGGTCCTGCAGAGTCCAAACCCGCGTAGGAGGTGAGCTCCAGCACTCTTATCACCTCCCTCCTACGGTGGCCCAGAAGACCCATCTCTCAAAGCCGCTCGGAGCAGGGGAGGGAATGCGCGGGACACAGCAGCTCTGCTTTTATTAGAAGCCATCATTACTAATATTCCCTGGAATGTCCTGGAGTATAAATAGAAAGATGAAAAAAAAGGGAAAAAAGGGGAAGAGTGGGAAAAAATGGAGACTGCAGAGGTGGAGAGGGGGGTTTGGTTTAATCTGGTGTGAGAGTTCAAGATGGCCTTGTTTGGTTTGGACGTCTGAGGGCCTGAGCAGACTGCGGAGACTGACCGCCCAGAGTGAGCCTCGAGTCCTCAGGGACGTCCTGGCATCGGTTATAGAGAGGCTAGTTAAAGCTGCAGCTTGCAAAAAAATAATAAAAATGTGTGGGAAGTCGGAACTCGGGATTACACCATTTTCAAGCTCAATGCATTTAAGCTACAAAGTTGGAAAAAAAGGCATGGGCACCTCTATGTTCATGTTTTGTTAGCAACAATCTTGCCAGCTAACTGCGATGAGTGATGTATATTTTCCTCCTCAGAACAGTGAACTGCATAGTCAGTGTTACAGATTTCATAAGTAAATATGTCTGTATGTTGATTGATCTCAAGCAAATACTTGCATATACAGTATATACAGTATAACTCATTTAAAGGTAAGTAAGTTGCTGAACTTGGTGTTGAGGAGCTTGTCCCGAGTTGAGGGGGCATTTTATTTGTTTTTTTCCTGGTCGGAAATTCCAAGTTATGAGTTTTAGTTGAATGCAGCATTAGTTATTAGCTTATTTTAACTCCTCTCCTACACGTAAACATGTAATCTCATGTAAATCTAACAAACTTAGTCACAATTTTTTACTTTACAGAAATCTAGATATAGATTTATATCGCTAAAGAACAACCCAAAGGTGACAGTGTACTAACTGTACTGTGTGTACTAAATGTGTTGAAAGAGTGTTCAGTATGAGCCATTTCCAGAATAAGTGACTTAATCCCAAAGGTTACTTCAGTATCTACATGGGGGAAAGTTCCTTGTATTCAGAGTTGGGTTATGCGCCGGCTTAAGTTGATTTTCTCGGCTCTCCATGCTGATTATTAAAATTATCTGTGTGTAGTTCATGCCTCTGAGATGTTCAAGATGGAGTTTAGACCACCTTATTTAAACACACTTTAAACACTTGCCTTTAAATCTGAAAAAAAATCAAATAAAACATCGGGGATAGAATATGCAGACTGTGTGAAATATTACAAGAGACAATTTACAAATAAAAAAACAAAAAAAGGCTGATATGATGATATATGAATCAGGACATGGAGAGAATTGAAATAAACATCTAATAAGAGTCTAGTATACGGCTAACATATTGCTGCGAACAGTCCTAGTTGTAATTATCACATTAATCACTAGTTTAGTTTAACAAAATGGCTTCCATGGTCATTATTCAGCAGCGTATAGAATAGCACTTAATCCAGCACATCCTATTATTTTGCGATTTACTGAACATAAATCAACTTACGGAAGGCACAAGATACCAAATTGAGGTAAGCCTCAAAAAATTAAGCCTGTAGATACATGTGATGAACAATTTCAGTATATGAATAGGGCACATTGTGACTCAGATTCCTGCGATGTGCATAGGACAGTCTTTATGATTCCAGTACAAATCTACAGAGATTATGCACTGAAGCAACTGTGAGTCTCAGGTGTAAACTGTGTTTTTGGAAAGCGCAGTATTTATGGTCAATAATTGCATAGAAATTCTGAACTCTTTGCCCTGGTCACAGTTCTTAAAAGCCATTTCATCCATGACTGTGTACAAGATCTTGTTTCCGTGCTGTTTTATATGTTTGGATCTCGTTCGCTTTAATCTAATTTTCCTCCACTTACTGTAAGTCAGGGCTTGGAAAAGGGTCTGAACCCTAAGCATACATCATGCCTGTGTTTATTTGCTTTCTACATTCTTGGGGACTGGTGTAAATCACATTTAAAAAGGCCCGTATAGCTCATTATCCTGCTACAACTCTAATTCCCTCTAAATGCACTGGAGAAAATTCAGAGCTCATTTGCGGTGTAAACAGTCTTTAACGGATTCAGATTAACTCCCGTTCTCCAGTTACCTCCAGCCCCCACCTCCCCTGAACCCCTACCTCACACACTCTTACACACTCTCTGTCTCACACACACACTCTTACACACACACACACATGCACACACACACACTGAAACCCACATCAGCCCCCCCCCGCCAATGCAACAGAAGATCATATTTTTTCTCCACTTAATTAGACTTGTTAAGTGTAATTACAATCTAATGCAGGCCACGCTCAGATTTCTCGTTTTTTCCCCTTCCTTCTTTTTCTTTCTGTCATTACAGTATGGCATGTGTGAGGGCCGTTGTGCTGCAGCTCAAGGCCACAGAGAGTGGAACATGTCCATCAGGGGCCGATTATTATGAGGAGACCACCAAGCGCCACGGCTGAGCAGAGGAGGAAGACGAGGAGGTCTGAGGTGCGTACAGGAAGCAGGGTGAGACGAGACGCCGCTGAGGAAAGCACTTTTAAACTGAGGCCCCGACCAGGACCCGAGACCCAAAAACACAACGGCAAGCCCAGGGAGCAGGGGTGCATACACCAGAGAGAGAGAGAGAGAGAGAGAGAGAGAGAGAGAGAGAGAGTGGTTTGAGCTGCAGCTGTGGAACAATTAACAAGGGTAGATGGCATCTTCTAGCCCCTGAGTACTGTTTCTTAACAATATTAACATTCAATTGTTAATGGGAAATAAATAAATAAATAAATAAATAAATAAATAAATAGCCATCTTCTGTTTGTACAAGTCATTAAATAAATATGAAAATACATTTATTTTATTTTATTTTATTTTATTTTCATGGGTGCCAAGCACCCTGGCATGTAAATAAATAAATAAATAGATAGATAGATAGATAGATAGATAGATAGATAGATTTTTTATATATTATAAGCTATATTAAATTGTTTAAAAAATATGACACAAAAAATAGACATCTTCTGATTATGTAAATTAATAAATAAAAATTTAAAAAAAATATATTTTATTCCAGTGAGACAAACATAAAAGGTCCTGGGCATTCATTCACTCATTCATTCATGAAAGGAATACAGACAGAAAAAAACACTAAAAGAATATTTATATTTACATTTATATTTATATAGCATGTACTGTATGAAATATATTAAAAAAAAGTATATTTGCGTGTATTGTAATGCATCAATAAAATAGTAAATTATATAATCATATAGAATAATCTGTTTAACCAAAACTTGATATATAATTATAAAATTTGATATAGAATTTTTATTTATAATATGAATGTTATGAATATGAACTGGAAATGGGGAGTTAGACCAGTTTAATAAGACATAAGACATAATTAAACCAGTTTAATAAGACATTTAATGGGCATTTAGGAGAAAAAAAAAAGAAAATGTGTCCTCCAGAGTTACACCTCAGGCTGAACTCCTGAAATCCCTCTGTGATTGTTTTTTTCCTCTGTCAGAGACCTCGTGTGTTCCTCAGCGCTGAGCTTCATGGGAGGTGCTCAGTTTATGACTCTGGGGTTTATGACATGGCTGCTTAAGAAGCTCTCGGGTTTCACCTGACAATTACTTTCCTGCTTCTTCCCCAAGCAGGGAGGACAAGAGGGACAGGAGGACAGGGAAGAGAGGAGGTCCGGGAGGACAGGAGGAAAGAAGGACAGGGAGAGACAGGAGTTGAGGAGGAGAGGAGGACAGGGAGGATGAGGAGGAGATGAGGACAGGAGGAAAGAAGGACAGGGAGAGACAGGAGTTGAGGAGGAGAGGAGGACGGGGAGGATGAGGAGGAGATGAGGACAGGAGGAAAGAAGGACAGGGAGAGACAGGAGTTGAGGAGGAGAGGAGGACAGGGAGGATGAGAAGGAGATGAGGACAGGAGGAAAGAAGGACAGGGAGAGACAGGAGTTGAGGAGGAGAGGAGGACAGAATGACAGGGAGGACTGGAGTTGAGGAGGAGAGGATGGCAGGATGACAGACAGGACAGGCTTTGAGGAGGAGAGGTGGACAGAATGACAGACAGGACAGGAGTTGAGGAGGAGGTGAGGACAGGAGGAGAGCAGAGAAGGAGAAGAGGGCGGGATGAGAGGAAGACAAGGAGGACAGGGCTCTCGTCTGACTGAGAGATGAACTGAGAGCCCCCCTCTCCACCTCTCTCATCCCTCTATTTCTCAGAAGCTGAACTGTGCAGCTGGAGCTGGTGTTTATTTACTGGGTGGTGGAGAAATGCCAGGAAAGTGCAGCCTCCCACCTCCCAAATCCTCGGGGCAATGAAAGACGCTCCCCAGGGGACTTGCCCCTTCTGCTGCACATGGTGCTCTGGCAGGGTAAGCCACAGGAGACGAGTGTGTGTTAAAGGTAAAGGGACACCTCCTGATTCTAAGTCCAAATTTCTGGACACCTTGTGTACTCAGTGTCCTTATGTCCCGGAGGTTCACAAGAAATGAAGTAAGTGGTATGTGCGGTTACTGCTTTTACCCCCCATGTAGATAAATATACCTATTAATGATTCAATTACACATGAGTTATGAAAATGAGCAGCTAAGGTTACTGTGTAAACACCAGCGCTAGCCAAATGCTGAGTGCTTTCTGACGGGAAGTGGCTTTTACCCTGACTTTGCCCCCTTATCTGGTCAAGCGAATTGTGTTTCTGAGGGGCAGATTTACAGTTTTAGCTACTGAGCCATGAAACAAGAGCTACAGCGCTAATATTTGTGAGCTTGTGCTGAGTGAGCTAATTGGCCTGAGGGGTAAGGTTAGCGGCGGTGGTGATATTAGCCAACAGACCGTACCCATATTGTCAGTGCAGAGGAATTTGGGTGGCTAATGAGAGCACAAAAGATGCATTCATTACATCACCTAGCTTCAGGACTGGATTTGTCTCTTGAGCCTGAAGTATTCATCTGTACGTCAGGAACAGCTCGACTGAGAGGTACTGTCACGAGGTTTGGAATGAGCTGTAACCTGTTATTCCAAAAAGGTGGACCGCTCCGGCGTCGGTTCGTTTTTCTCACACCCACACACACACACGGTAGAATGAATAACAGGATTACGAATTAGATAAGTGTCTTCTTCCTCATATACCAAAGCAATTAATTTTTGTTAAAGAACAATATGTCATTGTTTTTATCCATTTATAGTTACAAGTCATTCTGTGGAATGCCCACGAACAAGTTAGTTCTTGTTGTCAATTACAAAACAGTCATTCCTTCATCGGCATCTATTTTTTATTTTTTTATTTTTTTTTCACTCCCTTGAAATTAATACACCAAAGAAATTTCCGCTTGCCACGTTACCAAGAAACCGGAAAGCATGAACCCCTTCATCCCGAAGACTTTCCCATGGTGGAAAACATGTTACAAAGTGCTGGAACTGGAGACTCCTTCCATAAACCTTAACTCAACACCTCCTTATGGAGTATCACAATAACAATGACACATTTTTCTTTGTTAAATAAATAAACCCATTTCAGCTGGAACTGCTCTCAGAAAATGAATCCACACCGATCAGATTTGTGGTATAAATTGCTTTTACTGGATGTTTTTTTTTTTTTTTTTTTTTTTAATTACAAATGCATACAAAACTCATCCAACTCATCAGCTCACAGCTCATCCAGACTAAACCTGAACCCTAAAGTATGTCTTTGCTCATATCCATTCCAAAAAACACACGAGTGCAACAGATTAGCATTATCACTGTCTCTGAAATTTAAGCCTATATTCACACACAAGATACTCAATGTTCTGCCAGAAGTCTGCCTCAGCAATCCAGCTGATTGCGACAAGCTTGAAATTGGAATATTGTCCAGTAACGTTGCTCGTTTCGGCATTTATTCCTTTAAAGAAAACAAAATGATCTGCCAGGAAAATACAAAAGTTGTTCGAATAAAACGATTTCAAGATCGAAATGAGTAACAGTGTCTAAAGTAGGCTTCGTAATCTTGTGTTTGTTTATACTAATACTTTATAATAATCTCATAATAAATGCTTTTATAGAAATTGATCTATTTAGGATTTTTTTTAGGTAGAAGAACATTAGGTAGAAGAAATCGGTCTCATTAGTTAGAAATCACGATAATAAACGATGGATTAATGCTCAGGATTTCCACAAAGAGTCCAAAAAGAGTCAAATAAAAGTAAAAACGTTTATGAAAAAGTAATAATATTAATTATTAGACAAACGTCAGAGTAAACGTAGAATTCCAAAATGTAATTATTATTATTATTATTATTATTATTATTATTATTATTATTATTATTAGGGCAAGACCATCTGGAACCAGTTATTAACCATTTGGAGCTAGTTATAATTGAAAAGTTATAAAAGTCTCTATTTTATAAAATTTTTAGGTCATATATTATTTGACTCTAATAAATCCCCTGTAGTTCTTTTTGTATTTTTATTTATTTATTTATTTATTTTTGCATAAAATAACTGGAAGGAAGACATGTATGAGGAAATCTCTTTGAGTGAGACAAACTACAAACACGAGACTGAAGCGTGTACATCACAGTAAGCGTATATACACACACACACACACACACACACACATATACACACACACACACACACACACTGACCCAAATTGAATTGTGTTAAAATATTCCATTTTATGCAAGACTGCATTAGGATTCTAAAATATCAAAAATGCGTGCAAATTGGCTGGACCTTAAAATGGAAAATGTATGAAGTTTAGCCCCGCCCCTAAACCTAACTATTGTTACGCTCCACATAACTTATAGCTAATAATAAAAGTTACTGTTTAACAATGTGTGTAGTTGTTCATATGGTGAAGATTTCTGTGAGGAGATGTTTAACATTCAGGGAAGGAGTCTCCAGTGTCAGGGCTTTGTAGCAGTGAGTACGTTTTCCGATGCGTGAAAGTCTTCAGGACAGAGGAGATTAGTCTTTATACTTTCTTAGGAACATGGCAAGCTGGGTCTTTTTGTCATATTCACTTCAAGAGAGAGAAAAACAGAGATTCTGGTGAGGGAACTGACTCGTTCTACAACACTAAATGTAACAATAAAGAGTTAAAAAGTACAGTGTGTTGTTCGTAAATAAATAAATAAATAAATATCATTATATGAGCCGTGGCGAGAGAAGCAGCGGACTGTTGAGGCAGAGATCCAGTGTGTTTGAGGAGGAGAGTAGAGATGAGTCAGAATGAGAGACATGGGAATGATGAAATGTAATGGAGCCTGATGAAGTAGAAGACATGTCCAGCATTGGAGATGGAGAGACAGAGAGAGAGAGAAAGAGGGAGGGAGGGAGAAAGAGAGAAAAAAACAAGGAGTGGGATATATATATATATATATATATATATATATGTGTGTGTGTGTGTGTGTGTGTGTACGTCTCTCTCTCTCTCTCTCTCTCTCTCTCTTTCTCTCCCACTCCTTGTTTCTTTCTCCCTCTCTCTCTCTCTCTCTCTCTCTCTTTCTCTGGAACACTGGAACTGTGTTGATCAGTTCCGGCCGAACCAGCAGAACCATGGAGAACTCCAAATTTAGTTGTATATTGAGAGAGAGACAGAGAGAGAGAGAGAGAGAGGGAGAGAGAGAGATTTTTCTATTGCATGTCAATTGCAAAACTTTTGGCACCAGAAGCTGGAACTATGCTGGTCGGTCTCTTAAAGGTTCCAACTGTACTTCTTTTGGTACCAGTAGAACCATGATCATAACTCCAAATTAAGCTCAAACAAAATTTATAGGCTGAAGCATTACCATAGGGAACGTGTGTGTGTGTGTGTGTGTGTGCATGTGTGTGTGCCATTATTCTCCTAAAATCCCATTTCCCGTGGTCCATCGTCATTCTTTTTACCCATCAGCTCTGAACTGGGTGGGCCACATCACACACACATACAATCTCATGGGTGACTGAACCCCATCTGCAAACAGCATGTTTCTTTACCAGCTGTCTTCAAACCCAACAGAGCAGCCAACACAACACACCCCACACACACACACACACACACACACACACACACACACACACACACACACACAGCCAAAACAGCCCTGACAAGGCAACACCAGGACACGAGACACAGTAATAAGAGATATAATACAATCAAGCTCAATGAGAGATACTACGGATCTGTCACGCCCACAAGTAATTAGCTGATTTACTAATTAGCTAATTACACATCCTCGATAAACCTTGTAAGAACGGATTTAGTAGTGAATGATGATGTACAAGGCTGATTCCATCGCCAATGTGGGACACGGACATGGTCAGGACACGGCTCTGGCTGTTTAAGATGGCGTTAAAGTCCCGGAGAGGTGAGAGGAGTTCAGCGGCGGCCATATAAGGAATGTCCCAGCAGGCTTCTCACCAGACACATGGCCCCTCGGCCGCCCAGGGGACGGCCCACAATGCATCACACATTCTGGGATGGTAGTGAGGCAGAACCAGGGTGAGGTTCAGGCCAGGAGAGCGAGCGAGAGAGCGAGAGAGAGCGAGAGAGAGACAGACAGAGAGATAGAGAGAGAATTTTACCAGGTCATTTACTGGAACCAGAATAGAATAACGCATACAATAGTGTTTAAATAGATGCTCAAGTTTCAGTTTCTTCCTCGTATAACGCCATAACGACATCGGACTGTTTAAAAGAGGTTTCGGTTTTAAAGCACAGATACGGGTGAACAGTTTTCATCGCTGTACCACACACCAGCTGCATGAAAAGAAGCTAAAAACGCTATTGCTATTGACGTATTGCTAACTAACTAGTCAAATCAAAGTTGTCATTACACATACAAGTGTTGTTTATTCCTTTCTTTGATCGAATTTAATTGAGGTGAAAAGTAACGGTGCAGTAACAGAGACGGGGCAGATTAACGAATGTCAACAGCAGTTAGCACACACGAGGAAGTACAGGCAACAGGCTACAACTAGGGGGGGAAAAAAATCAAGGTTTGCCCACAAAACCAGCCTTATTCTGGGAAATACACATCCTACGTCACTGCTTGTGTGTCATACAGCTAATGTTTATTGATAACAGGAATACACACTTACACAGCTACTGTGTGGGAATATTAGCATTGCACATCAGAACTAGCATACATAAAACAGACCATAGTTTAAAAAGAGTAAGTTATACCAAAGATGTATTTAAGGCTTGATAATAAGTGAATTTATGAGGTTATGTGTGGTTATAATTTATGAGGTTATATTCCACAGTTGCAGTTTAACTAGCAATAACAACTTATTGCTAGCTAGTTTCAGGACTTACTCTGGTGGACATTCTGATGTCATGATCACATTTCAACTGTGTATGAATACAGGAAATGCCGTTGTTAGCAACAAAAACAATAATATTAATATTAATGGATACAATCAGATATAAGACAGAGCTAATAGTAATAATCGTTGTTATGGCTACAGTTGACCTGTTGTGTTAGTTGTGAGTGGAGCCTTAGAAATTGAAAATACAAATCTGTATAAGACTATATATAGAGCTGACAGATGTGTTCAACAATTTTTGCTAATCTCACTAGCTAGCTGGCATTATTTGTGTTTTCGACTTTAATTTGGTTTTCTGTTTTGATGTGCGTTCCTGTTCAGGCTGTCAAAAAAATAAGAAAGTAAGAAACACACAACCCTGCTTTGTGAGTCAAGTGTACCCTTGGCTTGTTCAAACATCACTGCAATCATCTGTCAGTTACTCCATTTGACTAACACATTTCAGTGTTAGTGTTTTGCATGGATTGAATTTTTCTGCAAGGGAGCATCATCAGACGCTTAGAGGGAACAGTATATACAAGTCTCTGTGTGAGTTGTTCGTATAAGAATGAGTGCATTAATATAAACCTGTGATTGAATTAAAGATGGAACTACTCTTGGAGCTGCTGTTATAGAAATCTAATCATAATAAACACCTTTCGACCAAACAGATTTGAGAATTTAACAGCGCTGTGGTATACAGAAGTTCTATTTTTTATTGTATTAATTTATAGAAACATGCTGTTGTTATTTTTGTAGTGACTGTCTTAATGTTTAAGGTCATAGCACTGAATATGGCATCACATGCTAATCTTTTTGTTTTAGTAAATGGTTTAGGAACTGAGAGAAGCATAAACTTTCTGCGGAATTTATTAATGACTGTTCAAGTCATCATATTTGTCATAAAATACATGCTAACAAGAGCACAATTAGCCAAAGATCAGCATTAAGACGGATGATAATAACAGGTAATGGAACCCTAACACTATATAAACTATAGTGGCAGTGCATAACTTCTTCCATGACATGTTTATTAGACAATTATGTCCCTCTTATGATGCAAATTCAGCTAAAGTGTCTTTTCAGAGAGACAGATTAGCCCTGGGTTAATGGCTGTGCACCATTTCCACTGTTGCCATTATATTTTTATGTGAATATTCCCAAGCACAGTGATAACCCGAAGTTTTTCCAGTCAGTGAATCTGATTACCCTCGATCACTCAGCCCTCTGACGGTGTTACTACGTGTTCCTGATCATGCGTTAACCAAACCACCAGTCTTGACTGCATATTTTCGAGGTCATGTGTTCCCAGGATCTGGCTTTTAAGAATGTTGTAAGTCTCGGGCAGAAGCACTCAAGCAGAGCTCTCCTGCAGTGACACACTCGCTCCTGCTCCGAACCATGCCCGAGTGTGTCATTATGTACATGTCCAACCATCACCGGCCTCCTCTAGGCCTTTACGAGCAGGAGCACTGGTGGGCGTCTGGGCCCCGCTGAATTCTGGGAACCAAGGCTTGTTTGAAGGCTCTCGGCAGCCCTCCACTCCCTCTTGGAAGAACTTCACAAGAGAACTCATGCAGCTCAAATATTTCTCTGTCAAACGATCTACGCAAACATGTCCTGCTGAGAGGACAAAGGGAAGTGTGTGTGTGTGTGAGTGTGTGTTTGTAAGACAGCAAATTATTGCCTGTTTTTCCTCATAAATGTTCACCCGCTATAAAGTGCTGTTCGGGATTTGCGTTATTTGATATCTGAGTTGATCCGGATCCCTCACACCGCGTACCGACCTCGGCTCCTGATACTGATGTTTGGCTAAGTACAGTGTCCAAAACATGCTAAGTGTGCTCTGGTTAGCATCTGTTAGGCTAATTACAGTGTCAGAAAACATGCTGATTCTTTGCTAAGCACCTTTTTAAACATGTTGTTGACATGTAAATGTGCTAGGTTACATTTTAACACTATCAAACCTGACACTTTAGTTAAAATACGCCAGTCATGCTAATAGACATACACATGAAAATGTGAACAATATTTATTATCTGCTTATTATTCCATTCCAAATGATTTAAAAGATGCTAAGATGAAGTGGAGCAATAAGAAAATAATACATTGTATCCACACAAGTGTCCTGGTGTTAAGTGTCAGGTATGACAGAAACATTATTTATATTTCATTTAATATTTAAACAATTATTTTCTTTTCATTCCACCCCAGATTAGTGGAAATATATATATATATATATATATATATATATATATAAGAAATAATTCTAAATATGTAAAATGAAACATGAAAATCATATCTATACTTTCTATCTTATCTAAATTTGAGTATTATCTACATATTATATTATACTACATATATTTATACTTATTATGGCTCTAAACAAAAATAAAGCTAAAATAGGAAGCTATTATTATACATTATACTGGATGTTTTTAACATCTAAATTATTAAAATGATTTAAATTTGATCTAAGGTGAATGTAGTTATGTTATTTGAGTCTATTTATTTCCATTACTGATTTATTATTATTATTGGATTCGATTTATTTTTATATGTTGAGATTTCAGTGCTTTAGAAATAATTCACAAGAACAGTAGTCATCAATTACAAAGGAGGTGCATAAGTAAATAAGTAAATAAAAAGTATAGATAGATAGATATTTAATCTGACAGCTGGTTTTATCATTTAAAATTTGAATTATATTATACTTCATCATCAACACAATTTATTAAAGAAATCTACTGTGTATATGTGTGTGTGTGTGTGTGTGTGTGTGTGTGTTGGTGTGTGTCTGAAAAACACGGATCCCTGTGATTTCCTCTTGTCAGTTTCAAGCTTTTTATTTAAATACAATCACTCCGATTGAACAGCGTTAGTTACAACACACAGATTCACTTCAAATTTCTAAACTGTCTGCTACAGAATGAATAAAAAGGATAAAGAATTCTCTTCTTAAAAGGAAATATATTTTCAAAATGAACAATATTTTCAACAGAATATGTCCAGCGCAACATTTATCAACTAGTTGTAACTGAATGTAAATGACTCTATATTATTAAAAAAAACAAAAAAAAAACAGCACATGGTGTAAGAAATGAAAACTTTATTGCTGTTGTTTTATTGATTATTATTTGATTTGATTTTCTAGTCACATGGTGTTACTCATGCTACACGATATTTAATCTCCAAAAGAAGAAAATTACAAATTACTTTTATTTATTAACTATTGACTTTTACTTTAGGATTAATGACTGATAATTACTACTAATGATTAATTACTGATTGATTACCAATTATGATTGTTTTTTTTTTAATTTTAATTCATCATTTTTAAACTATTGCATTAACAGCAAGAATGTTGATTCATTTGAAAGATTACTTTGATTAATCTTATCCTTTATTTATTTATTTATTTGTTTGCTTTATTTTTGTTTGGTGTTCAATTTTTTCGTGGTCACAGATTGTGTGATTATCATGATTCATTTAGTATAATTATGATTGAAATGTGTAATTATTCATTCAGTGATTAATTATTTTATTAGAAGATGTAATTTTGTTGTTTTAAAGAAATGAAGTGTGGTGCACTTCACATGCCGAACAAATGGAGAAATGGGTTTTAAATATTCGAATTCAAATGAAATGGTGTGAAATTAGGCACATTAATAAAATCACACTCGTAGACAATTCTGGCAAATGCACTTTTCATATTCTTTCCGATCTAACTGCTTATTCGTTACAAAACAATGAAAACGTGCTGTTTTTTTTTTTTTTTTCTCTTTTCCTGCATTTCGCAGGATCTCGAGTCCCTCATCACAGGAGGCCGAGCTCTGTGTTCAGCTGCGTAACTGCAGCCTGTTCAAACAGATCTGTGTTTCATTCCCAAATAATACAGTAGAGGGGATGAGAACGAGGCACAGGAAAGCCCTCGCCATTTTCACCAACTCTGACACAAAGATGTCTTTATGAGAAGCTACAGGAGCCTAGCGAGATGAAAGCAGCCGGCCCCAGCTGAGACGCGTTATTAATCCGCGGGAACTCGAGCAGGTGTCTCTCTCTCTTTCGAAATGCAGCGGTTTCGAGTTAGCAGTTCGCCGCCTCCGATCTTGAACGAGGATGAGAGTGGCTCTCGGGCCCAGCATGCGGCGGGGCTTGGCTGTTTTCTCATGATTCCGGTCCGTTGCAGCTCCTCCTGTGAGCTGGGGATATGGAGCGTGAAGGGTGGAGCATGCTTCGGGAGCCGCGCCACAGTCCAACAGGCTTTTAGCAGCCTGCGTCATGACGAGAAACAGGGATGGTGGATTTAGCCACAGGAAAATCACACAAAGTCAATCAGGACGGAGCAGAGCAGCGTTGGTGCCATTATCGAAAATAAAACAGTGGGGCATGTTGAGACAAAGCAGCGCCGAGAAAAAGTTAGGGCGCATTTATTTTTGGAGAGTGGTTAAGTTGCTTACACAGGGCAGTCCTCTGTGTCCAATCAGCCTGATGAGAGAGTGTGTGTGTGTGTGTGTGTGTGCTTGTTCAGTTAGATAGTTGGAAAATCACTTGAAAAATGAATCATTGAAAAAGAAAAATATCACGAGCAAAATAAAAAGGTCAAAAATAAACAGATCGCTTGTGAAAAAATATCATGTAAAAATAAACGAATCGTCGAGGAAAAAAAAAATTACGTGAAAAATAAATAAAATTCTGGACAAATTCACACAAACACACACACAAAACATGTGAACATGAACAAATTATTGGGGAAAATCACACAAATCCGTGCCATACATGCGAAAAATAAAAATGTGAAAATAAATGAATCACTTGTGAAAAAAAATCACATGGGAAAATCAAATGAATCGTGAAAAATCAGGACTTTTTGTAAAGGTTGTGTGTTAATGTGTGCTGTGTCATCCCTGAAAGAGTAAAATGATCACACACACACACACACACACACAGAGTACAGGAAAGACAGAGACATTATGGCTCATTTGTTCAATCTGCTATGCCAAGAGCAACACCTGCAAGGTACACACAACCCTGAAGACCTTATATTCCTGCCTATTTATCCCATCACACACACACACACACACACACACACACACACACACACACACACAGGCTCCCACTTTTTTCAGCTCTAGTTGTCTAAGTTGACTTTAAATGTCGATGAATCAGCTCATCTGTAAACACAACAGGAATAAAAAAAACAATGATAGAACAGCTTTATAACAAACGAGTGAAGAATGTTACTGTTTGTGCAGATCAGCGTTCTGATCTCATCACCAGGAGGATGTCAGTTTAAATCCCAGGACTGTCAGTGAGACATCTTTAGCCTCAGCTGGAAGTTTTGCTTTGGACATTTTTTTGTTTGCTTGTTTGTTTGTCTGTTTTTTCATAAAAAAAAAAAAATCATAAAAAATGAATCGACCCCATGACGATCTTTTAAGCAAGGAATAAAACACTTGGAGGTGTGCTGTTTTCTATAACACCATGTCCTGAAGTGTGTTACTCCTCTTATACTGTATATTAATGCAAGAATGACACGTCATAAATTTTTTATCCATTTGTTGTTGCAATTAATGCTGTGGAACAGCCACAAGAATCAAGTTAATTCCTGTTAGAGCAGCGATAAACAGTCGTTCCTTCACCAGCCTCTCTCTTTCTCTCTCTCTCTCTCTCTCGAAGTTTATAAGATTAAAAAATCTTGCCATGTAAAGATTTACGTAAAGTTACGGCTTTAGCTCTGACTGTTACAAAGCACTGACACTGGAGACTCCTTCCATAAATGTAAGTGAATTACAGAAAAATTCGCCGTATCAATGTGTATACGTTTTTCTTTGCTAAATAACATGTTTTGTTTATTATTATGTTTATATTCCGTGGAGAGTTCTCCATACAAGTCCCCGTATAAGCTGTTACTATAGAAACGATAATGTATAAGAACAAGCCGGCGCTATTGTACGAGCTGCTGTTGTAGAAAATGCGATCAACCTTCTGAGCAGTCAGAATTGCGACTGTTTAACAATAGCAAGCAAAATCGGAAAATGATCTTACAGGATGGGAAAAAAAAAAGGAACCGGTCATATCTGGTCTGTGTGTTTGCGGTGTGAGTTTTAACTGCAGACGAAAAACTGTGGTTAATACGCATATAATGTCATAAAACATAAGACAGTGTGTTTCGAAGTCACATTTGTGTGTAACTAAGTGCGACTAAAATCATTAACACAAAACGAAAAAGAAAACAACATGGCCTGAGTGAAGGTTTTTCATGAAGGAACACTGCTCTCTAAACTGTAGTACGTAATCCTCACAGGCGCAGCGTGAGCGTAAACAGCAAACGTGGAATTAATTAAGTCGAGAATGCAGGGGAGAGCAGTACAGACCTCACACACCCTTCACACACAAACACACACACACACACACACACACACACACACACACACGCCAAATTGGAAAGCGATCAAATTAATGCGAGCCCTCGTGGTCACGCTACCCTGCTGCTACTAATTTGTTTCTTTTATTTGGTCGTCTGAAGTGCCACCGCTGCCCCTGAAACCTCATGTTAAAGCCAAATCAACACCATCTGAGCTGTTTAACACACGCACACACACACACACACAGACACACACACACACACAGACACAAACACACCGAGTCTTACACAGGAGTAAAACAAAAGCTGTGTTCTCTATTTACATTTCTGATTCTGTTTATTACACAACACAGGTGTATTCACGCTAATGAGTTCCGAGGCTAGCTGCAGAGCCTCGCCAGCCTTGTTATGTTAGCATTGTTGTGGGCGTTAAAGTTTTTTCTGTCAAAATGTCGACAAACGCCGGGCCTCGCTTATCAAACTGCATACGAACAATGGATTTATTCGTAAATAGTGTGTAGGAGCATTTAAAAAGAAAACGGGGTATTCACGGAAATCCATTCATTTGCAAAATTGTTCAAATTTGTTTTCTTTACTGAGTTTATGGAAATGTTCGTGTAAGAAGACTCATCAATGTGAGCCTGAGTGATCGGCTTCAAATCGTATAATTGTTGATGAGTTATCGCGATATTTTATATACGGATTACACCGTCAACTTTAAATCACTTGTTTATTTCAATCACACACTAACATTTCTAATAACTATTTTTGCCAAGCTCATTCATTTCATGTTAATGACTTGAACAAAAGAAATCCAAAACAAATGTTTAAATTAAGATATACAAGTCTAACCATGCAATCAGGACAAAAGTAATGGTGCCCTATACAAGTAGGAGGAGTTAGCGTGTGCATGCGCTGCAGTGGCTGAGCTGCATTACTGGAAGATTTAGCACGCAACACGTTTATTTAATCATCGATTTTTCTTTTTCAGCTCTCTGTGAGCTTTGCCTTTTATGGAGTGATTGTGGGTGTGGCTAAATGTAGATCAGCTGTGCCATGAACACACTTGGTAATTTACACCTGATCTGTATTTATCAACATATGTAAACGAGTATGAAGAAAATCAGCGTAAGGAAGGTTTTCTGGATCTAGCAGGAATTTTTACGAAAACATTTACAATCAACTCTACTAAAAGCCTGAGAAATGACACCCAGTGTTTTTTTTTTTTTTTTTTTTTTTTTTTTTAATTGTTTACTCCACTTTGGTAACCGACTGGTGTTTCAAAGTCAAAGCAAAATTTGCCTTTTTGCCTATTAAAACAAATTTTATAAAAAATCAATCAATATGGTCTCATCCTCTGCACACTATGCAAATTCATAAGTCAAATTGTATGAAAGGTGTTTGTACTGTTATTTTTGGCTTATGACATTCATATAAAATCAAATTTCTCATGTATGTCTCAGGTATGTCATGTCTCTATACCTCTATGTGTACACACTACAGGAATTTTATTATTATTATCAGCCGTCATTCGAACAAGCCCAAATTTTCATCTCTGCTTCAGGCGAGTTCATGCCCAGACACGCAATTCTGAGAGATAACCCATACACAAACACACACACACATATATATAGAGAAAGAGAAAGATCTTTGGGGTTTCACGGAAAAAAACACCCCTGCACTTGTTTAATCCAGATGCCCCGAGACACAATCTGGGACAGATGGAACATGTCTTGACGAGGACACTTTGAGAGACTTCATTTAGCCTGCGCAGTGTGTGAGATGCTGGATGGCCTCACTGAAAAAACAAATTGATAGATGTCATGTAAAAGCACGTGGAAAAATAAATCTCTGTTATTAAACACGCTGACCTTGTATTTATTTAAGGGGGAAAAAAAAAACTCAACCAGAATAGTTTTTATAGTGACATTTATGTGGAATGATCTGTCATTAGTAGATATTCATCATATTTAGTTTAACAAAAAAGAAAGAAAACACGGAACATCGAGACATGCTGTGCTTGAATGACAGCTTAATACGAAAATGATTTTGCTACAGAGATACACAGAAAAACATTAAAACCAAAACCATTTCCACACATTAGTTCAATTGGATTACGCTTAATTTACCATAATAAGCTGTTGTAGCTAAATCCTGCTGCCTCCCTCACTGGACCCCCTGCAATTCGCTTACCGCCCCAACCGCTGAACAGATGACGCCATCACCACCACCCTCCATCACCCACCTGGACAATAAAGACACTTATGTTAGAATGCTGCTCATAGACTTCAGTTCAGCATTCAATACAATCATTCCTCAGCACCTGATTGGAAAGCTGAACCTGCTGGGCCTGAAC
>CM075006.1:4372448-4411626 GCA_037576675.1 Pangasius sanitwongsei
ATAGATAGATAGATAGATAGATAGATAGATAGATAGATAGATAGATAGATAGATAGATAGATAGATAGATAGATGAGAATTTACTGGCACACAGCAGGATGCATTAATGTGCTAATATATGATGTAATATTATGTTGAGAACAGGCTCGTGAAATCCTCGACTGCAGTGCATTCTGGGTAGTTTAGGTGTCTGTCTGTGTTTGTGATGATGTAGGCTATGAGCCCGTCAGTACGGAGGGTCACATATGGAAGGAAAGACACAACGGCACTTGCTGTTAGAGGAAATTACTCAGCGCCGGGATAGTGTGATGCTGCCTGATGCCAAGTGTTCCCACCCTGAAGTTGATTATTTTTATCTACCTGCATGTCTCAAAGTGTTTTATTCCTCTTCTACTAGAGTAATTCACCAACAATCCCATTTTTCACTTAAAGAGCATCACGTCATACTTTTTATCCATTTATACAGACCTTACAGCAGCACTAGCCTCTATTTTTCTCTATGCTGTCTGTTACAAAGCGCTAACACTGGAGACTCCTTCCAAACGTCTCCTCGCAGAAAACTTCAAGAATTACAAACGCTTAAATCGTTTATGTGGCGCCTTTTTTTTTAGTGTAATTAATATAAACATCTGTCTTGGTCCTTACCTTTTTTTTTTTAACGGAATAGAGGTTTATGTACTGAACAGGTTACAGCAGAGTCTCTATTTATGGGATTTTTATTTTTTTTAAATGTATTGAGAGCAGAATTAAACCATTACAATTATTTTATTAATGAATTAACATGTACATTTCCAGAAAAAGTAAGTACTCAGAAGAAGAAGGCCGCTGTATAAAACAGAAATATGAGACACAGTCTTTTAATTAAAGCAGTAATAAGCTGCTACAGAATGTATTCACCACGGTTATGTAAGGGTTAAAAACACTTGGGTGTGTTATATAGGAAGATAATCAACAAGAAATGGAAATGAAGACTGTAACATCTAGAATATCAAGCAAAATTACACGAATGTTAAAGTGTTAAAAACTGCTAATGTTGCCAGATAACTGCTCCATTCACTCCTGATGTATACACACTTTTATTAGCTCTAAAAGTAAAAGTATAAAAGTCTGTGACCCCAGTGGCCCTCCATACGGAAGTGTGTTACTGATCTGTTTAAACAAATGCATGCAAAATGGCTGGTACACAACATGCAGAGCCAACAATCAACCCTAAAAGAAAAGGACAAGTTGATGTGAAAATGGTGGATCTGGCAACACTGATTAGTGCTTTTGTCAGTGCAGAACATCAGGAAGTGCACAGAGTCCCCTCCGACCTTTACAGTCATGTGACTTGTTTTCTCACTCCTGCCTCCTCACAGCACATTTGTACACATACATGCATACAAACACACACAAACACACACACACACAGAGAAAGAGAGAGAGAGAGAGAGAGAGAGAGAGAGAGCTTGGCTTGTGTGATTATTTATGGTGGCTCCAGTGTTCTTGAAGGGTGCAAAGTGTTTCTAATAAACGGTTTCGGGTTTCCCCTCGGCTCATCTGCCTCTGTGGGTGTGTGTGTGTGTGTGTGTGTGTGTACACTATCAAAGAATCCCAGACTGCTGACAACCCGGGGGTCATCCATCTCTCCTCCCTGAGAGAGAAAGAGAAAGAGAGAGAGAGAGAGAGAGGGAGGGAGAGGGAGGGAGAGACACAAAGTTAGAAAGAATACAATGAGAGAGAAAGGCACACAGAGAGACAGAGACAGAAAGAGAGACATATAGAGAGACAGGTAGAGAAAAGAAAGAAAGAGAGAGAGAGGGAGAAGAAAGAAAGAGAAAAAGTTGGATAGATAGATAGATAGATAGATAGATAGATAGATAGATAGATAGATAGATAGATAGATAGATAGATAGATAGATAGCATTACAGCTCACTGTCAGTCCCGCTAATATTTCACAGGTAGAGGAGATGAATGCTCCAGATAACACTTCCTCAAAAATGAGGGCGAAGAATGAGAGAAAGAGAGAGAGAGAGAGAGAGAGAGAGAGGAAGGGGGATGAGTGAAACATCGTAATCATTAAAACACTGATTATTTTTGCATTAACGTGTGAATCCGTTTAACATCTCGTGCTTGAAACATCCTTTTCCACACATCGTCCATGTCAGGTTATGAAAAATTCACAGGAAGTTGTTCAACAGGAAGTTGCCTCATCTGAATTTCTTCACGATTATGGGAAGAAGAAAAGAACGTTCTTTATTTTTAACAAGCTAATTAGTAATGAAAAAGTCCTCTGCCATTAGCATGGATGCTAGTTAGCCACATTTTGTGTATTTGCTCATTCTGTGCTAAAAAGCTCTGCTCATTTAAGAGCAACACGGAGCCTGTCAGTGAATCAACCTTGTAAACAATGCGACTGTTGTTACCTGACATGGATCAACACATTTTCTCAGAATCAGTGCTGAAAAAAAAAAAAAGATTTAAAATGAATAACATTTTATATTTCTAACAAATATATCTCGATATTTCTATAATAAATATATCTCTAAAGAGCTACAGTGGCTACATTGCACCTCATTTACAGTGTCACCATTTTCTCTCCTCATTTCGTTCACTGTCTGATTACGAGTTTCATCTTTTCAGAGCGACAGAATGAGTGTGTGTGTGTGTGAGTGTGTGAGCAGGTATGACAGACTAAGAGGCTGGATAGAAACTCAATCTTCAGCTGTGTGTCTCCACGTTGCGGTGTGACCCGTCTCTCTCTCTCTCTCTCTCTCAGGCCATCACACAGAGACAGCAGCTCTTACAGCTGAATTTAGCCAACAGAGAATATGAAACCCGAGAAACGCTCTGCGTTTTATCTCTGGACAGCATCAGCCGTCAAACAGACGAGGAATTAAGTCCCTAATATTTGATATCGGCAGGGTTTTTCCCTCCATGCTGGACACTGAGAGGAGACTTTTCCCTCTTTTGTCTTGGAAGACAGCGTCTAAATTCTCACAGCGACAAAGTTTGATGTGAATTAAAAACGAATGCTGAGGAAGAAAACAGCACATCCTGGCTGTTTTATTATGAAATGCTGCCATTTGAATTTGTTTAAAAAAATGTATATTAAAAAATCTAATATCTGTATCTAATATATAATCAAGAATTAGCATCAGTATTAAAGATAATTTGTACCACTTGACTGTTTAATTCTTGATTCTGATTGGTCAGAAGGTGATTAATTTTCTAAGGTTTATATTAATGCGCTTGGTCTAATATGTTATCGTTTCTATAGTAACAGCTGATTCACAGGGACTTGTATGGTAGATGCTCCATTTAAACTAAGACGAATACTAAGCAGGTTAAAAGTGTATTGTCATTTAACAAAGAAAAACATGTAATTGTTGATCTAATGAAGTTCTCCGTAAGGTGATGTTTATTTATCAGTTATGGAAGGAGTCTCCAGTTTCAGCGCTTCAAAGAAGAGATGTTTGTGTTTTGCCATCTCTCAGTAACACAGTTAACTTGTTTCGCAGACTTTCCATAACCTGAAATGTGATTATAAACAGATAAGAATTATGACGTTTCGAGAATTGAAAACAGATTTCAGATTTAAAAATTGCAATCGTTGGCAAGTTGCTGTGGGATAAACCCTGTCAGGACATGCTGCTATAGGGAAATAATCAACTTTAGCAGTGGTAACAGTGACTCCGCTTCATGCCAGGCTGTATCACACCACCACCCACATCCTCATTCTAAAATCATTTACATATCAAATGTGATTGGCTGAAAGCACATTCGAAACCTGTTTAGTGACATCATAACGTGAGCTCACAACGGAATGAGTTTTATTTACTCAGGAACTGGGAAATTATTTGTTTTAATTTAAAAAATGGTGCTGTATTAAGACTTTTAACCCAAACTCCAGTATTCAAGAATTCTGATTATTTGGTATTAGATTTATTTAATATTTGAATATTATATTTTAATATTTGAGTACTATTTGAAAATATAAAGTCATAAGAAGATATCAAGGTGTATCAAATATTATTTTAAGAAATAACACCATTTTTTAAAAAATACAATCCCACCCATAAATTAATTTCGAAATTAAATAAATGGTGAACGTCTCCTAAACTTCAAATTAGCCGCAGCTGAGTTTCTGCTGCATCCCAAACGTTTATCACACCATCGTCACCGTCTCAGCCGTGCCTGCTGTACCATTTTATCTGGAAACCCATAACTTTAGCGTACAGCAGCAAGGTGAAGGGTGTGTAGAGAGAGGACGGTCTAAATGATGTGAGACGAGACAAGACGAGCTTTAAACTGCCAACCTAGGAACAGCAGGCGACGTTTAGCGCCAGATATGAGAAAATAAAAGATACACACACATCCATAAAAACCACACCATTAACCCTTAGTGCCCGTATTTTCAGACTCCTCTGTCTGGATCTAATGTGGGAGAACTGAGAACGTCAGACACAGGAGTAGAGAGGGAGGGCAGACGGATTTATATGCGCAGAGGTCAAAAGGTCACCGTCTCCCTCTCTATGGTCAGCTGACTGGCTCCAAAAAGACCCCAAAACAACCTCCATGCCATCTAGTAAACCCGTTTGTGGGGTCACACTTCCCGAGAACTTTTTCCTGATTTTTTTTTTTTTTTTTTTTGAACAGCCAAAATTTAATATAAATATAAACAATTAACTGTACATTTTTTGAGGTAAACATATTTCTATAACGTATGAATTAATTGTGTTAATTATTAATTTACACATTTTAAATCTGAAATCTGAATGTAATGTTTGTTTTCTCTTGATCACTTCTCCATTTATGTAAAGTAGATGAGTTTACATGCATTTTTTATACAGTTCATATTTACAGCTCATTTTTATTAAGCTATGTATTTAAAAGTAAATATCAGCACATATCAAGTAGCAATTTACAGTAAGGTTTCCTTAACTAACATTACCATTAACATTAACGCTTAACTTAACACTAACGATTAACTTTAACATCAGTGTTAACTTTAATATTAACTCCTTTAACATAAACATCAACTCAGTTTCAACTTTAACATGAACTTTAATACTAATGTCAACATTAACTCTAAACATTAACACTTAACAATAATATTAACTTTAACATAAACATTAATCTTAACATCAACATGAACTTTAATATTAATATCAGCATTAACTCTGAACATGAACACTTTTGACAATAACATTAACATGAACTTTAATATTAAGATCAACATTAACTCTTAGGTTTAACTCTCTTAACAGTAACTTTAACATCAGCATTAACGCTTTTAACATTAACCTTACATTTAACATTAACTTTAACATTAAATGTAACATTAACATTAACCTTAACATTAACTTTATCACCAATATTAACCCTTAGCATTAACTCTTTTCATATTAACTCTTAACAGTAACTCAACATTAACATTATCTCTTAATATTAACATTAAGACTTTTAGCATTAACTTTTAACAATAACATTAACTCCTAACATTAATATTAACTCAACATTAAGTCTTAACATTAACAGTATCTCTTAATATTAACTCTTAACATTAACCTTTACATAATTACAGTACTTGTTAAAATGGCTTAATACTGAAGGTCTTGAATTAGAGAATCAAATAATGTTACTTTAGGGAAATCTTATTTTCTTGAAATACTCAAATATTAATTAATACAGAGCTTCCAACCTTTTTTTCCCCCCATTGAACACTTTCAAACTAGATTTTTTTTTTTTTTACCTTGAGTACCCTTTGAGATAAATAAGAAAACAATGTTAAATGAAACAAGTTTAATAGGTATAATGATGTGAATGCCATAAACGTTTGTTTAAATGTGTCAACTTTTTACAAAAGCTAAAGTCATACTTGTTTTAGCTGTTAACTACAATTTGGCCAGTTGGGGAACTGTAATTAGGCATGGAGTTGCTAACAGCTTACATAGAAACTTGTATTATTAACTTCAAGCATGAGAAAAAAAAGAGAGGCTGGTGAGAGAAGAACAGTTTACAGCTGCGATAATGAAACTGATAACAGGAACTAACTTGTCTTGCACATCTTCTACAATATTAAATGTTGTTTATTAACACATCACAGCTTATAATCAATGGCAAATTGCTGTGGCGCAAGAGGAATAAAACGCTTTGTTTTATGAAAATAACAGCAATTTCTCTTTGTCGGCACACCATCATCGATTATTTTCCTACAACGGCATGACGCCAAATGTTTTATTCCATACTTAATGATAAAGATGGTGGTTTTGACTAAGTAATGTAAACTAATACTGTAAATAATGCTACATATGAAAAGTGTTATTGTTTCTTTTTAGTAGAAGTTGAAAGTACAGAACAGCACAAACCTGAAGATTTGATATCCGACACCGTGACAAACGTTAAACTACGTCGCAGATATACAGCGTGCCTCGGGCCAACTTCCACACCATTGATTAAAAAACGTGAATTCAAGGAACTCGTCTTTGGTGTGACAATTATTTCTGCACTGCTGAGATGGATGTCAGAGACAGAATGTGGATTATAATGGACCTCTATGTCTTCACGAGTAATGAACTATGAGGTATTTCGAAGGCATCTGTCCGTCTGTCAACGTTCAGAACAACACGCTGTCTAAAATTAGCAGTGCGTGGAACCTGGGGAACAGCGTGAGAATGATGTCGTCCTGTAGCACAAGTCTGGCCGCATGCATCATATAATTCATGAAGGACTTCTTTGTTCCTATTTTCTTTTTTTTGCAGTATTAAAAAACGTCCATCTGAACGTGTTCATTTCTGCTTTAGTTCACTCACACGTGTGCAAACACGCAAACACAAACACACACACACACACACACACACGGCACTCCTCACACCACTTATTCAGCTGCGGCGTATAAACTACTGTTTTAACGTTCGTCCTTGGCATTTATTATCGTTTCAATAAGATCACGTTACACCTCCATCTTGGGTTACGGCGCTACATGCCGAGCACAGAAACCGGAGACGTTTAAGGCATTTATCTCACAGCGTCCACATACTGAACACTTGGCGCTCGCTCACTCGGTGTGGCCCCTATAAAGCCCGATCCACATTAAATCAGCGTTTGACCCCTTTTTGTTGAAGTTGGACGCAGACGCTTGTGCAAAGACGGACTGCCTGCACTGCTTATCTGCACCGCCGGCAATTCTCAATCACAAACTCCTGCCACTGCATATCCTTAAATAACACCGTCTGAAATATTTATGAAAAAGGCACTTTACATTCCTAAAAGACAAGGAGGAGGAAAAACATGAAAGAAGGAAGGAATGATGCCTATTTCTCCTGCATTAATGCAAATAAATGTTCAGTATGTTTTACTAAACGGTAATAATGTGGTCTGTGTTTATAACACACACACACACACACACACACACATGCATATATATATATATATATATATATATATATATAATATATATATATATATATATAGTACCCTGTCATTGCAAAAGTCAGTAAGGATAAAACTGAATTTTACGTCTAACTTTTATGTCATGTTATTTTTTTGTTAGTGCGACTGCCTGAGGCACCAACGTGAACACGGCAGGATGCAATCCAAAAGAAATAACTTTTGCAAACAGCATTTTTTTTTTCCAAGCCACTTAACCGCAGCTATGACATGTTTCATAATGCATGCATAAAGAAGAAAGGAAAACAAATAAATAAAGTAAATAAATAAACAAGCAAATAAATAAATCAATAAATATCAAGTATTATTATTATTATTATTATTATTATTAGTTAACTAATAATTTTTACAAATATTTTAATAATTTAACATGCTACAGGGGGTTCAAAAAGCTATATCATTTATATCGTTCTTACTGAAAGCACGATGGTAGAAACTCAATTGTCCAGAAGTTTAGTCTAGTTACTAAAGAATGTGTGTGCACAGTGTAAGATATTAGATATAGCTATACGTGTAGGTGTGAGTAGCAATAATTGTGCATATATGTAAGTAGCTAATACAGCAGTTATTAGCAGCTTATTACTTTTTTTATTTAGTGTTTTTGATATCAATTTATATGGACGGTGTATGATTCTTCTTTCTGGAAATATGATCTTTAATATAAAGTGGATTAAGAGTAAACTGTTACTGTCATTTTATTAATCAGTAATGAAGCTGCACAGTTCAGGACACAACAGTTATTAAGGAAAAACATAAGGGACAAATATAACCCACTAAATAAAGCACTAATAAACAGATATATTCATCACTATTTATCATGCAACACTTGGCATTGTGCCGCTGTAGGAAAATGATCAATGTTGTGGAACATCCATGAAGCAAGTTAGCGCCTACTATCATTTTATAGCAGCTATAAAGAATCATTCCTTGATGTTCTCTTGTAATTGATAAGGGAAAAAAAAAGTAAAGGTACAACATTAACTCTGTTAAAGTGCTGTTACTTGCTGACACTGGAGACTCCTTCCATAAATGTTAAATAAACATCTCCTAACAGAAAACTTTACTGTCAATGAGTATACATTTTTCCCTGTTAAACAATAACACGTTTTTAATTAAATAATAAAGTTTATTAGACTTCTGTAAGCGCCCTCAATACAAGTCCACGTGTAAGCGGTTACTATAGAAACGATGACGTATTACAGCAAGAGCATTCATATAATCCTGTGATTTGCATTACAGCTGGAACTACTACCACTTCTGACCAATCAGAATTGAGAATCACGAATCAGAATCAGGTCTCGATTCTGAATCATGTTAACAAATATGATTCCTAAATTCATGAACTGATCATTAAATGCCCTTTTTAAGCTTGAGATCAAGCTGTTGTTCTTTTTTTTTTTTTTTTTTCATCTCCAGGTTTGCCTTCCTTTAGCCATTTCACCAAACGCAACTTTCCCTTAACAAACTCGGCTATACACTTTATTATCTGATGATACGACATCCATGTATCACAAAAACTCATATCCAGCTCATCTCCTCCTCTCTTTCTGTCAGCTTCGAGACGGAGACAGACGGAGAGTCCAGGAGAGAGCTTAAGCTCTTCCCTGCTCGTCTGAGGTCGCCGTCAGACGAATGTTGCCCTCTCGGCCTCGTCTCCTCCTCCTCTCTTTATTCTTTATGGCGGCCCTTCTGCATTTGTTACCCGTCTGATGGGCAGAAGGGAGGGAGCGAGAAAAACAGATAGAGCTCAAGAGTACATGATATTCTTCATCTCCTCCCTAAGCTTACAGCCTTAATGTCTCGCAGAGAGAGAGAGAGAGAGAGAGAGAGAGAGAGAGAGAAAGAGAGAGAGAGAAAGAGGGAGAGAGATCTTATCTGTGACTGAAGAAAGAAAGAAAGAAACAAAGAAAGAAAGAAAGAGTTGAGATCTTGCTTCGTGAGTCACATAAAAGTGTGTAAATGGGTAATGATGTAAATGTTTTAACGCAATGTTTACACAAAGTTAAACCACAGTGCTGTTGAATTCTCGCTTCTCATTGGTCAGAAGGTGTTTATTTATTTATTTATTTATTTATTTATTTAATAGCAGCCCTGACAGTATTTCTGGCTCTAATTCAAACCACAGGTTTATATTAATGTGTTTGTTTTAATATGTTATCATTCCTATAGTAACACATCATTCACAGAGACTTGTATGGCGGACGCGCCACATAAACAACAGGAACTAACTTGCACATTCCACTACGTTAAATGTTACGCTAATGTTATCGGTTATCGTTTCTATAGTAACAACTTAGAGGTAAAGCTTAAGGTAAGATTTCCGTTATGGGAAAGTCTTCAGGAAAGAGGACGTTCAACATTCACATGCGACTATAAGTGGATAAAAAAGTAAGGTGTGTCGGAAAACAATCAGTTTCTGGGCGGAGTCTGTAACTCCGCCCAGTGACTGAATATTTTCCTGTAGCAGAATGCCCCTGTGTGAAGCGTGGACTGTGCTTTACACATAATTTAATTAGAAATCAATACAATTTGCCAGGATCTCATGGGAAAAGCGTATGATTTACACAGGTGTCATTTATGACGTACTACTCATCAGACGAAGCTGGATCTCCCTTGCTCAGATCAAAGCCTCTGCCTCTGTCAACGCCGTGGCACCATAACGCTTCTCCGGCGTCAGGGAGGCAGCGCTCGGTGCACACTCCGCCGTAACACACATGATGAGTGGCTGAGTAATACTCTGACTGTTTCATGTACAAAGGCAGAATCCAGCTGGGCCACGAGCTTTAAAACTTTTGGAGGACGGGGGGGGGGGGGGGGGGGGGGGGGGGGTATAAAAATTTTGGGGGGGCCCGGCCCCCGGGGGGGGAGGTAAATTGATAATGTAAAGCGGAAAACACAGACAACGCAGGCCCCCCCCCCCCCCCCCCCCCCCCCCCCCCCCCCCCCCCCCCCCCCCCCACCCCCCCCGGCGGGGGCCCCCGAGCCACTGGAGAGCTTTCAAAGTGAAGATGTAAAGCGATATCATACTCATCCACTGTGACCCCCCCCCCCCACTATTCCATTAATACACATCGGGGAATAAAACGCAGCAAATAAAACGTGGAGGGTCAGACCGCATACCTGTCATTTTTTCCCCAAGAAAAAAAAAAAAAGGGGAAAAAAAAAAAGAAAGACGAATCTGTAGCAATGGGTCACAAATTTCCCGACATTCCTGATGGGAGACGTTGTAACGCGGCCCTTTATCGTAACAGCGCCTGGGTAGATTTGGCCAAAAGAACTCTTAACCCGGCTCCGACGCTGGATTTGTTCTATTGAAGGAATTAGACGTGAGCCATGGTCAACAAGAGCGCTGTTATTGTAGGCAGCTCTATCCGCTTCTCTCCTCCTCTTGTACTTTCATGGTCTTCTGTCTTGTTAACTCGTTACAACTTTGGCAGCGTTGTGTGGTACGCTATTGTTTTTGTTCCGATTTTTTTTTGCGATATGCTGTTGTACGTAGTGCTATAAATCACCGAATATACAGCATCACAGCATTAAGGGTTTAAATCCTCCTAGAAAGTTGGGGGACGACTAGATAGTGAGAATTGCGATTGCTACTTTTGATATCGTACACAGACTAGAACGCGACTGCGTTGGCATTTAGCCTTGGTGAGTCTTAAAAATGATCATTTTTCAATATTGAGTATTAAAAAAAAACATGACGCTAACCATTAAAAAAAGAATGTGCTAACACAGTCTCTTCAGTTTTTCTCTTCAATAAGTAATAAGGTTGTGTTTTTAGCAGGGAATTAGTAAAAACAATGGGGTTAACTAGCATCCATGCTAACACAACAAGACGAATATGGACATCTGTGGTTTGCTTGGAATTGTTTTGCCAGGCTTGTCCAATATCACTGACAATAAAGAACAAAGGATGAGAGAAGTCACTTTTCTTCTTCCCGTGATCTTCAGGAAATTCAGATGATCCAGCTTCCTGTTGAATGTGTGACTTGTGGAATATTCCAGGCATTTCATAGGGGTGAATGAATTCAGGCAACAGAACTTGTGGAAAAGGACATTTCTATTATGAGATGATAAGCACATATTAATTAATTCACATATTAATGAAAAAAATTAGACTTTTACAGTATTATAATAATTACATTTCAAGGTAGTGTCTTTATAGTGAAATGGGATGAGGTTGTATTAATATTTTTCATTTATTTGTCTGAAACATGCATATAGATTGTTGGGAAGGAAACTTTACCTGTGTGTAAAATGTCCTTTATCTTTATGTTACATACAGATTTTTTTTTAAGGTAATACACAAACAGCACAAACAGCACCCCAATCATAGAATCACTCAAAGTTTTGCTGGATTTAAGGATGTTTTTTCATGTAAAAAGTGATTTCTCTTTGCATACAAAAGGAAACTTTGGTGTCCTACAAGGCTCTGTTCTAAGCCCATTGCTTTTGTTTTTTTTTTTTGGTTTTTTTTCTATATGTGCTCCAAATCTCTGGGCACAATCCTAAAAATGGTATTATCTTCGACTGCTATGCTGATGACACAAAGCTGTGTGACAGACACCGGCATAATGAAGTTGAGGAATGCGTAAAGGACGCGAAATGCTGAATAACTTCCTGTTAATTAATTCCGACAAAAGAGAAGGATTCCTACTACGACCACAGGAAGCCAGAGGTTTCTGATTGTGATGTTTCTTGGATTTTTCTGTATTCTCGTTAGACCTTAGAAAAATCTTTATTGTACATTTTTGACATAATAGAGTCCCGATGATATTCCCTAAACACACCAGCTAAGTTTTTCGTTTTTTTCGACTAGCTAACACATGGAGTCAAACTTCCATGATGAATAATTCACACTCTACAGCATTCTGACATGTTATAATTACGTAAATCGGTTACATAATTGTATTAGTACAAATCCCGTACAGTAAGTTAACACCGACATTATTACAGTTGATTGCATTTATGCAAAGAGACACTTCATCAAGATGTGTTTGCTTTAGGTCCAAACAATCTGGATCAGTGTGACAAAAGAAATGAAAATAAATATCCTAATCTTTCAATCGGGCAGTTAGTTTTTTTTTTTTTTTTTTTTTTTCTTTTTGGGATGATGTTTAGCTATTAGTTACATGGATTCGTTTGAAAAAAAGTTTAAAACTAGACAAGTGATGGAAATTCACTGGAACATTTTTTTTCAAAATGTTGACCTTTTTTTTTTTAAAATTCAGCAAGTCTTGTAGTTAACGAATCTCTACAGCGGTTTAGACTTCAGACAGACCATAATAAGCTACTCCATGCAGTCAGGTAATAAATGGTAAGCTATTTAAACTCAGACAAGATTCTCGTATTGCTTTTACCCAGCTTTAGTTTAACCTATTATAGATTTAAAAGTTCAAATAAGGACAGAGGAGCGATCTGCAGTCTACAGACGGTCTAACAGCATTTAAACCCTAATCGTTCCACATCATCCATCTGCTGAATTAATCTGTCAGATGAAATAGCGTACATTCATCTCTCAGAGCTGTGTAATCGCTGGCTGGCTGAGGTCGCGAGTTCTGAGGCAGGAATAAACCGGTCTCGGTTCCTGCTGAAAGCCATGATGGCCTCGCTGACAGTCATAAGCCCTGCTTTGACTCTACTGTCAGGGCACACTGGCCCTTTGTTTCTCTCAGTGTCACACCCCCCCCGCCCTTCTCCACCTCACCCTGTCTCACACTCACACACACACACACACACACACACACACACACACACACACACACACAGAGACCTACTGCCAAAGCACTGCAGTGTTCACTAAGCCAGTCCAAAACCTTCGGGTGAGTAACCATCAGCGAGCTCGTCAATATTGAGGCCTAATGTGACAACATGGCACGAGAACACTGACAGATACAGTTGCGGGTTTGTCCATGGCTTAATACGTCATAAATGAATTATGATATACTGTAACATTTCTGTTATAATTAAAAAAATAATAATAATAAACATATAAATTCATTCAAGGTGCCAACATTTTTGCCAAAACAAAACAAGGTGTTCTGGGGGAAAGAAAAAAAAAAAAAAAAAAAATCATTAAAGGAGAATTGAAGAATTTATGTATTCATGTATTTATTTATTTATTTATTTATTTTTGAGTGGAAGATTATATGTGATGTCTGGTTCATACAATACTTTTTTTTTGGCTCATTCTCCTTTTTTTTTTTTTCCCCCCCATTTAAACTACACACTGATCCTATACATTATTTGCGTATATCCCTTGAATAATTGACTCCGGTGGAATTTCCTTATTACATTTCTCTGTTCATTTTTCAACCAAATGCCCCATTCAGCATTAGTGTTTTTTTCCCCTCCTCTAATCCTCTGCAGCATGACGGTGTGAAGGGATTAAATGCATCAGAGTGCGGACAAATTGCTCCAATCCTGCGCAGTTATGTAAGTATTGTTGTGGCAGGAGAGACAATATGGCTCAGGTTATAGCAGATATCACATATCTCACAAATCTCTCTCTCTCTCTTTCACTGGAGGAAATCCAAAGCTTGTCCTCTCGGGCTATTTGCAGCCAAAACGACACTCTGACGAGACAAAGCAAAATGTCGGACCACGTTCTTCCTTAAAGGAGACGTTCCGATATCCAGATGTTAGATGTGTTTGGGTGTGAGCCTCTTCATCTCTGACAAGTCGCGCCATCTACCTGTGTGTGCATGTGGGAATGTGTGTGGTGCGTGTGTGTGTGTGTGTACTCCTAAGTCAACTGCTTTACCATTTGAAAAAGCAGAATCCAGGTGGTGAACTGTCAGATTCCCGCGGCATCTCTGCGGTTTTAAATCGGGTTATTTCATAAATCCACACACTGAAATAAAGCAATAAATTGAAATTGCTGACATGCCTGAACTCTCTTCACAGTTTGCATGATCTAATCTTAATAAATATAAATAAAATCAGATAAAGTCATTTGCACAGTTCTGGTGAAGTGTAGCCTCAATATCTGTAAAAATATCAGCTGAAAAATAAATAAAAATAAAAATAAATTAAAAAAAATTTTTTTTTAAGGTTATATATATTCAGATTTTAGATCTGTTTGTGGATTAACAGGTAAAATGTAAGATATTTCGACTAGAGTAAATATTTACATACACGTTTACTGCATAAATGTGCTTGTTGTGTGTCAGTGAGTCGCTGCCCTTAAAGAGCTACTTTAAGAAAACTCTGTGGGTTGATACGTAAGGAATAAAATGCTTGGGAACGTGCTGTAAAAGAAAAATAATCAACGATGCAGTGGTGTGATGCAGCCTGATGCGAAGCAGAGCTACTGTTACAATGCTGAATTAGATTATTATAAGCGTTTATTGCTCCTATACCACAGCAATCTGGCAAAGATTACAATTTATATTTGTTTTTTTTTTTATCCATTTATTACATTTAACATTGGGGAACATCTGAGAAACAAGTTCCTGTATTCACTTAATTTATAGCAGCTATAAACGGTCATTTCCTAAGGAGGTAATTTTTCCTCTCTAAGTTAAAAAATTTACTTATAATAAGAGAGAAAGCACAATGCGTAAACTCCTCTGTCCTGAAGATTTTCCAGTCACAGAAAATGTACAGCTTTACCGCTGACTGTTAAAAAATAATTGACACTGGAGACTCCTTCCATGTTAAATGCTACAGAAATGATACAGAAAATGTTATCAATGACTACACACATTTTTTTTTAGATCTGTTCACGTGGAGCATCTGCCGTACAAATCCCTGTGTACGTTGTTACTATCGAAATGCGAACGTATTAGAACAAGGACATTAATATGAACCTGTGATTTGAATTACAGCTAGGATCAGAATCAATAGTCAAATGGTAGTCAAATGGTTATGGTAGTCAAATACAATATATTTGCACTGGTATTCATGATTGTGGAGTTAATGCGGTCTTTTGAAGTGGTGAGAATTCGAAATTTGGAATTGGCTTGGTTTCATTGGCAACCCTGCAGAAAGCAGGAAGGAAAAGAAAAAAAAACCAGAGTGGCTTAAAGTTAAAAACGTACACTTGAAAGAATATCTTTTTTGGCACAACTCCTAACCATCCTGCGATTTACAGATTTATTTACATTTATATCCTCCAACAAAACTGACAGTTATATACAAGACACGTTTCCACCAATTGACTCGTAACAAGTGCAAGACAGTTGTAGGAAAAACAAAGAACAGAGTGGCGCAGCTGAAAGAAAAGTCGGCTGAGGTGCGATCAATTGAAAAAGGACATGTTTATAATATTGCTTCTGTTTAAGAGATGAAAGTAAAGGATGTTCTATCTGTTTACCCAGAGGAAGCCCTGTATAAGGAAGCGGCGCTCTTTCCAGATCATATAAGAAATAAAGGAGTGTGTATGTACATATTTTTCCATCCACATGCTGGACGAGAGCAGCTGTTTGACCCCTGTCGCCTTCGCGCAGTGTGAATTCACCCGCTTCAAACCAGTAGCTTTCCAAAAAACCTTTCATAGACTCTATAAATACTCCAAATCGCCACGCTTTTTTAAAATAAACACAGTGCGAAATAAGGAAAGAAACGGAGCTTTTAAAGCTCAGAATAACTACGGCTATGGCTCCGTCTCTTTCATGTCCGAGGAAGCGAGGAACAATCTCATTGTTACATTGTTACATTTCCTCCTCACCCCGTGAAACTTCTGTACTTCTTTATATGAGGTCACCGTCAGGACCCGCGTCCATGCAGAGCACGCTCAGTAAGGCAAATGCGGTGGAATCTTTGAAGGAACAAGCACAGGAGATCATGTCAGGGTTAACGGGGAAGCCTAGAGCCTAAAACAAGCAGGCGAAGAAAAAACATTCTGGTATTAGCATTGGGTCAGGTCAAACATCAAGTCATGAGGGGCGGTAGAGCTACACGCTCCGCATTTACTTTAAGAGGTTGCAGTGTCTTTAAAACAACTCTGGAATGTAGATCGCAACCTTTGTGACCTACGTGAGTCATGGTATAATGTGAAAACTTGCTGGCATCATGCATACTGATCATTTTGTCCAGTGTGTGAGACTGAGAACTGAGGTGAAATTGCTGGTGATAAGTAAGCACAGTTTAAATTAGTGGCTCAAGTTAAAGTATACACTCCTGGGCAAAAAAAAATTGGGCCAAGCCCAAAAAAGGCAAAAATATTAAGCTTTTAATGGTCTTAACAACAAACCTGAGAGCTCCTGTGCCACCGTTTGCTAGTTTACTTTTACTGCAGTGAACTGTTTGGGGAAAAGCTAGAAACAGGGAAATTCACTTATACAGTCTTCTTGTACGCAAAATCATGATAATGATTAAAATGTTAGATGTAAAATTCAAACTAATACATGTCCGAGTGTACAAAATTTTCCAAATTTTTTTTTTTTATATGTTTTTTTTTTTTAGAGATTAGTCATTATTTGGTTATCTGCCACACCTGATGCAGCCCATCAAGGGCCACAAGGCTTAAACATTTAAAGAAATCAAAGGGAAAAGCTTCCCATACTAAGTTCCTTTATCTATCTTTCCTTGTTAAGACCATTAAAATCTTAATATTTTGCCATTTTGGGCTTGGCCCATTTTTTTTTGCCCAGATGTGAAAAAGTATTAACTTAACATAAATCTACTTAATGCGTTTATGTAAAAGGTAAAGCTACAGCAAATGGTTCCATCTCAAGAGTTTTCGTCCCAAATCTGTGATTTTTACCCAAAAATGTAAATTTTTGGAATTACTTAAATGGTTTAAGTTCTGTACTAAATGAATTCATGTAAATACGTGGCTAAAACCCAAAGAGTATAGTTTCCTTACTTTACTGAGTTAAATTTATTACAATTATTTTGCAAGAGCTCACAAAACTTAGAAAACAAAGAAGTAATGTTTACTTGAACCAATTGCATACTAATGTGGGGGTGTGGTTTTTAAACTCGATTTGCATATGCATTTGCAAAACTTTAAACTGATTGAATTTCGAGCATTATGGATGGGTTGCCATGTAAACCTTACTTAAAATATGCTTAGTTAAATTTACAAAGACTTTATGTGTGGAAATTGTTACCGCACTTTTCATAAGTAAAACTCACGCCAGTATTTTTTCTGTGTAACTGTCATGATATTAACTGGATAGATAAATACAAAATACAATGAATTTCTTAGATATTTGTAGTAAGAGATACCAAAGCACTTAGCTCGGTGTGTTTTTTGGGAACTGACTACATCAATCAGGTAAGGGAAGGGTCATGTGACACAATAAGACCTACGATACCTGGATTATCATTCGTGTTGCTCCATTTAATGTTCATTATTATGGAGAAGATTCCATACAAGAGTGAAATGCAATCACACCAGTAAAAAAAAAAAAAAAAAAAAAAAAAGTTAAATATGATACACAAACTGTACTGCTTTTCATAAGTGACATGCAGAAAATGTCACACACTGAAAAGCAAAACCTACATTCCTTTATACGGAAAGGAACATCTCTTGAAAAACGATGCTTTCAGACTCCTCTCCAGGTACAATCATGGTACAGGGCCGTCACTGGACAGTGATTGCATTTCAGTGTGACACGACTGCAACGCCCTGATGGGAGTGAAATACAATGTAATGACAGCATTTAATTCTTTAAAAAAAAGCAGTACTTGGTTGATTGTTTTGCACTGAAGAGATCAAGCAACGTAAGAGAAAAGCAAAGAAAGTTTTGCTTTTCAGTGTGTAACGTTTTCTGTACATCACCAATGAAAAGCAATTATTGTATTTCATGTTTTTTCCACTGGTGAGATGGCACAGAAGCATCGCCATTATTACCACCATACAGAGTTTCCTGATCACATAGCTAACTTACTCCAACTTCTGTCATTTTCTCTTCTTTTTTAGTGTAAAGTAATATACTTGAAGGGAGGCGTAAGAACAGGCTAAAATGTAAAAATCTATATTTAAAAAAACGAGGGAATATTTGCAGCTCTGTTCTGGATGTAGCTAGTATCAGCTATGTTATTAGAGTAGCTTGCTATTTAGATTATATTTATTAATATCAGTTAGGCAGATGAAATAAAGATTGGTGTAACTGTGGTGATGAGGAGGTTGTTTGCTTCTACTGTAGATTTTGATGCAAAAAAAAAGTCATGACAACTTGAGCTGCGTAAACGACTTGCTGCAGTTAAAATTGGACGTCCCGCATTTTTAGTTATGAAGCAATTTTGAAATTCCCACATTTTTGATTCAGCATGTCGTAAACCTCTTTATATTTGCTCACTAACAAGCCATCACCAATTTACTGCCATGAGTGTTAAAACACCCTGAATTGTTTTAAAATATCGTAAATTAATGTCCTGAGTGAAAGATAAACCCATGTGCAGTACACTATACTTAATTGAAACTAAATAAAGCACCCAAGTTACTTGGTACATTCCACATCTGTTTGTTTCTGGACTCCATAGACAGGGTGGTTTTTGAAGATGTTATCTACAGACAATAAGCAGCACCTGTTCAGTAGTCCAGGGTGGGCCTAAGCAGCTGGTCAGGGGTTGTGAATAACCTATTTGCCTTTTACAGCCTTGTAAATATCAATGACCTTATAAAGGTTGCACCACAGGAGCATGTAAAATGTCTCAATCTAAAAGCCAGAGGCAAAGACAGATTTGGTACTGCCTGAGATGGGGAGCAAGAGAGTAGGACAGAGAGAGAGAGAGAGAGAGAGAGAGAGAGAAAGAGAAGGGGAGAGAGAGCAAGTGTGACAGAGAGAACACGAGAGAAAATGTGAAAGAGATGAAATGACTGACAGAGAGAAAAATTCAGCATATAAGAGTGGGTCATACCAGTGTCAAACTGTTGCAGCAGGCACTTTAACCACAGGTATAGCAAGCAGAGACAGAGCTGCCAAATCCTGTTTAATTACCCCTGAACAATCAGCGGTTCACTCTCTCAGTCACTCCACATCCACCTCAGCTCAGGCGAATGAAAGAGTGCCTGTCTTTGTGCATGGGAAGGATTAAGCAACTGACAAATTGTGTGAGAGAGTTTCCTGAGAGAGAAAAAAAAAAGAGGACAAGGGGAGAAAAATGAGTGCAACACTTATACGTTTAAGCATTATCTCAGTAATGGAGAAGCATTACAGGGGAAAAAGCCAAGCTATAAAGTGATGGTTTGAGTCTGGGAATGCAGGCACTTTGGAATATACAGTATGTGCATAATCAAATTGCTACTTCAAATATAACATACATTTAATTATTTGGGAAATAATTTTAAATTTGGGATTTGACTTTTGGGTCTTGTCCTGAGTAACAGCTCCAAAATATTGGACTTGATTTGGATGTGGAAAAGTGATTTAGACTCAGTTTGGACTTAATTGCTCGTTTGAGACTTGAGAGTAAATAACTTGACTACAACACTGTTTAACTATACCGTTTCAGAATAACATTGATAGATCTCCATTTAGATCACCAAATATTAGAAATGAAACACTGCTTAAATCAATCTAATACAGATGAAATATAATTTAATTGAAAACGATGCCACAGGCTGTACAAAGTTGTTTGAAATTAGACCAAGGAATGTAGATTTATGTAAAGTAAGTGGGAATGTACTTTAAGTTGATAAATTACACTATATGGCCAAACTATTGTGGGCAACTGACCTTCACATCCATATGTGGTTCTTCACCAAACTATTGCCACAAAGTTAGAAACACACAATTGTAATAGAATCCCTTTGTATGCTGTATCATTAAGATTTCCCTTTACAAAAACTAAGAGGCCCAAACCTGTTCCAGCAGGACAATGTCCCTGTTCACAAAGCGAGCTCCATGAAGACATAGTTTGCCAAGCCTGGAGTGGAAGAACTCGAGAGTCCTGATCTCAACCCCACTGAACACCTTTGGGATGAACTGGAATGTCGACATGCCCCAGACCTCCTCGCATGACATCAGTACACAATTTCACTAATGTTCTTGTGGCTGAATGATCACAAATCCCCACAGCCACGTGCCAAAATCTAGTAGAAAGCATTCCCAGAAGAGTGGAAGTTATTGGAACAGCAAAGTGGGGGGGGGGGGGGGGGACTAAATTTGGAATGGGCTGTTCAACAAGGACATATGAATTTGAATTTGTTACAAAGCAGCTTTACCGAACTCTGGATGTAGATTTAGATCCCCAATAACCAAGCCAGCAGTTACAGCGCTGAGAAAAAACTCCTTGATATGACATGAGGAAGAACCCTTGAGGGGATTCAGACTCAAAAGTGAACTCATCCTCTTGTGGCCTTAGACTTTTGTTCACAATTACTTTGCTAACCACATGATAAATTTGCCCAGATCCATCATTTTCCCCTGACACAGTGAGGACAGATAAAGCTCTGGTGGAAGGCTGAAATGTTGGCAGTGGAAATCCCCAGGTGCTGGCTGGGACTCCTCTAAGAGGTAAAGAAATGGAGCACAAGACCGAACACATGTAGGCATGCTGCCTGAGCCACTTCTCTGAGGAATGAACAGAAAAAAATCCCCCATAATGTCAGATGTGATTAACCTCATTTTTACCCCCCCCCCCCCCCCAGCCCCCCACAACCCCCCAAACACACACACACAGACGACAGGTCACCTGTGGCAGTAATCACTGACTTGGCAAATATTACTAATTTTTTCCCGACATCTAATTGCAGAGCTCATGTATTGCCAAGGCCACAGACTGGGAAAGTGTGAGGTATAAACCAGTTTTGAAAGATCTGGGTAAAAGATATATGTGTTCAGCATTTTCATGTCATGCTTGTTCAGACTATTTTTGGTTTGCTGTACATGAACATGACATTTCTTTAAAAAAATTGTCTTAAAGCACTTTTAATGCATGCTACTATTAACCCAAGCAGACTGCTCCTTTAAATGTGAGATTTAGACTTTATCATTTTTAAACAGCCAAAACAGAGCAAACAAGTTATAAAACTATAGCTGCCAATCCGAAACAGACATCACACAAATTATCCTGATTGGCCGCACCTTTTTAAGGAGTCATGTCAAATAAAAAAATTACTGGCATCCAGACATTGCAGTACTGGACAGAATCATCCGGAAACCCAACACTGCCCTGCTGCCACTGCATGCTCTGCTGCCTCAGCTCCATTTGGAGGTAATCACGAGCAGACCAGGAGCCCTGCTTCCTGTTAGCGCTTCCTGATTAGCACCAGTGAGGCCTTACAAATGCGCCCTCCTGAGTTGCCCTCCTGTTAAGTATTCAGGCTTGGACCTCCCCAAAACCAAAGGCACCAGCAGAGTGATGAATACTGCTGTTGTGAGCATGGAACCCAGGGCCACATGTACTTTGAGAAACCTGATCTTTAGTCCCAGCAAAAAAATCAAGTGGTGAAATAGGGGCGGGGCAACATGAAGACAGAGTGAGATGAACATCAACCAGGCTGCCCCACTTTTTTTTTTTTTCCATTTTTTTGATTTATGGCTTTCCAGGGTCTGTTTGTTTACATTCCTAAGCGGGCATGGCAGCCACGTTTTCAGCTTCAAACGAGTTGACGCCCGAGTGGTTTGTTCCCTATTTGCCCTTTCAAGATCTGCTGCTGTTCTGATGCTTCATTACAAACAATCTGAAGAGTCTGCACGAAGCTGTGACCAGCATATAGACCAAATCATTTTCCATCAACTTGCCAACCCATTTGTGGTTTCGTTTGACGACGAAAAAATGCTAGCAATTGCTACGTAGAAACCAAGAATAATAAACAAGTGCCAATTAACTATCCTTTGATGGCTTTGCTTTGTTTCTTTGGAATGAGCAGACAGATCACAGCCTGTTAGCTCGAATGTTCTGTATCACAAAAAGATAAGGTGGTAAGGCGAGTTTTACTTAAGATGCTAATTGTGATGCTAGAGCTTGGCTCAGGGCCTGAAAACACATGAGCCGAACAAATTTCTAAAAAAGCACCGCAAACCAATCCAGGGGAAATTACAGCTATCACACTATTGGTTATTGGGTAAATATTACATGTACATGGGATGCTGCCACAGTAATTCCAGATTAGCACTTTACAATCCACCATTTTAGGATACCGGTAACAAGCACCCTGCTATTGGCACATACTGCAGCAACAGGTCCAGGGTCTCCGATTTGATCCTGAGGTGGGGTTACTGTCTGGGAGGAGTTTCACATGTTCTCCCCATGTCCGTGTGGGTTTCCGCTGGTTTCCTCCTGCCTCCCAAAAACATGCCAGTAGCTGGATTGGCGACACAAAAGTGTTCATGGTGCTTTGCAATGGACTGGCGTTCGATCCAGGGTGTATACCCACCTTGTACCCACTGTTCCTGGGATGGGCTCTAGATCCACAGCAATAACACAGTTACTAAAACTGAATGAATGAATGAATGACTCTAGCCATTGTTATGTAGTTATATAGTTACAGTTCCTCATCCATCTGTATGTCATTCCATCACTGACAGCCGAACTACAGTTCATATAGAATTATAATGTACAATGTTCCTCTTAGGGCGTATAATATAATGTGGTGACTATTAATTTATTACAAATACCAATCAAGAATCACTTGGTACCAATGTGTACTTGGTAGCAGAAGCTAAATTCTCACTGACTCTTGATTCAGTTCCTGTTACATGCCTCAGCTTGCATTTGTTCAATTCCATATGATCTGAAAGCATCAGGACAAATGGAAACACTGCAGTAAATAGCAGTCACTCTCACATTCTCTCAAGTCTTCATGATTTACACAAATTCCCAATGTCGGTGTGCCAGGATGAGGAAGAGGTCCTCTCTTTTCCTTCCTGACTGATGAGCAGACAGATAGATAGATGTGGGCCACTGGACCTGTTCCCCCACCCCAGCAAGACAGGGATGTGGCGTAAGGAAAGAGCGCCACCACACCCTGGCCTTATCACACATAAAGGATGATGGTAGGACGTTTGCAAAGACCTATGACCTATTTTAGATCATTATAAAAGTCATACTTCACTCTGATAGAACATTTTTGACTAGAGCTCACCCCTTTTTCTGAGTATGGGTCACCATACTTGGTCACAAGTCACTTCACTTTTCACTTTCACTTTTTGACTTTTTATTGCTTCTCTGTGGATATTTGCAACATCAGTCTGCTATCAGCATCACTGTTCCTCTCAGGATTTACAGCCAACAGTTATGTCCTGTCATTTTCAGGATCTTGGTAAAAAATTATTGTTGAGATATAAGTAGTATATTTGTTTATTTTAAATTAAATGTATGTTTTTTTTTCCATCATTTTGATGTTTAATGAAAGATACTAGTAGAAAAACCCTTTTCAAGTTGGTTATTAGTTTGTCAACAACATTAAAATTAATGTTTGCTGGTGAAAAAAAATGACTTATGGATACAGTTATTGATAAAATGTCTCACAAGCCAACTAGATAGTTTGGGTTGCAAAACCAAAAAGGCCTTTGTACATATTTATAGGAATTACAACTGTCTACATCAATGGGTAATTTTTTTTATTGGTCAACAGACCATTCACTCCACTGGCATCTTGGCCTCATAAAATAATTGCCATTTTCTTCCTCATCTGAACTAGTATATGTAAGGATGCTTTTCAGGAGAATATGAGAATATAAACTATCACTACCAAAATGACTATCATTATATAACCAAGTTAACTAACTTCTTTTACTCACCATCTGTCCAAAGTGCAGCACTTTATGTATATAGCAATTTATGTGCATTTGTGTACAGTAATTAGGATCATGTTTCCTTATTTATGTATATAGCATCACCATTCAACATCACATGCATGTATTTACAGTATACGTTGCATAAATGTAAATAAGTAGGAACCATCACTACTGTCATGGAACAGTGATGCTGATAATGTACATTAGTAGTATGGACAGTAATGCAATAACAATTATTTTATAAATATTTTATAGTGGTTTCACAGTTTTCCCACTTTTTTTCCCCCAATAAGAACATTTGGCTATCTGGATACTAAATAAATATATTCATATATGTGTTATAACAGTATAATATATCTTTAAAGGGGCAGGTTGTAATGTTTAGAGCCCTCTGCTGCCTGTAAGGTGAATTGCAAATGTAATTTGACAAGTCTTCCTCTTTCCACAACAGACTCCACCCCTTTCCACTAGGGTTGCCTTTTCCACTAGGAAAAGGGGCGGAGCTGAACAGATCTCTTCTGGTTAGAGGAAGAACTAATTTCAGGGCCAGAAAAAAGTATACAGAAGCCTAAAATGAGCACATTAGCTGGATCTAGTGTATACCTTCATTACAAATCACAGATTTTTTAAGGTATCTTTGCAATGATGTTATCATTATTGGTTAAAAAAATACAAACTTCACCTTTAAGGCATCAATGGTTTGAACAAACAGCACTATGGCTGTCTTAGGGAAATTATTGTTGGAACATGTCCCTACTACTTAACTATTCTAAAGACTCAGTAGAAGAGGACATGTGTTGGATCACATGTAGTGTTAACAGGAAAAAAAAAATATTGAAATGGACTAGAAAAAACTGTTTTAAACCTGGTGTTCACTGTGTATATGATGGTGGCTTACCAAGCAGATTAATCTGTAGCATTGGAGGTTTATGAGTCAATGTGCCACTAAAGTCCTCAAAGTAAATCTCTCCAGATGTAATGAAGGCATGTATCCTGAAAGGTAAACAGCTCCCTCTGTGCTGCGCACATACAACGCTCTTGAATAAGCACTAGAACTGACTAAATGAGAATGTATGACTAATCCCATCAACAGGGTAAATGAGAAGATGAACAAGGACATTTTAAAACCATCCAATACTCCTTTCTTTAAAAAAAAGGGGGGTGGGCATGCATTATAAAAAGACAGATATTCTTCTCCAGGAAGTCAGTACTGAGCCATACTAAATATAGGTCCTTTTAAAAGTATTTGTGGAAATATATCTGGCAGTGGACTTTAATTAAATGACACAGACTTCTGTCCAAAAACGTGATTTCTTACCAAGAGAACTCAGTACAATTAAAAACACAGCCAGTGTTCAATCTTCTACCTCAAACAAAGTGCCATTTGGAGAGCGCGAGAAAGAGGGAGCGAAGGGAAAGAGAGAATAAGAGAGTCTGACTTTTATACTTTCTGCACAATTTCCTCCCTATTTCCTCCCTGAAGACCAAGTGTCTGCAGAATGTGCAGAGTAGGCTTTCTGTAAAGCAGAAAATGTTGGAACCTGCCAGAGGAGAGTAAAAGAAAGAAAGAAAGAAAGGCCAAAAAGAGAGCTAGCATAAAAAAGAGAAAGAAGAAAGAAAAAGCATGAAACATCGTGCTTTCTTTTGTGCAAGTGGACACTCAGATTCTTCTCTAATTTTTGTCTCAGTTTCTGTAAACCAGTGCTACAGTTCCACCCAAATGAATATCACACACACACAGACACACACACACACACACACACGTCTCACAGATGAATCCAGTTCTGGGCCTGCTGCCTCCCAGGTCATGTTCACTTTGTTTAGAAGAAGGTTGCACATAAAGAACACATCAGAGACCAAAACTTTCTCTGCAGTGTTGATATTTATCAATGTGGGGGTGGGGGAGGGGAGACTGTGTGTGGAAGATCAGTTAGCAATCAAGGCTAATAGTAATATAAAGAGTAACTGTAGTCATACGGAGTCTTTTCTTGGTAATATACCAACAAATCTGAGGAAAATGTTGATATTTTCTACAGTTCTGTCTCATTTCCAATGTTATTACACCTTTATATTGTCTGTATAAAAGACTAAACAACTAGTAAAACAGCTATCTTTAGTAATTACTTAGCGTCCATGTTACCAAGCTGCCTAGCAACAGTGTTCTCACTAACTTCAACCCTTTAAACCATGTAGAATTCATTTGTACACACTTTTAGGTCAGTCTGCTTGTTTCACTCATTCACCTTGATGGGTTTCAGTATTTAAAATTAATGCATAGACATATTTATACTTTATACTTTATTTATTTGTTCTATTTGCATTTTGTTTTGTGTGTGTGTGTTGTTATCTGTAAGCACCTTGGGTCTGAGAGTAATGTAATTTCAATTCTCTGTATGTGCTGAACATGTGGCAGAATTGACAATAAAGCTGACTTTGATATTTATGTTTAATTTTAAGATTAAAAAATACTTTAAACATTTTCAAGACAAAGGGTATGCTACAAAATATATTACAATATTTATGAAATATTACAATAATCAGACTTGTCACTGACAAAACATTGTATTCAGATCCACTATTTTGCTGTAATTTAGCATTTATTTTCCATGCTGAATTCTTGATTATAGCATTTCTGGCTGTAAGATTTATATTAATGCTCTTTTTCATTATTATGTAATTGTTTTCATAGTAACGTACACAGGGACTTTTATGGGATTTCTAAGTGAACAGATTTTTAAAAATGTGCATAATTTTTGATGTGACGTTTCCTGAGAGGCATTTTTGGAATGACTTTCCAGTGTAGAAGTCAGTTGTCTGCTACAGGAAAGTCTTCAGGACTTGGTGCATTCTGGTTCTCAGTAACATCACAAGCTGCATTTTTATTTTTGTCTTATTAACTTCAAGAGAGAGAAAAAACGAGGATGATGAGGGAATGACTGTTTATAGCTGCTATAACATAAGTGAGCTTGTTTTGCAGATGTTCTACACGTTAAATGTAACTATAAATGGACAAAAAGTATGATGTGTCATGTTGAAAAGGAATTGAAAGTGTTATAAGCTGATTAAATTCTCTTTGCTGTTATGTAACTCAAGAGGTAGACGGATGCTTAAGGACACTTGAGGTCCCTCTTGCCGTCTGCTTAGGTGTCAGGAAAAACACTTTTATAAAAAGCAAAGTGCTTTAAAAACACTGCTCCTTCCTGCCCATTTCCACAGGGACAACCAAGTGGCGTATACGTGACTGCTGTGTAATTGTATGTGTGTGTCACCAAACACTCAAGGCCTACATTAAGGTTGATGCATGACAAATGCATGGATCCCAAGGATGTGTTTTTCTGACCTTGTTGGGGAGGAGAACAATATTATTGCTTGTGCACAACTGTGGAAATACTAACACAAAGAAACCTTGCTCTTGATTTACAAGGGTCAGTCTGTGATAAGGACATGCTCTCAGGTTGAAGATCTGAATTTAAAGTAAACATTCAGATGATTAATTCTAAAGAAACTGTGTAGACCATTAAAGATGGATAGTACCATCATGTTCCAAAAGAGTACTACAGTTTCTACAACTTTCTATAAGGTGACAAGTTTTCTTGTTTCTTCCACACCAGGAGAAGTGTGTGTTTGTGGGAAAATGAAGATGTGGATGTGAGTGAGGCCAGGTTTAAAAACTATCTCTGAAAGGAAACATCAAACTCAGGGCTTTTTAAACACTGGAAGCTAAGAGCAGAGCAGCGCTCATCTCCAAGCTCCAGGAAACCAGGCTTCAGGACACTTAGCCTCTTGAGGTCAAAGGTAACACATTTAAACACTGCCTGTTGCTGGAATGTTGGGTAAAGAGGCTTATGTAAAATGTACAGGGGCCAAGTAAAAAGCAGGCTGATCTCATATGACTAATGGCAGTGTAGTTGGATTTCCTTTGATTATCCTGTGAATTGAGTCTTAAGAAAAGGTAGAAATGCTAACTCCACACCTAGCTTTAACATTAACCTTCCTAACATCTTATAAGACTTGTTATGAATTTTCAGTAGTGAGATTTAAAATAAAAAAAGATAAAATGCTAAAGGATTAAGAGTGAAGCAACTAAACAAAACACACAAGTCTTCATTAGTTCAAATCCAGCCAAATAGCAATTCACAGAAAGGACAAAGTGTCTTCATTCCAATCCAAAGCCGGCTACCTAGGTAGGCAGCATTGTGAACTCCCAAGTCCCATGCAGAAGGCTCTAAGGTTCCTTATTTTGACCAAATTTCAGAAAAAATTATAACAGAGAAGTCCACCAGATCCATAAAAGTTCCATAAAAGTAAAAAAAAAAAAAAAAAAAACCACTCCAACACTCCAACCAAGTTTTGCAGTATGTTCACATAAGAAATGAAGTGAATTGCTTGTCTTATGTCTAAAAGTTCCCTGTTGTGTTCATTTGTTCATCTCCAGTAATTTGCAGGAATGCAAATAAATGCATTTATTTACATTCGGTAAACACTTTATCCTGGTCTGGTTCACAGTGGATCCAGAGCATATCCCGGGAACACTGGGCCTGAGATGAGAACACACTCTGGATTGGATGCCAGTCTGTGCACCATACACACACATATTCACACACTTGTTCACACCTAGGGGCAATTTAAAATCACCTATCCACCAATCATTAAGCTCCTGGCATGTTTTTTTTAGGGGGTGGGAGGAAACCAGACCCCCTCCATGTTCTCCCTAATGTGGACACAAGGAGACCATGAACAGCAACGCCACAAAAACAGCAACCTGAGCTCAGAATTGAACCAGGGACCCTGGAGCTGTAATGTGGCAATGTACCACCAAGCCACCTGCTTAAACAAACATGGTGGACCAAAATATCACTAATTTCTTCATTGTTATAAGCTAAAAGAGCGAGCGATGACTTTTTTTGCAAAGTCGACTGAAACATATATAGGTTGAGCTTATGCTTGAAGCTTGATTGATGGAAGAATGTCAAGTTCTGAACATATGCCTTTTGCATGATGCAGCTCACTTGGGTGTGAAACACATTTGTCTGAAAAATCCCTGTTCTCAGACATTAGCAATTTTAATGCCTATAATTATTTAAATTATACCACTGATAATCAGAGCTCAGTTTGACGCAATGAAAATCTATGATTGTTGTAATAATGTACAGATATCTCTGGCTCATTTTCAGCACCTGCATAGTCATCAGGGTGATTAACAAACCACAGGTATGTCACAATCATGTTTTTTTTTCTGCTGGAAAAATAAATAAAGTTCCAGCATGTCATCATCCAGAAGCACTGATTGTTCCATAAATGTCAACTTTGGCATCAACATTGCAGGTTGCTGGGGAAATTTGTCAAATACAGTATGGGTGTGGGGGTGAGGTGTGTGTTCACAAAACACAACCTTGATTAGCAGCATTTTAACCCTCACTACAGAACACAGTGTTCCAAAAACTTTTGCTAACTGCATAGTAAAATTATCCAAATTTTTTTTAACTCTTTGCCCATGGCTGTAATGGAACCGAGGCCAAATAAAACACTTGGCAATCAATTGGCAAAACTTAACATTAAACAGCATAAATAATAACAAATCAAGACAATTGGCGTCTATCCCTTCATGGGGCAATGCCTTTTGACTGGAAAAGTAGGAAGACTTGTCTAGTTATATGGGGATTAGGGGAATTATAGGGGTATTATATAATTGCCCACAATGCTAAGCAACCACAAAGTCTATGCCAGGGTTCAGGGGGTTCCACCTAGGCTGTGGAATAATGGATCAGCTGTTTTACTCTTACACAGGTGTGAGGGTTCATGTAGGAATACGGGGTACCTGGGTCGATCCAGTGAGAGTTATGTTAAGTTATGACATTAAGTAGAAACCATTTAAAGTAGGTGTCGGACTTCATCAAGTCAGACTCTGTGACTTCTTGTTACTCCTATTTGTGGTTTTCATAGACAGAATACCAAGGTTGGAGAGGTGTCCAGTATGGAGGGGCTAGACATAACATCTCAGTTATTTGCAGATCATGTTTTCTGTCTTTGATGAGAATCAGCACCTCCGACACTAAGGCCGTGGTTTTCTCCAAGAAATGAGTGGGATGCTCCCTTCAGATGAGAGGAGAGTCCTTGCACCTGTCAGACAAGTTTAAGTATCTTGGGATCTTATTCAGGAGTGATAAAAAAAAACAATAACCTGAGATTGACAAATGGATCAGGTCATCAAAAATAGTGTTACAATCTCTGTACTGGTCTACAGCAGCTCAGTTTGCAGATGAAGCCCTCTGTTTACTGGCCAATCTATGTCCCTCTTATGGTCCCATGCTGTGCATAGTGACCAGAAGGATAAGGTTGCAAGTACAAGTGGCAGAAATGAGCTTCCTCTGCAGGCTAGGCTTACTCTCCATGATAGTATGAGGAACTCTGCAATCTGGGAGTGCCTTGAAGTAGAACCCCAGCTCGTTTGAATCCAGAGGAGTCAGTTGAGGTGGTTCAAGCTACTTTAAGGTTGCCCCATGGGGGATCCAACTAGAGCTGTATCAGGCATGTCCCATTTAACGGACACATCAGGCCAGACCTTGGACTCACTTGGGAAGGTCTGGGGATCCCCCGAGAGGAGCTGATATCTGGGGCCGTGGATGGAGAAGTCTAGACTGACTTTCTCAGCCTGTTGCTACTGTGATACCCTCGAGATCTTTAAAATAATAGATTTTAAGTACACAGTTCTATTTCTATATCACTGTGTTTGACTGGCCCCATTTAATATACATCATCTTGTTGTGTCTCTTCAGGATATACAGCAGTTCAACTATGCACAAGGTTTAGCATTTTCTTTCGCTGACATTTTGGACTTTCACTTAAACTTTTCTGAAAGTTTTAATGAAAAATGTACCTCCTGTCTCACTCCCTGAGCAGTATTAATGAGTGAGGTCAGCTCTCCCTAATGAAACAGTGGGAGGCAGTGAGGTCGAGGCTGAGAGCCAAGGAGAGAGAGAAAGAGGGAGCTTCTCTCATTAAGATAACACGGGTGGAAACGCCATCCATCAGCCTACACCCCACTACTGTCATACGCCCCAACAGCAATATTCCACAAAGCACCAATCAAATCAACACGACTTATATCATGTCTGCTCGGTTCTTGCATCAATGTGCTCATGCATGAATTAAACCATACATTGTTTATATATAGACATTGATAGTGTACTTGAATACTGTTGCTTTGGAGGAAATGGTCACTGTAGATTATGCTACAGTTTGTCTTTTCAAAAACTATTCACTTGTTATATTTTGACCAGAAATACATTTTTTTTATGAGCAAAACTTGATATATGGCATTAGACACAGTGTACGTGGATATCTCTTATGTACTGCAGAGATCCTGGTAAAAGACTGTTCTTACCTGGAAGAGCCATAAATTAGGAAATAACTGCAATGTTTTTGAATTTCCTAATTTTAGATTTTTCAGGTTGGAACATTAGGAACTGGTGGTCTAGAAACATCCTTACTATTGTTAAAATGTAGACAAGTGGTATTGCGGTATCTGAGTTTCAATATTAGGCAGTAGGTAAATCAGCGGTGGACAAATCATAAATTTATTAGCTAGCCCACCAGGCAAATAAAAAACTAGTGTGCTGCCTAGTCTCATGCTTTGGTTGCCCAGAAACCCAAAATTAAATAAGCTAAAACATGGTAGTTAATTTAATGTATAGCATATAGTGAAATTGTTAGCTACTTAAGTGCACAAAGAGAAACGAATGTGTATATGATTATTATCCTCTTCTAACACAAATGTGGTCAATCATGATTGCAACCTTGATAAAAAAGTCAGCAAGTTCTTTAGTTCACATGTAAAAGTTATGATCAAAGTTGAGGCTGGCTAGAATCTTTATTTTTTTCTTGATATGAGGTGACTGCATATTGTTAGCAGGAGAGTTACTGGTTTTGATTATTGAGAGTTTTTGCATTGTGATTATTTTGCTCGCTTTCTTCAGTGTTTCCACATACCCTCAAGATCCTTATTCTGAAAAGATCGTCTGAGCTCTAAAAATTGCCATCAGCCAGTGGGTAGTGCAGCAGGCTTTCTGATTCAGTTGGGGATGGGTTTAGCACTCGTACCTTAACCTTTAATTTAATTTGCACAACATCGTATGAAATACAACCACTTTCCAGCTACACAGAGTTACAGTATGGAGGATCATATATTGGCACTGCCTCCTTTCATTCCAACCACCAGCAATGTGTCATCTCCTGCACCACCTTTCCCTTTCTTTCACTTTCCCGCGCAATCTTTTTTTGACAAGTCAAAGGGAGGCACCGTGTTGATTCCCCCCTTAAATGGGCCAGAAAATGGTGCTTGATATGTCAATGAAAAAAAAATGCCTCCCCCCCAGAGCATGATGGATGGAGCTGTCACTGATGCGGCCTCTCAATTAAGTGGCTGTGTCTAAACACCGTTTATCTCCAATTTGCCTAAGTAGCAGACCACAGCATTCCACGGATACACACACAGACATACTCACACACACACACACACACACACACCCTGCGGTTCTGACACACCGGGCTGTAATTAAGGGCAAGTGCGAACATCTGTAATGTCTTCACTGAGACTCCAACTCAAAGAAATCATAGAAGCATTGCAAATTGCAGGGTGTCTGTTTATTTACTCTTGAGGCTTTTTCCTTGCTGTCCAACAGGAACAGATCACTTGTTTGAATAATTGGGTTGTGTAGCGTTACAGCCACAAAACAAGACCATTTCAAGCTTGGAATTAGTAATAATGTGCAAAATTGGCTTAATAATTTTAGATTTGTTTTTATCATAAGGTCATAATGAGAAATAATACATAACTTCAACTGTATTCAATATACTTTTACTAAAGGAAAATGCCACCCTGAAATGAAATATGTTTACATTGAAATAATTGTGATGTAGCAATTCTGGTGCTAATTTATTAGTTGGTGCTATATTTTCTATTTTTCTTTATTCCTGTTGTGCATCACGCTGAAGTTATAGGGGGATATTTTTATTGCTAGCACAGTTACAATGGAGTTTAGTTGGAGAAAAAAATAAAATGAGCGATTAAAAAAATCACGATAACAGTCAAGTTTCCTAAAAACAGAAGACAGTGTAGAAGTAGAGGAGACATTGCTGTGAACGTCGGACTCAAATTTCCAGAATGTAACACAGTTATATGACGCTAAGTTGTGACAAAGACTCAAATCGGCTAGTTACTGATCTACGAGATGATGAGCGTGATGGCTGTGATGGCGTTGACGCCGGTATTAGCATGAAAGGTGAAGCTTTGGAAGCTGAACTGTTTGAGCAGAGTGTGCAGATGAGGAAGTGAGAGAGCTGGACAGACTAAAGGACTAAAGTGCCGCTGCATCACTCTCTGTGGGTAGAGATGAAGTGAGGGCTAAATCTCACTGCATCACTATCAGTACGTAGTTGATTGGCATTGTGGGTAATGTAGGAAACTGTTAACTAAAGAGAAAATACAGCAAAGAACTGAGAATTCCATCATAAAATGCATCTTTTAGACAATTGAACATTGCATACTGATTATAAATATTGCTCAGTCAGGTCAATCAGGGTGGATTTTTCCATGAACATTAATGACTTTATGGTGTTTTAAAACTTTAAAACAGACTTTTCAAACTTTCAAAACACTTCATTTCAAACGAAGCCAAAATGCTTGTCATTGCCTAAACCTTGCAGTATTTTTCTCTCTCCGTTACTCACGCACACTGTATAAGTTACACGGATGACATGTCAGTTCAGAGCATGCTCAGTGGAAGCAGAACACAACGCAGGGTTTCATGTCACTCAGCAGCCGAGCACGGACGACTGCACGCATTTCACCGGCCGCGGCGTACACAACTCGGCTTTGTTTGGAAATGAAAAGTCTCCTGTGACGGCTGGCATTGGAGGTGCTAAAACACTGGGGTCAGAGACCAAGAAGGCCCGGCTAAATGTGTTGAAATCTCCTGAGTGAGTCACTCTCACCGCAGATCTTTCTGAAGGGGGAGAGCAAAGGCTGAGGAACAGGGAAAGGTCTACATAATCTTACACAAATAATACATGCATTAAAAATCCTATTCAGTGTGGTGATACAATTATTTAGCATATTTAGACAAAGTCTCAAGATGCATATTGCTGTGGTAAATGATGAATAAAACACTTTGGGACATGCTGTTATAGGAAAATAAGCAACCTTGAGGTGGTAACAGTATCACACCATTCCACTGATGATTATTTTCCTATACCGGCATGCCATGAAGTGTTTCATTTCTCTTATACCACGGAGTAAAATTCCTTTTTGATCACTTATGGAATAAACATTAAGTCATTACTGAATAACAGTTATTACTAGATAACTATAAATCACGTTATATTCTTTCTACATAATGTATCACCATACAATGTTTGAAATATTGGAATTTATTCTACGAATCTACTTTCTAAAAGCCATTTATCAAGGCGGGGAAACTTTAAAGAACGGGGCGATGACCGTTTTTGAAGCCCACAGCCTGCATGCTGATTTTGTTCAGTCAGTGTCGATGAAAGGCTGTATTATATCCATGGCAGGTGTGGAGTCGAGACGTGCTGCAGTAACCCGAAGCCTCTGAGCTTGAGCTGCCATTTTTAAGAGGTGTTTGATGGTGAGGAGGCCATCATAGAGAAACAAACAGCCGTGTGTGAGGAGCACTGCTAGACCATGACCTATTTGGAGGTCAAGATCAGATTAGTGTACACAAGATCCTCATTTACGGGTTACATAAACCTTTTTTTCCACACGATCATGTATATCTATAGGTTATATGCTAACAGTACTGATTTATCCAACACCAATTATTATATTACTCAAACTGGATTCTATTATTCTTTACTAATATAAATGAACATAGTCCTGCCCAGCAAACATGTCATAACTTAGTATCAGAATCAGATATTAGTATTAAATGAAGCAAACAAGATACTCAGGTAAATTGTAATTGCAATACATTATTGTTTCTATAGTAACAGCTAATACCCGGAGACTTGGAGAGTAAGGCGGACATTCTATGCAATCTGAGAGTGTCTATGGCATCTAACTTTTTTTGTTAAATGTTATTTAATAAATAAACAATTGTAGATATTTCTCTAAGGACTCGTTTATTTAATATTTATGGAAGGAGTCTGCAGTGTCAGAGGTATAGCTGTGACTTTAAGTTTTCCACCAAGGGAAAGTCTTCAGGACAGAGGGATTCATGCTTTCCGGTTTCTCAGTAATGTGACAAGCCATGTGTTTTTATCTTATTATCTTCAAGAGAGAGAAATATAAGGTGCTGGTGAGGGAACTGTTTGTAGCTGCTATAATGTGAGTGAGAACAGAATCTATCCTGTTTCTTAGCAATTCAACAACATTAAATGTAACTATAAATGGATAAAAATGACATAGAAATTCCTATGGTATAAAGGGAATAAAAATATGTGTGATGCTTTACTAGCCCAAATGTCCTGTAACAGCACACTCATTTATTTTACATGTGTATCTAAGTGACATTCGTGTTTGATAAATAATGGAATAAAACAATCATCACTAGGAAACTATTGGAGGTTATTTTATCATTATAATACTCATCACCATAAATATGCCTGGCCCTGAAAAAGTGCATTTGCACATGTGAAGTTTGATATTTGAATAAAGATTAACTGAGGCGAACATCAGCGCCAGTGTTTAAATCTGAGCTTAGCTACATTTTCTAAAGCCTGGCCATGACCCGGAAAATGCCTTCTGATGTCTATCAGCTAAAGGGATGCTATTGCAAGGCAGGCAGAACATGAAAGAAAGTCTGGTATGAAACATTCTGGTGAAGAAAGATGCTTTGATTTAGCGTGGCAATGCATGCTGTACAAAATGCAATTATTCGCCGGCCAAAAGTATAACTATGAGGAAAGTTATTATGCCCATGCAGCCAGACGTGGCCTCCTACTCGGATCTGAAACACACACTTATGTAAACCTACACTCAACAGACACACCGCTCCTTCCCCGTGCACCACTTCTCCGAGTCACAGGTTACAAAGCGGCTGTTTGCTGACAGCTCAGAGGATTGGTGTAGCCCACATCCCCTTCCCTTCTGCTGATAAAGTGCTGCGATAAGCACGCCGGCCCCCAGCCCCCAGGGCCAGAGTGAAAGAACAGCCTGTCTGAAACAGGAGCGGAGAACGAGTAGGGGAAAGAGGAATGGAGAAAGGAGGAAAGGGAGGACTCGGACAAAGAGTGGATACACCCTCACATTTGCATTCTGTACGATCACTTTTCTCAACAAAGCTGATCGCCTGCATTTCATCGGAAGGAACTTTGAGGTTTGGAGAATTTGGAGAGTTATGCAGGCCAGGGTAAAGAACGACAAAAAAAAAAAAAAAAATCACCACTTCCTTCCTGCAGTGATTTAGTGGACTGAGGAAATGCATGTAAATAAATGCGTGGAGTGAATTTTTTTTCTGCAAGCTTTATAGATGTTGTGGAGCACTAGTGCATCACTGGAAACTATGCGTTACCCAATTGAGAAATTAGAGCTTCTGTTTTGGAACGAGGATTACATTTTAAACAGAAGTACAATAATAAAGAACTTTTTGAATTCCATAAAGTACAAAGTGAAGTTATTTCACATCAATCCTAATCCAACATCCTCATACTCGAGTTTCACTTCAGTTCCATTTTATTTGTAGTGCCTCTAACAATAAACAGGTAGCTTTAAAAAAAACCTGGATGTAGATTTGTATCCCAAATGAACAATCCAAAGGTGAAAGTGGTGAGGAAAAACTCCATGAGATGACATGAGGAAGAAACCTTGACAGGAACCAGACTGTTCTGGGTGACACCGGGTAGCGGGATTATAAATCATTAGTCTTCAAAGTCTGTATACTTTAACATCAAACAGGGCTAAGTGTGTTGAAATTATGAATAAGAGTCCTGGGATGAGAACAGGACAGTCTTTACGATCGCAGCAGCAGTTCTTAGATACAAATCTACAGTATCTAGTTGAGATTAGACTTGGACTAAGAATAAGACTAGGATTTGGACATAAACTGTTTTTGGGAAGTGTAAAGCTTTAGGGTGTCCATGTGGGATCATCCACAGCAGCAAAAAGTGAGTCACATGTACAGAGCTGTGTGTGCATGAACATATTTAGCAGTCGTACATCAAGACAACTTGTAACCTGTAGTCTTGAATCCCTGGAATGCCAGAGAGCCACTCTTGGTGCTTGTGTGTGGTTCCTAGCCCTGTAATGCATGGATTGTATCCTAACTGCTAAAAGGGCCTGCCAAACGAATAAATATGAATAAATATGAATAAATCTGTCCTTTCTAGGTGGCCTAGTCCAGTGGCTGCTAACTCTTTTTTTTTTTTTTTTTAAATAGCAGTTTAGCAGTTAAGATTCTGAGCTAGAGACTGTGTGATTGGGTGTTCAAACCCCTCAACAACCCTAGAGCCAGTGTTGGACCCTTGAGCAAAAACCTTAACTTTTCACTTTATACCACAAGTCTAACTGCCTTAACTGCCTAAAATCTGGAAAGAAATACAGCCCCCAAGATTATCCGAAGATGCTATGGGTCACTGAGGTATAACTGTCCCATGTACATACAAGTCCATATCGCTATATTGTCAGGTGTCCACTGCAAGGAGTTTCATGTTATGTTGCTATAACGCGAGTAAATATTCGTGCACACACAAAACCAAGTGGCTGTAATCCTTAAGAACAACAATGTAGCATAAAAAACCTAATGCACAGTTTAAAATTCACATTTCTTACAAAAAGGGGTAGTAAAACACTGTTTATGAGGAATTCGAGTATTCACAGTGCATTGCATTTCAAATTACAGATCTCTGCCAGAATTAATACCCTATATGTGTGTATGTGTGTGTAACACTCACGCCACCAGCTGGGGAAAGCCTGGGTGTGTTTTCACGCTAGCTAGTGAGCTAATTACCCTAATCTGCTTCACTTGTGTTATTTCACAAGAATGCTTCTGCACTCAGATTATGACCTGTCTGTCAGAGAGCGACTGCAAGGCTGTCTCGGTTTTTTTTTTCCTCCCTCGTGTGAACTCTTTTGACACCGTGATCTATCACTGTGAGCTATCTGTAGAACAGGGTTTTTCAGTCCTGTTTCTGGAAAGCTGTCCTACCCTAACACACCTGATCCAGCTATTTATGCCTTTGGGAGTGTCTGACTATCAAAGCCAGGTGTGTTCGAGAAGAGTTAGGACTGAATTGTGCAGAGTATTAATCTCAAGATGCAACAATGGACACCCTGAGGTAAAACACACTCTTGTTGTGTATGAATTTGTGTACTAAGGGTGTTACACAATCTGTATCTGTATCTCTTTAGTGCTCCAAGTATCTGTATCTGATTTATATCCAAAAATTGGCATGGCCTAAACTGGAAGGACTTTTTTTTTTACTGTATAATTAATATATATATATATATATATACATACATACACACACACACACACACTCAGCATATACCTGCTCACTCATGCAGTTATCCAATCATAACATAATCCAATCAGCAGCACATCAGAATATGGAAACAATGTGATCTCAGTCACATGGTTGTTGGCACCAGTTTGAGTATTTCAGAAACCGCTGTTATCCTGCGATCGTCACACACAACAGTCTATGGAGTTTATACAGAGTGGCGCGAAAAACAAAAAACATCCTGCCCTGATGCCCTCCTCTCTGTTTTATTCAATTCTTTTCTGATACCAATACTGTATCAGACAATTTTTTTTTTAAACTGAAGTGCTTAAATTATAACATACAATTAGGTCAGGAAGTATTTGGACAATGACAGAGTTTTTGTGATTTTGCTTTTATACACCACCACAATGGATTTGAAATAAAACAGTCAAGATGTGATAGAAGTGTAGACTTTCAGCTTTATTTTAAGAGGTTCCACAAAAATATGGCATTTACCGTTTAGGAATTACACCCATTTTCAGCAAAGTACCTCCATTTTCAGGGGCTCAAAGGTATTTGTAAATAATACATAATTGTAAATATAACCATAATTTTAATATTTGGATGAAAATCCTTTGCAGTCAATGACTGCCTGAAGTCTGGA
>CM075006.1:4412459-4427212 GCA_037576675.1 Pangasius sanitwongsei
GAAAGTCTACACTTCAATCACATCTTGATTGTTTTATTTCAAATCCATTGTGGTGGTGTATAAAGGCAAAATCACAACAACTCAGTCATTGTCCAAATACTTACTTACGGACCTAACTGTATAAATAATATACAGTGTATAAACAGAATATAATAAAAATCATTCCTAACAACAACAAAAACACACACACACATTCAAGTCTTTTTATATGTAAACATTCCCAGTTCCAAAAACAATCTTTTTCAAATCCAATTCCAAATCTTTTCCATTTGTTACAGGATCGGATCTTTTTTTTCTGAAATCTGATCCATCTTTTTTTTTTTTTTGCTAGTTTCAGATCGATAACGAACCTGAGTATCAGATTGGTCCCAAATCAAGCTTTGAAAACTCTTAACAAATCCTGACAAATGTACAAGTTACAAGGCTAACATTGTACCTAGCTAGCACATAGTTAGACAATGTAAAGGTATAGTGCCAGTAGAAACAAAACAAAACCATCAAGAATATTAACAGTTTCCTCAGATGTGTCCCTAGGAAAAGACAAGAGTTACACTGTAATCTCATTTAGCATTAAAAGCAAACTCTGTTAATGATAAATATTAATATTATCTAAGTGTGAATAGCTAATTTGATCGCTAGCATTGCAGAGTACCTAGTTTGGCATATTATGCTGCATTCGTGGTTCCCTGTAAGTGTTAATTTGCAAGTTGTAATAATGTCATTTCCCACTTCGGGCTGTTCAACAAGCAAAGTTGAAAAAAAAAACATGGATGCCTCCATGAAAGCGTGACTTTTGTTTGCAATGTCAGAGCATGTAAAGCTCATAAAAAGCTAATTTAATCACATTTTTACAGTTACAGGCCTGAGTGGCTACTGGTATGATATTCTATTATAGTAACTTTGAAACCTTCATGCAACATTTTGGACTAAAATCACAGCACAGCAACAACAGCGGACAATAGCGAATAGCTTAGCAACAAGCTAGCCAGTGGACAATGGCAAGTACCATTAAGAACAATCTAGCCAGCTAGCATTAGTGATAACTCTAATGTTGATGATTACTTTCTCAAACAGCAATGAGTATGGTCAGAGTTATAGATTTAACCATGTACTGTATCTGTATATTAACTGATCCAAAGCCAATACTGCTAACTAAACTCATTTAAAAGTAAAGAAGGGGAACTGTACACTGTTCGCCGTGTGAGCGGCCATGTTGTCTTCATGCCACTCAGTAAACTGGTGGTTGAGAAGACTACCCCAAGTTGATGTGTTGAAATTTTAAGTTGAGGGGGTGTTTTCGGTGGCTTTTACTGGTTGTAGATGGGGAGTTACAAGTTGCAAATTCAACTTTAACACAGCATTAGTGTTTAGCATTTATATGATCATGTCATATAAGTAAGAAATAAAACACTTGAGGACAAGATGTTCTAGGAAAATAATCAGTGACATAGTGGCGTGATGCAGCCTGATGCAAAGCAGAGTTAATGTCACCCCAAAGTTGATTATTTTCCAATAGCCGCATGTACTGCAGACTGTAACTCCTTCTATACCACAGTGATTTGCCAACGATTACAATTTTTATGTAATAAACAATGACACACAATGCTCTTTATCCATTTCTAGTTACACTGAAAACAAGTTAGTTCCAGTTATCACCTACTTTATAGCAGCTATTAACAGTTGTTTTCTCACCAGCCTTTCTTTTTTGCTGACATGAAGATACATGATACCTTACATGATACCGAGAAGCCGTAAAGAGTAACCTCCTCCGTCCTGAAGATGTCAGAACACAAAGTTACAGCTTTACCTGTGACTGTTACAAAGCGCTGACACTGGAGACTCCTTCCATAAATGTTAAATAAACATCTCCATACAGAAAGCTTCATCATGTCAAAAATCACGTTTTTTTTCATGTTTATGTAGAGCGTCTGCCATACAAGTTCCTGTAAATGAGTTGTTACTACAGAAACACTAACATGTTAGAACGAGTGCATTAATATAAACCTGTGATTTGCCAGAACTACTTAAAAAAACTACTTACAGTAAAAAATTAATCCACACCTTCTGACCAATCAAGTTCGAGAATTGATCTTACACCATTCTGTATAGTTTACGGATTAGAAAAGAAGACTCGTGTTGTAAACAGACAAAGGCACATAATTTATGGGTTTTGACGTGAATTAAATGGGTGAAATAAAATTACTTGGCATGCTAAAACTGAACACAAAACAATATGATAAAATAACAGTCACCACCTGGTCTTTATGTAAGCTTCTATCACTGACACACCTCCCTGAGCTCATAAAAGACCTGATGATTTGCTGATGAGTTTAATCATGTGTGCTGGATCATTGTGTGTGTTAATACAGGTTTGTGTATGACGCCTCTGGCAGCACGAGTGTGTTCAGTATTAGCGCTGCACGATCGGTTAGCTTCGCCACGCTTTAATACCGCATTCGTTCCCGCAGCTTGGATTTTTCATCAAAACGCTGTGGGCGTTTTCCATCGGCTCAATCGCGCCCTTGTTTTCTCCTCGCTGCTGTAGCTGAGTAAATCAGGGCTCGAAGAAAAGCAGCGGATGATACGCGAGATACAAAAACGTCAAAGTACCGCCATACTCAGGTGTGTGTAGCTCAAATATCCCATAATCCACCTCAACCAAAGATAAGGAGCTGAGGATTTGCAAGTTCAATGCGCAAAGAGAATACCTCAAAGAGAACGTGCAAGGGGAAGAAACAATTAATCAGTGAGCTGGAATGAAAATGTTGTTCAGGTTTAAAGAATGGAAGGAAAATCTAGAACATTTTTGATAAAGTCACAATCCAGTGCAAAGGCTGAGACGTTCAAACAACCCTTAGAGAAAAGTCACATGAAATTCCCCTGTGAAAATTTTTAGATAATTTTGCATGTTATGTTTCACATGCACATCTGGTTTTATTTTCTTTTTCTTTTTTTCCCCCATCTCAATTCTCTAACAGGTCATGGTTTTATTTTCATCTTATATCTCACGAGTCATTTTTATTTTATTAATTCAATATTCGTTCCCTTTTTTTTGTGATTTCTCACCAGATTAATGTTTCACGTTATTTCTCACATGACTGATTTTTATATTCACTTGTTATTTCTCATTTTCAAGTGTTTATTTTTTCCACGTTCCACAATTTTTTTTTTTTTAATTTTCACGTGAATTATCACACAATTAACTTTTTTCATGTTATTTCTCACATTATTTTAACATGATTAAAATTTCTCAAACAATTCATTTATTTTCCTCGTGACCCATCACATGGTTAATTTTTATTTTCACACGTGATTTCTCACACTATTATTTTTTTTTCTCTCTTGCTCTCACATGAGTAATTTATTTCCACATTATTTCTCACGCAATTAATTTTTCACATGATTATTTTGTTCATTTGTTTCACATGTGATTTCTTACATGATTTATTTCCCCAAATGATCTTACACAATTTTAAATTATTATTGTCACAGGTGATTTCTCACATGATTCATTTAGTGTCACGTGATTTATCTCACAATTAATTTCTCTCGTGTTAGTTCTCATGCAATTAAGTTTTCACGTGATGTCCCACACGATAACTTTTTTTATTTTCAAGTGATTTATCACAGGATCAATTTCAAATGTGATGTCTCACACAAATAACTTATTTTCACATTATTTTTCCACGTTTTTTTTTTTTTTTCCACATGTTGACTTTTCGCGTGTAGGGCAAGTGATTTTATTTCTCTCGGATTTATCGCATGATTTATCACATTATTAATTTTTATTTCCACATGTGATTTCTCATATGATTCGATTTTTTTATGTTATTTCTTACAAAACAAATTTATTTTTTTTAATATATGCTTGACATGTAGTGCATAAAGGGTTTATTTTTTCCACACAGTAAATCTCACATGATCATCTTTACATGTTAAATTCTTCACACATAGATCATGGGTTATTATTTCTCACGTGATCGCATATTATTTACAGCATGGCATGTGTTCATTTCAGTTCAGGGTATAACGTGGAAATGCAACTCCACGTTTCTGACATGTAGAATATTTAGATTTATTTTCCACAAGTTGTGTATATTCATATTACTGTTATCTTTATATATCACTACTCACCACTATTACCATATTATTATATATTATTATTTGTGTATTATATTTGTAGAGTTTTAATATACAGTTTAGCTATTGATTTATTTCATATATTATGTACACAACATGTTTTTCATATATTTTATTTTTTCCTTTATATCTTTATTCTTATTTATCTTGTTGGAGCTCTGCAACTTAAGAATTTCATTCGCTTTTATACCTTTTTTTTTTATCTCTGTGTCAACTATGATGTGACGACAAATCTGAATCTTTAATGGAATATTCATTTTTTCACATGATCGCGCATTGTGCTTGAATTCACTGTGCAATTTCAGGGCATCGTGTCATCGCATATTGCGCATGTAATCATCTAGCCTTTCTTTCGTAAAGGTCCGAGTGCAAGTCGAACCCTCGGAATTTACACTTTGATTAATAACAATAGCAATACGTCAAAGAATACCCTATTGGGATTTTTAGAGGAAGAAACGATGAATCAGTGAGGTGGGAATAAAATTAAGGTTTAAAGAAAGGAAGGAAGAAACTATAAGCTTTCAGGTTTAGTCACGAGCCAGTGCAAAGCTCTAAACACGGCCTTTTCCAAGACGGAGGCGTTCAAACAAGAGATTTCCTCAAACGCTCAGACAGAAGGCGCGTCACTGGAGAGTTAAACGGCTCTCTGTTTGTTTTCCCTCCTGACCCCACTGTGTTCACGCAGCTCCAGAAGAAAGAAGTGTCTTTTTGAAGCGGATCAGGTTGGGGAAACGGGAAGGAAATCTTTCTTTGGTTGAATTTTTTATTTTTTTTTTGTATTGATGGAATGACTTCCTTCTCAAATAAAAAGGAATGGTTTAGTCTGGTCTGGATCTATGTGTGGAACAAGCTGCCTGTTTCCGCTCATGAGAAACCTCCCCTCTAAACAATGAATGTGACGCTAGCCTAATAAGTAAAAATTTCAGTTCTATTTCACAGACATGGCCATTATTTGGATTGATCCCACATGCCGTTTTGGTGAAATGTTTATTAGAGTAAGAGAACAGTGCTGTTCAATTCTCGCTTCTGATTGGCCAGGAGGTGTTGATTAGTTTTCCATAACAGCAGCTTTGACAATAGTGCAGCTGCAAATCACAGGTTTGTATGATCTAATACATTATCAATTCTATAGCAATACTGCATTCTACTAAAGCTCGTGACTTGGAATTTCCGACCTTCAACTAGAAACTTGGAATTGGAAACTTGGAATTCCTTCTCAGAAAGTTGGGAAGGTCTCCTCAACCCTGAGTTCAGGACATGACATCATGTCAAAATGGCCGCTCACACCGTAACCATCGTAAACATCAACATTAAACGACACTTTAGTTAGTTAAATCTATAACACTGACCACGGAGTTGGCTGTTTTGAGAAAGTAAATGCACTCATGATCACTAGCTTGTTGCTAACAAAACACACAAGTTCATAGAGGCGTCCATGTTTGTTCCCACTTTGTAGCTCAAACACATCAAACATGAAAACTATGCAATTCCAAGTTAAGTCAGAAAATGCACTTGTATGAGAGATGAGCTACACGATCTAAACTAATAAAAGATGAATTAAAATGTGGTGTTGTTTAGCTTTTTAGAAGGAAACATTTACTTAACGTTTATGGAAGGAGTCTCCAGTGTCAAAGCTTTGTAATCTTTAATAACCTTTCCGGTTTCTCTGTAAAATGACATTTTTTTTTTTATATTAATTAATAATTCAAAAGAGACAGAAAAATGAGAGACTTGTGAAGGGACAACTGGCTTCATGGATGTTCCAAAACATTAAATGTAACTGTAAATGGATAAAAATTTACTGCGTCTTCCTTTATTAATTAAAAATTATAATCGTTGGCAAGTTGCTGTGATATAGATGGGATAAAGCATTTTGGGACATGATATCATAGGAAAATAATCACCTTTAGGAAACAGTAACATCACACCACTCTGTTGTTATTTATTTTCCTATGACAGCACGCCCCCGAGTGTTTCACTCCTTCCACAGTCGATTGTTTTCAACTGAATTAGGTATGAATCACTTAAATGGGCTGATTGGAATTTTTTGGCTTCTTCATAACAAAACTAAGTGCATGGTAATGAAGCCAAGGGCTATTATTTAACAGCGAGAACAATGCAGTTCAATCATATTAATGTCAGAAAACAGGAACCACACAGTTCATATTACACCCTTGTGGACACAAGGATAAGATTATCAAAAAAAAAAAAAAAAGATTTCTGTGTTCATAAACTTCATATGTCATATTAAATCATTACAAAGCACTACATTACTCTTTTGTAAGACAAGTGTAAACTCCACACCAACTCTGAGGAAAAACACACAAAAAAACTTCTGTTGCCGCCTAAAGCTTAATTTAACACTTACTCCACACACACACACACACACACACACACACTCTATCTCTTTCTACTCAGTGCCTTCAGGGGGTTCTTACACTTGGCCGCCCAACATCAGGTTACACTCCGGCTCCATTCTGTCATGTTAGCAAACAAAGCCCTCGCTGCGCAATCACGGCTTAATAGCCTCTAATCTTACACACACTGACGCCTTTCACTTGTACAGCCACAGTGTGTGTGTGTGTGTGTGTGTGTGTGTGTGTGTGTGTGTGTGTGTGTGAGAGAGAGAGAAAGAGAAAGAGAGAGAGATAGGGAAAGAGAAACTGTGGACATAAGAGATTGCGATAGATATTAGGTTTGAGATACTGTGTAAAAAAGAGTGTGTGTGTTGTAAAATACTGGGATTGCAGCAAACAAATAGATGGCTTTAAAGCAAAAAATAGCAATTAAAGCTGTTTTTCTTCATAATCATCATCATCATCATCAAAATCATCGTTATCATCTTCTAGCCAAACTGTGCATAAAAAAAGGCTCCAGTCCATAATTTCATATCTATAAAGAAACCCAAAGTGGATGTGGTCATTTTTTTAAAACCGTGTGATGTGATTGGTGAGCATGGCACTGTGAGTTCCGCAAACTCTGATACACCACTCCACAATTAGTCTCAGTGTAAAGTACGGTGTGCGGCAGGACGCAAAACATCCAAACAGCGCGTCATCAATGTCCGCAGCATGGGTCAAATAACAAGCAGACAGCAACACACCAGAACAATCAATAAATGCAATAAGTGAAAATGTGAAGGTCAAAAAACAGAAAACATGGAACGCTGAACTAGCAAATGAGGCTTAGTGAACTTACGATAAAGTCATCAAGACTTCGCGAACAGACAGGGCTTATGCTGCAATCCATTATACTCGGAGCTCGAACAGGGAAAAGTGCAATGGGACAGTCATTCAATTCTGAATTCCGAGTCAGAAACTCTTTTGTGTTGTGAAAATGTGTTTGAACAGCTTTGGAAGTTTAATCACTAACTGTGCAGAAATAATTCATGTAGATCTTCTGAATATTTTTTATCAATTTTAGAGACTACAGATACAAATATGACCTTGTTTTTGGGAATCGACGTTTTTTTGCCGAGTTCCGAAATTTCCGAGTTCTGAGTACAACGCAAATTAAACACACACTAATGAGGAATTAAACACACAGGTGCAGGTGAACACAGTAAGGCAACAGACCAATGATAGGACAGGGGCAGAGACAAGGATGGAATGAAAACAAAGAGCACATGGCTGTATAAACAAAACATTACAGAAACTAAATACAAATATGCTGAGGGGGTCGTTCAGTCGTTATTTTTGTTTGTACCTTTTTGCGATATTTTCTAACAAATATAGTTGGTTCCATTTCCCAAAATATAAACAAACTAGTAGCCTAAACTATACCACTACATTTCACAGCGCCCACACGTTTTGTTTTTTTGTTGTTTGTTTGTTTGTTTTGCCACGTCCTGCAACATCCAAATCTGCATACTCACTTCTAGTTTCAACCGGATGCTTCGGTAAAATTTCGGGAAAACGTTCTAAACGACAACAAAACCAAACACCTCCTACTCATATCTGTGTTTGTATTTGTTCTATCGAAATGTTTGCACGTACATCCGTACTACAAAGTGACCTACGTATACGTTAGTGTGACTTGTAGATACATGTCTGTTGTACATAATAAAATGGTGACTGAGTGTAAATCACTGCTACAGGCAGTAATAGAAACTGGGTTTCTGTGTTCAGAACTTGCTAAATACATTGCTACAAGCCAAAGTGAGCAAAAATAGTGTGTATATGTGTAAAAAAAAAAAAAAGAGCAGCTGTATTGCTATGGAGTGGGACGGATTTTGACGATGCATGTCACAACCCTCGTGATTGCTGACTGACTGCATATATGTAGCCCACATTCATCGGCGTGTATTTTTGGTGTTTATGGTCTGGCTGTTGGCAGTCAAGCGTGACTGTGTCTCACATCCAGACACACACACACACACACACATATATGCATATACACACACATACACAGATGCTGTGTGCACATGTGGGGCTGGTTAAGTGATTCAGTACTCGGTTACGTAAGAGCAGACTGTGTAGAGTTGGCAGTCAGAGGTCAGTGTGTATGTGTATGTGTGTGTGTGTGTGTGTGTGTGTGTGTGTGTGTGTATGTGACTGAGAAGTATTGGCACAATGTATCTTGGACACAAACTTTTTTTTTTTTTATTATGTGTTAATATGTGAGTGACACTACTGATCCTCCACATGTCCTCCGACAGATCCGATATTTGAGGACATTCGGATCACGAGACTTCGGTTCGATCGTAACACCGTTTTCAGTTTCTGGAGGACGACAGCGAGGAGACAGTCAGCCTCTCGGATTTCAGGAACCCGGCGATGATGAAGAATACAGAAGGCTTTTCCCCACACACACATACTCACACACACACTCCCACACATATTCATCCACACGCATATTCATCCGCGTGACTCGAACGTTCAGCTCCATCAAATGAAAGTCTCCAAGGCCATTCCTCGTCTCCTTCATGACGGCTGTTTGCTTTTATTTTTAATTCCTGCAGATGCTCGAGTGAAAGAGGCGCAGTGCGTGAGGAGGAGGAAGAGGAGGACGCCGGCGAGGAGGAGAGATCGGTCACGGCCTTTTCATGAAGCCTACGAGCCAGTAAGGTTATTAATAGAAGAAGAAGAAATACGCATGAGAAGAAGTGAGGCGGGGAAGAGGAAGAGGAGGAGGAAGAGGAGGAGGAAGGAGCAGGCAGACTGATGAATCATCTGTCCATTTCAGGGCATCTCAGCCGTATGGTATGTTCAGAATGATTCAGAAGGATTTTGGAGCTTCGATAGCAGAGCTGAAGGGCAAACAGGGATAAACGATCCCTGGAGGAAAACAGAGTTAAAAAAAAAATGATACTCGTCTCACAGGAAGCCAAGACAGTTTCATTCTTTTTACTCAGTTTAGAAATGATGTTTAATTTATTATCAGTATATTGCTTTGTATATTTTTACAAGCTGTAACCTGATGAATCATATCTGCGCTTAAACAGAATATACAATGAACTGCTTGCTTGCTTACAAAAGCTATTCAGCTACACTTCCTGCCAAAACACGTTTCAGTTCTGGTAAAACGTCAAAGCAATGAGTGCTTTAAATACTCGAAAGGTAGAAAAGGTCACGAGGGAATTGAGAATTTTTCTGCCATTTTTTTCTGTTATTGGAAACAGCCAAGATTTAATTTAAAAACTGTCCACAACCTTGATCTCTCTTATTAAACACTAATAAGTGTCCATGAAACTTTCTGTTTACAGATATATATGTTATTAGATATTCTAAGTCTATAATTTTATATGTCCACCATCTGTAAAAGGAAATGGACAGTTATTTCCATAAATATTTTACTTTTCCTTTTAGTCTCATCCCAAAATCTTTGTATATGATATTTGTATTTCAGGTATTGACATGTAGTCCAAGTATAGACATTTCCTTAGATGATGGAAAAAAAAAAATAACTGTTTCTTAGGACTAACATTGTTTTTCAGCATTTTTTTATTAAAATGATTTGTTTTGTACTCCTTAAAGACAAACAAATGACATTTGTTCTGGTTTTTTTTTTTTTTTTTTTTGCATTTCCTCAAAATGCATGTCATACAGTATGTGCAAAAAAAAAAAAAAAAAAAAAAAAATCAAATATTTCTATGACATAATATTTTGTAAATAATTAAGTGAAATCTGACCATTGGTTTTGTTATCACCATAAAAAGAAATGCAATTAATGCATATTTAACAATCTTTTTTTCTCTCATTTTCATAGTTTAATACAGTAATTAAAAATTATAATACAAAAAAACATTGTATTTATATTTACTTACACCATTTTAAGTTTGATTCTGATGTGAGTGAGGTAAAAATCAGCCTATTAGGCATCTGCCCTTAATAAAGTACAAACTGGTTAGGATCTCAGTCCTTAAATAAAAGTCTGTTTTAAGTTTTAAGTTTTAAGTTTTAAGTCTGTGCTGGAACACGTTAGATTTATTTATTATTTAAAAGCCATTCTGCAGCCATTCTGCTACTTTTGTGTTGTTCGTGACACAAATCGTGAACGAACTGAAATAAAAACACCAGCACCATTGTAATAATTGTGAATATTTTTTAATAACGGTGTGTGTGTGCGATTCCTGAAGCGAGATTAAGTGTTGATAAGAGCGTTTAAAAAGTCACAGCATGAAGCACATTCCTCAGAGATGGATATTCTGCAGTTCAGCATTTGTCATTCGTCAAAACGCGTACTGCACGATCAGCACAAACCGGGGGGGGGAGCAATCTCTACAATTAGTTTTTATTTGACGAGTTGAAAACCTCTCTTACTGCGGAGCAGAAGAAGACTTATTACCGAAAGGAATGCACTAACAACGGCGTTTCGCGACTGAACCCAGAGGCCGGAGCTGTGATTTCAATTAATATGTGATTAACAGAGCAGGCCTCTATTATGCCATGTTTCATATGTAGGTACTAGTGTTACATTTAGAGCCATATTCATGCCAAAGTCGTTCCAGTATCCTTATAAAAAGAAGAAAAAAAAAAAAAGAAATGAAATAGCTGTGCTGTTTGGATTGGAGAGAGCGGGAGAGCGGTGCAGCCGCTGTGCTGAAATATGTTTGATTTGGACGTGGTTGGAGTGTCGTTTAACCCGTCTCGGTCATGAACTATCCCACTACGACTCCAACTGCCCTTCCCTACTGTAGGGGTTTGGGGTGTGTGCTGCACAAACCCAATAACTCAATTAAAACAAGAGGCCGTGCTTTAACACAGCAGGTGTTTTTTATCGAGAGCAAATGTGTGAGGATCATGTTGAGAGAGAACGTACGAGGTTTGATCGTAGGCAGCGCTGTTTATAAGGCTGATTTGTTTCTGACAAAGTGTATATAAATCCGTCGAATGGACAATATTAGCTAACGACCTCTACATCACAGCTCTTAAATCTTCTGTATTTATTTCTGGAAAATGCTTCAGGAAATCCCTTCATAGCAAGTGATCATCCCTCTGTTATTAACGTCCAAGAAAAGATCAGTTAATAAGATTATTTACAAGATTCAATTTCGGTTAGTCAGCAGCTCGGACAGGTTTATATTAATGCTCTCGTTTAATATGTTGTTTCTATAGTAGGGTGGATGCTTGGAATTAGGGGGGAAAAAAATGCATTAAAAATGTTGATGTGCAGTGGTGCAGTTTTCCGTAAGGAGCTCATTTAACATTTTTGGAAGGAGTCTCCAGTGTCAGTGCTTTGGAACAGTCAGAGGTAAAGCTGTAAGCTTTAAGCTTTCAGACATGGAGTTACATGACAAACTGCATGTTTTTGGTATAACAAAGAGAGGCTGATGAGGGACTGTTTATAGCTACTAGAGATAGATTATAACTTGTTTCACAGACGTTCCACAGCATAGCGATAAATGGATAAAACGTCCATGCCATTCTTTACTAAATAAAAAATATTGTATTGGCAAGCTGTACTTGTGGATGTGCTGTTATAGAAAATAATCAGCGGCAGTGTGGTAACAGTAACTCCACTTCAAGTCATTGATTATTTTCATTTAATAGCATGTATCTGATTATGAAGAGTAGATTACAGGGGACATTTCTAATAACCGAACATATAAAGTAGTGCAAAATGTACAGATGTAAATCTTTGTAAGTTCCACAAAGATTTAGCTTCCTTTATTGATATGTTTTAGTTTAATTTAATATGGATCATTTTGTTTGGTCTGGGACAATAACGCTGATTCAACAGTAAGAAAACATAAGCAACTTGTTTGACTGGCTTTGTATGTCATCTAGTGCAAGTATGTTAATACTGCTATGTACTGATATAGTACAATACTATTATGTATTGATATAGTGCTATACTACTAAGTACTGACATGATGCTATAGGATTATGTACAGATATAGTAGTATATTACTATGTACTGATATAGTGCTATGCTATTGTGTACCCATATAATTCTATATTACTATGTACTGATATAATACTATACCACTGTAAATACTGATGTAGTTGTTGTTGGTCCTCTTTCAGCTGCTCCCGTTAGAGGCTGCCACAGTGGATCATTGGTCCAGTTATTTGATTTGGCACAGTTTTTACGCTGGATGCCCTTCCTGATGCAATTTTTTTTTTTTAATCCCGGCTTGGGACAGGCACAGAGAGCGCACTGTTGCACACAACCCCAGTGTCTGAGGTTGGCTCTCTGGCCTGGAATCGAACCCGGGTCGCAGCAGTGAGAGCACTGTGGCCTAACCACTAGTCCTCCAGGGATCCTAAGTACTGATGTAGTGCTATATGATTATGTACCAATATAGTACTATACTACTATGCACTGATATAGTACTATACTACTATTTAGTGATATAGAACTATACAACTATATACTGATATAATACTATATGATTATGTACAGATATAATGCTATACTACTATGTAGTGATACAGAATTATATACATACTACACTATGTACAGCTATAGTACTATACTACTATGTACCGATATAATACTATATGACTATGTACCAATATAATGCTATACTACTATGGAGTGATATAGAAATATGCTACTATTTGTACTGTATAGTGCAATACTTACTATATAGTACAGTACTTAGTATAGTACTTACTACTGTACAGATATAGTACCATACAACTATGTACGGATATTATCTACTGATATAGTGCTATGCTACTATGTACCTATATAGTATAATACTACTATGTACCAATATAATACCATACTAATATGTAGTGATATAGAAATATACTACTGTATGCTGACACAGTAATATACTAATATGTACTGATATGATAACATACTACTAATATAGTAGTATACTACTGTGTATGGAAATTAATCCAAATGTACTTATCTTTTGGCTCCTTTGCATAGTTTATTCAATTCGTACTACAATAAGTTTTATAATTACGTTTACTTTCACCATATTAAATGCCATTCTGATTATTAGCCTATTAGGGTTAATAAAATACAAATCAGTTACGATTTTAGTCCTTAAATACAACAATTCCTATCATGGAACACTTTTGTTCTTATTTAAATGCCATTCTGTACCATTCTGTGAATATAAAACCACCTTAAACATCCATACAACACTAGCAACACTGTAATAACTGTGAATATTATTCCTAATCATGGAGCAGCATTTAATGATGCAGTACTTGAGTGAAGTTTGCAAATAACTTATAAATAGCAGGCTATAAAAGTGACTAAATCACTGTTACTAAAATACCTCAACTGACAAGCGCCCGATTGTAAAACGTCCAGGTGAAAACAATCAAACTTCGTCATGTCATTTACCTCGCTGGATTTTCAGATCAGCAGCGAGGAAAGTACTCTTAAAAGACAGACAGCTTATTTAAACCCTTCAAATGAAAATAAATCAGACGTCCTTCGTGAACTGACAGAATTTTGCAAGGCTGAAATGGCCTTGTATGTCTTTAGAGTTAGCAGTCCATGTGTGACTGAATATTCATTCATCAACAACACTTTCTCCAGGATTTTTTTTTTTCCAGTATAAAGTTAAATGTGTGAATTAGTAATGACAAGGATTTACCCAATGTGTGTACAAGCGTAGCACAAATAACTCGCTTAAGTAAAATGGATGTATGTAGTTGGATAAATAAATTATAAATCTGGATTCTTCAAAGATGAAAAGAAAATAAGAATAATATGAGTAAGTATGTTGTATTTCTGAATCCTTCATCACTCATGTTCTTTTCTTAAACACATGCATACACACCTACAGCGGTCAAATAAACACACCAAGCAAATTCGTATGACCTCGGGGGGGGGGGAAGCACCATGACCTCAGTGACCAGGATGGCTAATAATAATAATAATAATAATAATAATAATAATAATAATAATACAGACACAGTAGAACATTAAACCTTCCACATTGCAAAATATCTTTAATATCTCATAGTTCTTATAATAACATTAATCTTAAATTTGATTTATAATTTTCACCCTGCTTTTTTATACCCATTTCAGGCTAAATTTTCTTAGTCTATTGTCAGATAATTTTTCTTCTTTCTAGAACTAAGGTTTTAATAATTGTATCCAGTCAGGTCCAGAAACATTTGGACAATGACAGAGTTTTTGTGATTTTGCCTTTATACACCACCACAATGAATTTGAAATAAAACAATCAAGAT
>CM075006.1:4427312-4451684 GCA_037576675.1 Pangasius sanitwongsei
CAGTCAATTGTCCAAATACCTTTGAGCCCCTGAAAATGGAAGTACTTTGCTTAAAATGGCTGTAATTCCTAAATGGTGAATGCCATATATTTGTGGAACCTCTTAAAATAAAGCTGCAAGTCTACACTTCAATCACATCTTGATTGTTTTACTGCAAATCCATTGGGGTGGTGTATAAAGGCAAAATCACAAAACTCCGTCACTGTCCAAATACTTCCGGACCTGACTGTATATACTTTATTGTAATCTTATACTAGGAAATATTGTGACTATATTGAATTTATTTTCACTTGGTATGTTTTTTTTTTCACCGTGGCGTATTTTTTTTTGTGAACTTTTATGTGGTTGATCAGTTTACAGCGATGGAACTGTCGTAATTCATGTTTAAGATTTACTAGGCTTGACTCCTACTCCTCACTAAGAGTGCTGCTGATAACGTTACTCCCAGCTTTTAAGACACTCTTTAGTAGACTTTGAAGAAGCTGGCCCTGTTCTCTCTCCACTACAGGGCGCACAGCCACCAGGCTTTAAAATATACCACACCGTTGCCATGAGTTGCCAGCGTACCCACCAATAAAGCACCCAGCAGTTAGAAGTTATAGTGGAAAATAGCAGAAGACATTTATAGAAGCAACAAAAAAAAAGACATAATTATGGTGAATTAGTGTTACGTAATCCAGTGATTTATAGATTAACTTGATGGAGTAGAAGGAGATTCAGTGGTTCTTCAGGGATCAACATAAAATACACCGTCAACATGACTTTTCCTTTTTTATTTGCTAAAAAAGACCAAATACAAGAAGAATTTAACTTCACAGCTCACAAAAACCTGCTCATAGAGATGTAGCTATGAGAAAGGCAATTGAACATCAACAGAAAGTCAGTGAAAATGCAAAATGTAGCACTTTCTGAAAACCTGAAAGTTTATTTTGAATTGTCACACTCTGCAAAATGAAGAGAGCTAACCTGCCTGGAAACCAGAAAAAGAAAGAGAAAACATGAAGAAGAGGAAAAGAGCAAGCAGAACTGTGGTTAAGTGGTGAAGATAATCTAATAACCAAATCATTAAATGTGTCAACTGGAGGCTAAGCTTCATTTTGGCTAGGAAACAGCTAGCTAGGAGATGGCACTCAAATCAGTTAATGGTAATTATTTAGCTAGCTTTCTTGGTAGAATTTGTCATTTTGCTCAAATTATCTTGATAAAGCACTGCATATACAGTGTATATAAAAAGTTAAAAAACACTTTACCAAAGGTGTTTTCTTGAAGCAATGTACAATGGTTTATCTAATTGGGAAGCTTGATGTAGAGCTACACCTAGCACACACAACACAGCTTTTGTATACTCTACTGAGGATTTTGTGGATTTCTGATTCTTTATACAAACGTCTCATTGTTGGGATCTGAAGAGCACGATGGCAAATGTATTGTGACCAGAGAAACAACTCTTTCAGCATTTCAGTAACAAGTGTATGCCCAAGCAAATAATCTCACCTGCACACTGTAGAGTTGTACTGAAGAGCTTCTGCTGTAATCAGCAACACTGTCCTGTGCTCATCTCAGGACTCTTATTCACAATGAAGCCTCTTCCTCATGTCGTCTCAGGGAGTTTTTCCTCACAATGTAGTGTTGTAAATCTTTACAAAATCAATGCATCTGGAATTCTATAAAGCTGTTTCATGATAATGTGTATTGCTAAAGGTTTAGGATAAAGGTAACCATGAGTATTTACAATATGGTTTCCCAAGAATTCCACATGAACAGCCACTCATTTGGTATTTTCATATAATTAGATGTCGAAATTTTCTGACAGCTCAAAGTTTTTCAATATGGCGGAACCCATGAACGATCCATGGTTTGCAGTCAATTCATCAGCTTCTATTTTAGCACACTTTTCAATTCACACTGATTCCATTATACTCAAGTAAAGAGAACAGGTCCCCAGCCCTGGTCCTAGAGAACTCCCTGTTCTGCAAGAAGAGTTGTTAATTAGCTAGATTAGTTAAGTCAGGTGTGTTGGGAGATCCTTAATTAAAAAGGATCTCCATTTAACTAGGGTTGAGAACTTGTGCCATTCATTTTACATCTGAATCCACCAGCGATCCAGGAGCTGCCACGACTCCACACCTGAATCCATTCCTGACATTATATCACTCCCAATCACCTGATTACTGACTGCACCTGTTTCCTGTTTACCCACAATCAGCTCCATGTACTTAAAGCACTTCACTCACCTCCATCCTCCATTCTTTGCAAGGTTTTGCCATTTTCCTCCCATGCAATTCTGATTAGTGTTTTGTCTGTTGTTATTCCTGGTTTGAATTTTGACATTCCCAGTGTTTTTTTTTTGTTTGTTTGTTTGTTTGTTTGTTTTTCAGATTTACACTGTCACTATGTCCTTAACTTGTCATTATATAAGGAATAAAACATATTGTAGGAAAATAATCAAATGGTGGGGTTGCATATTGGAGTTACTGTTACCACCTCAAAGTGTTGTGTGTGTGTGTGTGTATGTGTATATATATATATATATATATATATATATATATATATATATATATAAAATTTATTAAATGACATAAGTTTTATCCATTTATAGTAACTTCTAATGTTGTGGAACAAACATTACAGCAGCTGACTTTTTTTTTAATTATTATTATTATATATATTTTTTTTTTTGCAGGTTCTCATGTTAAATCTGAGAACTCCTCTGTCCTGAACACTTTCCCATAGCGGAAAACTTAAACTTACAGCTTTACCTCTGACTCTTACAAAGCACTGATACTGGAGACTCCTTCCATCAGTGTTAAATAAACATCTCCTCACATAAAACTTTATGTGGAACATCCACTATACACGTTCCTGTGTGATCCTTCTATTACTATAGAAACAATAACGTATTAGAACAAGCACATGAAACTACATAAACCTGAGATTTGAATCCTAAAGCAATCAGAGCTCCTGAAAATTAAGCACCGCCTTCTGACCAATCAGAATCGAAAACACAACAGTGCTTGGTTTAAAGAAAAACAAATAGCTATGAGTCATTATCTAGCTTCCATACTCGAGGTCCATAGTTCCAGTTGCCGACTGTATTGCGTGTGTCGCCTTCTCACACACACGTGCACACACACACTCACACACTCACACACATGCTTTTATTACCCATAATGTGGAAAGGAAGCACTCACCCCAAACACAGATTCTCAGTTGGTATAAACACAAGCCATTCCCGCAAACTGAAATAAATGGCCCAGACACGAAATCACTGATTCACACACACACAGCTTATCGCTGTTCTCTTCACTGAGCTGAAGACAAAGCAAATCACAAACTGGTGTTTTTAAAGCAAATTATATTATAATTACTTGTATGTCTGATTAAACATTAGTTTGGTCTATTTAAAAGTCTAAAATTTCTCCTTTTTTTCCAGAAGTAGTTTAGGATACAGTTGTGGATGTAGGTGGGAATGGAATTTTTAAAGGTGCATTAGGTAAGATTTCTCAAAATTTGTCAAGATTAGTTCTCTTTTCGTTAAGTAGGTGGAGCTGAATAAGATTCAGTTTTTTTTTTAGTCTTTCAGACCACCCATCCCACCCATGAACACAAAGTGGTGCTTCAGCTAGAGTTATCATTAGCAAGGACTGTCATACTATCACTTTCAAGCGCACTATGTAACACAATAAACACGCAAAATCTCATTACGATTTACGAGAATAGTCACAATTGCAGGCGCTGTCCTTTTTTCTTCATAATAAGTGGCGTTAGCATGATAGCAGGGTAAGGAGTGAAGGAGTGTGAGGTCGTGTCTGTAAAATGACTGACAGGATGGCCATGTAAACACAAACATGTATTCCGGACCTTATTGCAGTTTTCCCAAAGGGGTTTTCTCAGCTCCGTAATACTTTTCTCCTGAGGTCACGACTTAAAACATTTTTTTTTTATCATGTTTTATTATTAGGAAAAAAATCAACTGTTGCACCTTTAAATGCAATTCTTTTTTTACTTGAAAAATGCTAGAACTTTACGTTTGATTGTTGTGCACATAAGGAAAAAGAAGGTCTGTAGTTTTCAGAACTATACGTAATACAATATCTCAAGATTTCATCATGTGAAAGGTTTTCCTGGGCAGACACTGTTATTTTTCTTGCAGTGTACATAGGTAATGTAAACGTCTTCACAGTTTTTTTTTCTTTGTTATGTAGTTTGTACTCCAGCTTCAGGCTACAATTAGAGCTGTATAAAGATGCAGTGATTACACATGAGACACACAGCATACAGCCACAGATTCCAGCACCTTTTAATGACTTATTTGTCATTAAAAGTCCAACCTCTACATCCTGGTGATCTGACGCCAATGTTTACAAGCCATAAAACTAATGCAGCACTTAAACTGTTGTGTATGTAATTGGCATTAAACACAGCAGCAGCGTTACTCAACTAAAATCCCTAATTACGCCTTTAATCCGGCGCTCGCCTCTGAAAGGCGTGTAAAGTGGAAAGAATTTGAGAGATCGGTGTGATGGGTGACTCTTCGGCGTTCACGTTTGAACTCCCTTCACAGCTTTTTCCTTGATTACTTGCCAAACGTCAAGGCTTCGCCATCATTCGGGATTGTTTTCAGTGGTGTAATACTGTACCTGAAGATTACACAGATTCAAAGGCAAACAATTAAGGCTTAGACAAAGCCTTACACAAAAGTCGCAGCCAACAACCCTCTCCGGCAGTGTCTATCACCAACCCAGAATCCTCTGCTCTATTACACGGTACGCCTGTGCACCATGCCATGGAAACCAACAAGCCAGACAGCAACAACAACTAGAACTAGAACAGAACAGACGCATATGTATAGACCACGCTGTTTCCGTGACTCTGCTGCGATTTTTAATTAGAACTTTGGCAGCTCTGTTCTCTTGCACGCTAAATTTACGGATCTGTTTGTGCAAGCACGCAAAGCCCCGCCACATTTTTCCTATCTGTCTTTCAGCACATCACTCACCAGCCAATCAACTCGGAGCATTTCACAGCGAAATGGGTTCCACGAATGCGTCAGTTACATTAGCGTGAGACGACAAGGATCAAATTTAGCTCTCGTAAATCAGATTTGTCAGGACAACAGTGATAGATTATCAGGTCTGAAAACCAAAACAGAGGTTCTGTTGAACAAGAAAAGCAGCCCAGACGATAATCATGTTTGCCCCAAAGCCTACTGTACTCAGATCATTTATAGATCACAGAAGATACACAGATCTTCTGTGTGTTAACTGCAATGTAAATGAGGAAATTGCAGACATTTTGTATTACGTCTTTTTATTAAGTACTTTTTTCTTTTTTTAAGCAATTTTTTCCACTACATAAAATGGAGAAATGGTTTCTGCTAAATAATTAGTAGCTAAAATAATTAATTAATTAATCTTCAGTATGCGTTTTATCCTTTTCAGGGTCGTGGTGGTTCCGGAGTCTATCCCGGGAACACTGGACATAAGGCCGGAATACACCCTGGAATTGCAGACATGCGTTTGCATGCTGATTCACACCCAGGGGCAATTTAGAGAGCCAATCCATCTACTGGCATGTTTTTGGAAGGTTGGAAGAAACCAGAGAAGCCAGAACATATGAAACTCTGGAAAGACTGTAACCCGAGCTGAGGATCGAACACTAGAGATGTAAGGCAGCAACAAGTATTTAGGACACCAGCAGAAAAACCAGCCAATGTGCTGAAATTAGCAAAGAAGGTAACATGAAATAAGGCACTCCTGAGAAATTAGCGACATCTCACAGATAATTCACAGATAATGTTTAGTGTTTGAGCAGGATGACCCAAACTACGAGACAATGAGAACTTTGCAGTGATGCTGGGACTTCACCTGAGACCTTCTGACCCCTAAGTTCGCCATCAACATGGCTCCAACCCACTCATGCAGGGAAGAGTGAGTGCCAGCCATGACACATCGCCATAATTCAGGCTGCTGCTAGGGATGAGACTTCATTAGAAAGGCTGTGACCTACAAATAGCACCCCTGCCCGCAATAAATTCCCAAAATGGCGCCTGCCAAGCAAGCCTCTCTTACTCCTTTCATTAAAATAGTTAACACTCAATCAAGCAAGACAACCTACTCCCACAAGCGCACAAAATTTGGAACCAGAGCCATTTAAGTGGCATGTCCTCTTTAAAACATGATGAATTATTTTCTGGCCATTAATAATTCCCATCATTTCCTACTCCCTATGATTTTTTTTTTTTTTTTTTGGAGGATTTGCCAGAGATTTCCATGGCCAATAGGCCCCCTGGGAGACCACAGTGTCAGCCTGAGCTGTGCAACGCACCAAATATTTAGCATAATAGCTAGTTACTGTGCTATCAGTGTCAGGAGAAGCTGTCAGCCCAGGCCCTCTGGCTAATTAAAAAGGTTGAGGGCTTAGTATTAGTTTCCACGCAATGTGGGCACTTTGCCGGGGATTCGGGGCTGGGAGCGCAGGATCATCACGTCCTTTTAAATCACTCCCCATCATCACCAGAAACACTGATACACAGAGGAAACGCTGACTAAACATTCATAGAGTAGAAAGAGAGAGACAAATTAATGCTAAGCCTCATCAGTTATGACAAGCCCCTGCTTATGCCTTTTAACAGAGACGTTTCTGGGATACATGATGACACCTTTAATCAGGTTATATATGAAATTAAATATATTCCATGTAGATGTCATCACAAACTCCCTGGTATTGAAAAGAGCTTTCTAACGTTCACTCCCTCACTAATTTTACACAATTTCCTAAAACTTCTCACTCCAGAGCTTCTTCCAGAAATTGGCTCCATGGACCATATCTTCTCAGCGCTCCTCATGCAGGCCTCAGGTCCAAAAAAATACATAAAACACCCTAGTCAAGGTATTCTGCAATTGTGTTCGGAGCAGGACTAGACTAAGAACATCTGCTTCATGATATGTGTGTGCCAAGTAAGGAATAAAACACTTGTGCTGTTATAGGAAAATAATCCACAATGGGGCGGGTGTGACGTGACCTGATGCGAAATGGAGATACTTTTACCACCATGAGTTTGATCATTTTCGCCCATTTATACCACCAAAATTTTCCAGTGAAAATGTACAGCATGTCATACCTTTTATCCATTTATAGTTACATTTAATGTTGTAGACCATTCATGAACCAAGTTACTTCCTGTTATCACAGCTAGAAACAGTCGTTTCCTCATCAGCCTCTTTTTTATTCTTTATTTTTGAAGTTAATTAGACCAAAAAAAGCAGCATGTTATGCTGCAGACAAGCCGCAAAGCGTAAACTCTTCTGTCCTGAAGTCTTTCCTGTGTCAGAAATCTGATTGTAACAAGGCACTGACACTGGAGACTCCTTCCAAAATGTTATAAACGTCTCCATATCAGTGATTTGTTTATATGGTGGGTCCACCCTACAAGCGTCTGTGTAAGTTGTTACTATAGAAAAAACAATGTATATAGTATACTGTCAGAGCTGCTATTATAGAAAAATTAATCAACACCTTCTGACCAATCAGAATGCAGAATTCAACAGTGCTGTAGTATAAAGACCTTTATCATCTATGCATCACTTTTTTTTCCCAGATTTAGATTTGTCAGAGTGGCCCTTAGAAGCAAGGTTTACTTGGCAAGTACAAACGCTGCAATACTATACCCACACACACATACAGACACACACACACACATACATATGCACTCTTACCTGGATTTCGTCTCCTCCCCATGAGGAACGTCACACTGACCACTTCCTCCACAACTCCTTTCGTCTCCTCCATCTATTGTATGTCTGTCCCTCTCTGTGGTGTAGTATCGTCTATCAGACTGCTGAAATGATGAGACCGAAACAGGCTGCAATGAAATCAAGCATGGAATAAAAGCCACTTGTGTTGACCAGATGCCCCTGTTGCCATTCTGAACCTCAGATCGGAAGTGCAGAAGCTCACTGCTGCCATCTGTCTGGGAGAAGACAAACTACATGCACTCAAAAACAAGAATGCATACTAGTAACTTACAACAGCCAGACATTTTTAGAGTTGATAGCCATATTCAACAAGAAATCATACTGGCTACTGAAATTAGTTTTCATTACACACCAGATTTACAGTAACGTAAGCTCTACATAAACTTAATTAGCAAAAAGAATTGCATAACTTCCATAACACCTATCTTCATGTTATAGCATCATAAATTAACATTATGTGAACCTGATTCTGGTTGTAATGGGGAAAAAATCCACTCTGTTTTGCATATTGATCTTTATAATTAACATCTGATCTTCAACACCACCCACTATTTACTTAGTAATGAAAGTTGACTTTCTTTAGTTTAAGCATCTTGCTTCAGCCCTTGCTTCACCTAAAGAGAGTGATGCAGCGGCACTTTAGTCCTTTATCTCCTTTTAGTCCAGCTCTCTCACCTCTTCATCTGTACACTCAGCTCAAAATGTTCAGCTTCCAAATGTTCAATACTAATACTAATGCTAATACTTCCGTCAACAGCATCATCTCGTAGAGCGCTAAGTAGCCAAGCTAAAGCTGCGCTGTAACTCAGTGTACCGGTGTCATATATCTGCATTGCTGGAACTTTGAGTCCAGCATTTGCATCAATGTCTCCACTACTTCTACACTGGATTTCTCATTAATATGACTTTGAATGTCACTGGAAAATGGTGAGTTAGAAAAGAAGCCCTTGCTCTTTCATTATTAGCAGCTAACAGAGGAACGTGTTTGAGATTGTTGATATTTTTCTTATTAAACACCATTGTAACTGTGCTAGCAATACACAATCGCTAACATCTCACAGGAACAAAAGAAAAATACCACACCACCATCAAAAATATAAACGTATTTTAACATGTTTCAGGGTGGAGTTGTTGCTCAGTACATATCACTGCCAACAAAGTAACAATATAAGCAATTTAGGGCTGCATGTTATTAGGGGTCCAAGCATTAAAAACCAGAAATAAATGTTAGAAGTAAAAAAAAACAGAAATAAAAACAGAAACTGTTTCCCAGGAATGGTAGATCCACTCTAAATGAAATTTGGCATACTGCATCTTTCGTTTTTGTATTTCTAATGAGAAATAGATTACTTAAACGATTAGGCATTTGACGGGGTTACAATTGAACTACCATGATGAAACTTTAACAATATGTCCATGTGTGGTCTGTTTAGTTTTTGATACCACTTGAAAAGAACTGGGTACTGAGGACATGATTTTCGAGAGGTGCTTGGACCCCTCAGATCATCATTACCCAGACGAGCCCTCTACCATGTATTTCTTGTGTTCTGTGAGCATTTGGACCATCTTAGAGATTCTAGACGAGTTTTCAATTAGTTTTTTAATAAACACTAGCAAATAATTGTTTAAAAGAATGATAATTTTGGTCAAATTGATGTAGGCCTGAGTTTAAGTGTGGGTTCGGACATCTGTTTCAATATATTGGAAGGCATCACAATCACAAGATGCAGCATATTGACACTGTATCTTATTTGGAAATGAGACTATGCAGTAAAATCCTGTTGCTAATGAACACAGCAGGAGATGGAATACAGAACTGAGTACAGGTGGAGTTTCAGTTTCACTGTACCATATGCTGTTTTTCCATCTTTCCATAGCTTTGCAATATTCTGAGAATTTCTTTAGAAAAAGTCACTTTTATGTCACAATACACATTAACATTATATAGATAATGTTTAAATTTGTATCGGGACCATCACCAATGTCCTGAATACATTTTTGTGGGGTTTTTTCTACGTAGTGTGGGTTCATAAGGTGTAGCATAATCACAATATGCACTGTTTCAACATATTGTTGAACCCTATTCCAGTGGTTATGGGGTTACAAGAATTTAACATGGCAGGAAGCCATGTGTAGAAGTTATTTTGTAATACAAAGCTAAAACGGATTCTCATTTTTAGCCGTGTTTATCCCTTTTAAGTCCATGTTAAAAGTAGCTGTCCACACACACACACACACACATTCCAGTTAATCATGGTTAGTTCCTAAACAGAACAAAAATGACCTCCTGAATCATTATTTTTTTCAAGGGCGTCTAATGAGCCTGCACACAAAATTTTAATTTACGCACTAATTGACTCTATGAATCACCACTGAGTTAAATTACATTCTCACTTAATAACTTCCAGAGAGTCACACACAGACTTTCATGTTTCCCAGCACAATTGCACTGTTGCTTTTTTTCCTGCACTTTGAAGCAAAAGAGTGAATGAATGATATTTGAACACTGATTCGTGTAAGCTGACTCACTGGGTAAAACCCAGGATAACATGAAATACTGAATCATTTTGCTATCTAGTTTCTTCTGAATCTGTATCCTCTGAACTCTAACTCACTGAAGGATTTCCCGAAATTGCCGTTCTGCAGCATTTCACTCTTGAAATCGCCAGGCAGGAAACATATAAAGCACTAACGTAAATAGCAATCAGAATGAGAGTAAACCAATCAAGGGCTTCGTCCTCGTGTGCACAGCAGACGATTAGCGGGTGGATTTCCTTCCAAGCCGTTTGTGGCGAATCAAGGCAATTCACGCAGCGCGCTACGGACAATTGGCAGCTTGTTTTACTTAAATTAACTCCAAAACCTATTCTGGAAGTACATACTGTCAACAAGCTGGAAAGCTCCACCACTCTCCCTCAGGTGCATTTAAGGCTTGCTTACATTGGTTTTAGCCATTATTTGGTGAAGGGCTCTGTGTGTGTACTAGCAAATCATCTAAGTGTGTCAGTCAAAACAGTTGCTTCAAATCAGACTATGTGGTCCAAATCATGAAGCTCGTGAATACAGCAGGAGATGGAATACAGATGACTGACTACTGCTCGAGTCTCAGTTTCAGTTTTACATCAGAAAATGGACCACATGCAATACTTCCTTTTCCCTGTTATCAGGAATCAGCCAAATCAATCTTATATCATGATACAAGCTAACTGTATTGGATAATGAATGCTAATAAATGGGATGTTTCAGGCAATATGATCTCAGATTTACAAAGTTGTAATCATTTGCATGACTCAAGTGGTATAAAAATGATAAAGTTAGGGTCACCATTAGGGGCAGGGTTAGCATTTGTACTTTTTTTGTATGATTTTTCAATGAAATCCAGCCGTTCTCGATCAAATTTCTTATGAGATTCAGTTTCTTGGCTGATGAGATTAAATTCTCATTTAATATATCCAGGTACATCACACCATTCATGGTTCAGAGAAGCAGCCCCATATCATGATGCTCCCACTCCCGTGCTTCACTTTGGGCATGGTGTTTTTGGGATCATCTTTCTCCAAACATTATTATTGCCAAAGAGCACAATTTTTGTTTTGTCTGTCCATATATTGTATATAGTGTATATCATACTATATATACCAGTATATTGTTCCAAAAGAGTTCTGATTTGTCTAATTGCTTTTAGATGCACTTTGCTTCATTTCCAGCAGAGGAGTTTAGCGTGAGGCATAGGAACAGCGATGATTGTGGTGTACTTCATTGCTTACTGTTCTCTGTCTAAGTGTTGTTCCTGCTGCTTTCAGGTCATCCTGCAACTCTTTTCGAGTGACTGCTTGCTTCTTTCTTACCTTCCTTATCATCAGTCTGAGAGCACCTTGCGAAATCTTACATGACGCAGCCATCCAGGTACAATTCCATGTGGTTTCCTGAACTTTCTTCCTCTGTATTTTCGAACCAGAGAGGAATGTTTAAGGTCTTTGCTATGGCTCTGTAGTCTATTTCATTCGAGTCTTGTTTAATGTTGTCACTGAGAACTTTAGGAAGCTCCTTCACCTTCAGTATGATTGCTACCTGTTGCGTGAACTCTTCCAAACCAATGGCAATATCTTTTATAATGATACCAGGTGTAATTTGCATAAGAACATTTTTTGAAGCATTTACATTTAGAACTTGATTTATTTTTTTCTTATCTAACTTTGCACATCTAACCCTACATTTCTTTGTTTATGCTTATGAATATGTACTTTTTTTGTTCATATTTATAAGTACAAAATCCAAAGACATTATGTGTGTAAATTTAAAGTGGATACATGCACTGGAAGTATATTAAATAACAAAAAAAAAAAAAAACAAGTATCTGAATACTTATTTCCACTCACTGTATATAAGGTATATATGGTAGGCTGCATATGATCAAAAAGGTCAAAATTTGCACTAATTTTTGCAGACCGTTGAAGAAAACATTGTCAGAGATTTCATTCCAGTGTGTGGAAGTTATATGGAGGAATGACAGTAAAACTGAATTCATGACGATAACTCTGAGAAACCCGAGTCGTTGCTTTACTTGATGGCTAAGCTAAATGTGACATGAGGACTATTTTGGCATCTGTAGACAAATTGTGGTCAACAGTTTCTAACAGAACTTAGATACACACACCTGCACAATCATAATCCCAATGTCATCTCCAGGCCTAGAATGTACCTGCAAAATAAACATGTTCTTTCTCTCTTTCACTCTTATACACTCCAGAGCCCATTTTCCTCGTGTCTGATTATTCATGCATTCAGCGCAGGCCCATGCTGAGTAAACAGAAAAAGCAGTCCACAGCTCTGCTCTTAGAGAGAGCGTTCGGTTTCACTCTTGGGAACAGCCGCCAGCCCGCACAGCTGTTTCCTACTAAAATTACACCAAAATTCAATTCAACAACCTAATGTTTCAGACAACCAAATTGCTCGGAGGCTTACCCTCCCTTAGCGAAGAATGAAACTTTCCACAAAAACTGGTGGATATGCCCAGAGCAGATGAGGCGACTGCTAACATACCCTGTGTGTGTTTGTGTGTGTTTCCATTCTTGCTTTGTTTTCACATTTCCGATTATGCTTATTGGAGCACTCATCACTGGAGGGATATTAAAGGCCAGCACCAGTTTTATTGGATGCAAACCAAACAACAAACACATTTAAGTCTGTATGAACTGCTGACACATTTTATATGTAGTCAGTCACATTTAACTAAGCCAGTACACAATACAGAATGTGCTGGCAGCCCATCCAGGGTCTATTCCAGCCTTAGTCCAAGTATTCCTGGGACAGGATCCAGAACCACTGCAACTCTGACCAGGATGAAGCATTTACTGAAAGTGAGTGTGGGTGATTATAACAACACAGCACAACATAACACTCTTTCTGAAACTTTCTGAATTATTTGGATTTTGGACAATGGTTTTAGAGCTGATTTTATATCTTCAGGCTCCCCCTTTGCTGGGCTTCAACCTCTACTGTTATTGGTCAAAGAATTGGGTAAAAACATGGAAGAGCAATAAACACTGAGAAAAATATAGATGTTTTTCAGGTTACAGCTTCCTTCCTTTCAATTTTAGAGATTTCTCCAGTGTTACTGCCACCTGCTGAGCTGGAGCTTCAGTACAATGCTATTTACAGTAAAAAGCACTACCCATTTATGTCCAGTCTCTCTTAAATATGCTGTGAAATATTTCCAATTCCTGCCTCTAATTTCCATGACTCTCCAAGGGACATACCAAAGGAAACCACTAAAACATCTGGAGATGAATATTAATTACTGGACTATGTGAATATGCTGACTCAAAGCACGGCTACTTAATGAACCAAAGGATCGTGTTTATGTATAAGAGTAAAATTTGCTAGCTCGCCTGTTACATTCCTCTGAAACACACACATTCTGATGCCATTGCAGAAATGGCTGTATGTCAGGGTTGCCATGTCCAAAGTCTTCTCTCAAAACTGGGTTTTGAGGTTTTGAGGATTTCTGTCTGGTGGTTGAGGGTTGGACATTTTGTATATATTTAATTCTATTAACCCAGATCATTAATATGGCGATGTTTTCTGTTTAGGAGATGTTTATTTAATATTATAGTAATATAATATTAAAGCAATAATAAGGAGTCTCCAGTGTCAGCACTTTGTAACAGTCAGTAGATTTTCCAACATGGGAAAAGCTTCATGACAGGCAAATTCCCGTTTCTGAGTGATAAGAGCTTTGTCTTATTACTTCAAGCAAGAGAAAAGACTTGGTGGTGGTGGAACAACTGTGATAACATGAACTAACTCGTTGTGTGGCTGTTCCACAATGTTAAATGTAACAATAAATGGATAAAATATATGATGTGTAGTTCTTTAAGAAATAAAAAGAAAATTGAAACTGCTAGAAAACTGATGTGGTATAAGAAGAATAAAACACCTCGGGACATGTTGTTATTGGAACATAATAAGGATACAACTTCATGTTGTATCCCCACCACCTTGTCATTGATTATTTTTCTCTATGTGTGGTAAAGATCATTATGACCTTGTTATGAACTTATTTCATTCATAAGTCATTTTGGGACATGGTGTTTTAAGACAATGATCTTAAACTCCACTTCATCACACCAGCCACTTATTATGTTTCTATAACCGTACAACACTGAGTGGTTTTTTTTTCCTTTCATATTGTATATTTTTATGTTTTAAATCACTACAATATATTTGGCTGTTGCAGTCCTGGTATTGAAGGTAAATAAAGGGTTTATGTGGGTCAGATTTTCAGAACTGAACTGCTTTACTGACCAGTGGGGAAGGTTTTTGGACTAGTTTTGAATGTCCATTGGGCTGGTTTGACAGCTCAGACAAGGCAATCTGGGTTTTAGTAGATGACTAACCCTTGCATCTTGGTCTGAAAGCATTACTGTCTCTTCAACCAGAACTTCTCAAATGTTTTGCACACATGTTTTGTAGGAGCCTCTTTAACTGTAAAATAAATTCCACAGACCCCCTGAGCACAGATTTATTTTATGAACATAATCCAACTATTCATATAGTAGGCTCATTAATTATATGTGTACAACAATATTCTAGCTATTTACTGGAGCCATGGAGCGTTTTATTCCTGAACTTTCCACAGACAGAACACATTAGGGTCAAGTTGATGTTATTTATAGACCTACTTGCTTTTGAGTTGTTGAGGTTTGGATTAAACTCATTCAATTCCAGTCAAACAGGCTGAACTCAATAATAAATATAACTTAATATAGCTGCAAGGGGCGATCTGCGGGGTCCAGGCACTTTTTCGCAAGTAGTGCCCCCAGTGGCCCGTTCTTGCAAAGTTACATAGAACACTAAAGAGACCATAGATGAGCTTAATGGTCCAAACTGGAAATTGGTTTGGAATTAGCCAAGGAATCAGTCGATAAAGATTGTCTCTAGGCCTCTGGGGTCTCAAGATATGGGCTAAAAGGTAAAATGATGCACTACAGCACCACTATCAGTGTGATTAGGTTCATCTTGCTGAGTAGTGGGAAGCCATACTATAAATTGACCAAGTTTCACATCTCTACAACTTATCCTGTGGTCTGCATGATTTGTTTCAGCACCAAGTGCTTGGACCCCAAATAATAATGGGTTGAGATTTCAACCCCTCTAACAAAATAAAACCTATTTTTCATTGACTCACTTTGCAAACCAGTCTTAGACAACACCTTCTTGTTGTCTGTGGATGAATGAACTGCTGTTACATATTTAAACTGCAATGAACTGATGGAAAAGGCTGTCATCACCAGCAGTAGAGATGAACAAACAGGATTACTTGCCATGGAAATGCCTACATATAGAAGAGCGAGGGAGAGACAGAGAGGGGGGAGACAGACAAAGAGAGAAGGACAGTGAGACAGACGGGAGAAACTAGGAAAACAACCAATTCTTTTCAGCTGGTGTCCTAAATGAAGTTGCTATATTTAGCTACCAGACAGGAGAGTCTGGCAGACAGATGATACTGAGCATCTGCTGTCAGTTACTTGATGGATTTGCTCCTCATTCATAAGCCGGCAAATATTTCCAACCCTACTGATGGGAAAATGAGTCTTTTATGAAACCACAGTGCATGTCTGAGTACGCTGAGTGTTTTATATGGGCGTGATTTTTGCAATTGTAAGGCTTGCACTGTTAAGACACATGGCTAGACAGCCAGAGAAACAAATGGTGAGAGGGCACTTTGATAGTTAGCATATAAAGCAGGATGACTCTTTTGCAATAATCGGGAAGTCATGTGAGGTGATGGGAATGTTTTTGAATTATTCAGATCTGTGTGGTGGTCCAGTTCATAACACCTTCTCACAGCTTCACTATTTTACATAGGGATGAATACATGATTTCTGATAGATAACAGCTGTTTTATTAAATGAAAGCAAGCCTGACTGGCTTCTGTGTGTTTAGGAGCTTTTGATGTGGCATGTAAGATGTCTCCTATCTGACGTACTCTGACGTACCCTTACCACCATGGACCATGGTTTTCAAACCAATTTTAACACTTTTTCAGATATACTATGTTCATATATGAATTAGAACAATGATGCTAATCAATATGAGGATTTCTTTGGGCACCTAGCTTGGTGATCTTCTCTGGACAATCACTGTAGGACACAAATGAAGATGATCACATTTAAGGCAATCCAAGTATCATTATCATAGTTAGCAGGTAGGCAACCACAAACTAAAGTCATCTGTAATCAAAGTAAAAAAAAAAAAAACAGACATGAGTCGAATCATGATAATATGAATATCCATGAGAATGATAAGACTTCGCAATGAAACATAGAAAAAGCTGGGTGAAAATAGACAAATTAATTAATGGTTAACAGCAAACAGGTGAACACATTCGATAACAGACCATTTACTGGACAGGGGTGGAGACTGGCCCAAAACCAAAACAAAGGCCTATGTCAAATCAAACTTACATGGAGAGTGAATGATAAGTGGACGCACTGGTCACCACACTCAGAACTGTACTGCATGCTAAAAGGAGGGATTTTTTTATTATTATTTTATCAAAGCTTTTTTTTATTTTTACATACATCAATTAAGACCAACAAAGGGGACAACAGACACTTAAGACATTACAGGGGGAATGCAGAGACAGCAAGGGGTCACAAGTAAAAGTTTATTGTTAAACATAACTGTGAGGCGGAAAATTATTTTGTCTATACATGCTATACATTCAGTCAATGAGTTAGATAGGTCCTGAGTGAAACAACAGTCTAAGTGTTCTCAGCATTATGACTTTGAATCAGACCAGGACTCTGTGAGCTCAGGTATGCAGATGAGAGGTGTCAGTTCTCTCCTCTGAGTGAGTTCAGCTGCTCTGTGGTTACAGGAAGCACCTGTTAGCTTTCACCTTCCCAGGTTAGCAGCTAACAATGACTTAAACTGGGTAGAAAAGGTAGCTTTCTGTTGATTCAGAGCATGTTTGATTGTAGAGGAACCAAAAAAGCAACAAAAAATATCAAACAATATGCAGAATTTGAGGATTCTGCATTGTCTACACTGTCTGTACACATAGAAAACTCTATTTCCCAGCATCCTCTGTCACAAGAAGCACCTGATCCTGTTACGTTGCTTTCATGCCCCAAACTCCTAATCACACACACACACATACATACATTCACACCTGTTTCAAATCACTGGTTCTCTACAAATACACACTACAAATTTCCCTGTAAATGATCACTCCTAGCTCATCATTTCATCACCAGTGACAGTACCAAGCCTTTATCTTTGAATTCCAGTTTTGTTTTCACCTTGATTCTTTAACTTATTGATTACGCTTTGCCTAGTTGAATCCATTTTAATTCATTTGCCTCTATTTCAACTAACTGATGCATTGTTTTCGAGTCTGCATGCAGATTTTTTTATTTATTCTGATTCAGTAAATGATTCAGTAAGTAAAATTAATGAACTGATTCCTGATTCGTTTCATATCTACAGTACAAGCAACCTCTCTAAATGCTGCTTTAGCCCAAACATAGACTCTGTGTAAGTAAAAGTGAGGTGATATTACTGTAACACACATCCTGTGCGGCTGCTGCTCTGGCCCACTAGGACAAGAGTGATTTCACCAGGATGAGGCGTGGCTCCATAGGAAGCACTGTGTAGTGAAGATAACAGAGAAACAGATTTACAAAAAAAAAAAAAAGAAAGTTGTGTGTGAGTGTGTCCAAAGTATGTGACGGGACCATGCCTCTCTTTCCTCTACACACTGTTGCATCCTGCCTATGTGGTGTGCTTTAATGGCTTTTAATGAGGTACCATCCGACCCTATACTTCCTGCCCTCTCACTCACTAAGAGATAGCCACACCATTCCCAGACATTAACTCCACTGTTTACTGTGTTTTATGGGTTTAACTAAATATGAATATATTATTCAGACTGAACAGATGTATTCTAAACAGATATAAATGCAGTTGTGAATAGGAGGCATACTATTTTCAAAGCTGAAAAAAAATCTAGGGTTAGGGTTAACCTAGGACACTAGAGGACACTAACCCTAGGACACTAGAGGATGCAAAAAAAAGTCAAAGAAAAGGAAAGACCATGTTCATTAATGTAAACAATGATTTTACAGCATTCATTTATTCATCCTTAGTAACTGCCTGGTCAGGCTCGTGGTGGTTTAAATTAAGTGACTAGTTTGTTTATATTTTTGGGAAATAACTAACTCAACTAAATTTTTTAGAAACTGTTGTAGGCAGGTACAAAAATAACAGCTTAAGCAGGAGTTCAAAAAGTAGTCCTGCACACATCTCTAATTGAAATAAGTAAAAAAAAAAAAAAAACCCTTCTTGTTTAAACCACACCCACTTCTGGTTTAAATCTGAATACAGATACAGATAAGAATATTTGGAACAAGAAATAGATACAGACTGTGTCACCTATTATGTGTATTTATCAGTTTTAGCATGTGTTAGTAATGGCACCACTCTCTGTTTATGTTTAGTCTGTTGACAGGTGAAAGAACCACTCTCTCATCCGTTTTGACATTTGCTAATCTGCTGAAGAATGATAGATAAATAGCTTTGAAATCGGCCCCAGAATACAGACTTGAAGCACCCTGTGGAACTGTCAGCTATCCAAATCCAGGGTGTTTTTTTTTTTCTGATTCCCTCAATGAGGAGTTGAGTGAAGGGGTTAGACAGAGTGTGAATGGTGAAACAATTCTTCAGTAATGTGTCATAGGAGTCCATATAGGAGTGCACAGCGCATGACTAATCCCAGGGGTGTATATAGAGGCTTAGCACGTTTGGCTTTAACTGTCAGAAAATGTCATTTATCTATCACTTGTTCAAAGGCATGATGGATGGACATGTCGCTATATCCAGTGCTAATGTTTATAGATGTTTACAGTTGGGTCATGCTTCCTGAAAGAGTAAAAGAAGAGGGTTATGCACTGTCGGCTCTCATAAACAGTCCTCAGTGTGGAACAAATCCCTTTTGCTGGGATCAAATCACAACAATCTGTCTTTCTTTCTCAGTGGTCTCGATTTACTCATCTGTCTACCAAGCAGGTGTTAATCCTACAGTTTTGTCTTTACAAATACAACACTGAGGTGTTGTAACAGCTGAGATTTGAGTCATCTCAAAACCTGTCTGAATTTATGTTTATAAAATAACCATCACTCTACATGAAGCCATAAAATAGCAAATCCAAAAACTAGCTTGAACGATTCCTCGGACCAATCCTATGATACGTGTGGTCTGATGTGTTTTAATTTCCCTCTCTTACAACTTTAATTCCTATCTTCCATTAGTTCCCATTTACTGGTTTCTTCCAAAATGGAAGAAAAAAACATATAACCGTAGTTTCATTTTATCCTGTCATATATGACCTCTCGTTACACACCTCTCTATACACCTTGCATGTGTATAGAGACATTAGGAATGAAAATAAAGCTTGGAAGGAAGTAGAAAAGATTGTAGGTGCTTTGCTAATTGCTTTGTCAGCGAAGCTTGTAAGAAGCCTAGCACACAGCATGTAAATCAACCAACCAATTTCCAGTCAGATTAGTGCATTATTTAATTTGTGTTTAACTAGTTAGCTGTAGGCTATACATTTTGGCTACTACAGTTTCTCATGAAAACAACAGCAGCAGTGGCTAAACTACCACAAGAAACAGCCAAAAACTATCATAAAAAACATCACATGTAGACAACTCAGTAGCCATGTGAAGCTGATTAATTTAACAAAACCTCTCTCTTCTAAATCCTATTTTTATCGCTCAAATCATCCACATAGTAGCTCGAAAATGTTGTCCAGTAATGACGTCAGCTAACTGCAGTGCTAATCAAACACCACAGCTACAGGTGCAGCTTTTGCCATTAGGGAAATGGTGCATCCGACTTCCACTGAATGCTACACCCGAGGGAGGATGGAGAGATCCCTGAGGAAAAGAAGGAGCTGATAGACTTCCTTCGCATACAATTGCTCACTTCTTCCCTTCTTCCCCTAAGTGGTGGTCTGAAATAGACCAATGTGTGGGAAGAGAAGGAAGGAAGAGGGAGAAGTGAACCACACAAGTGGCTAAACTGCACATCTTCAGGACAGGGTGTTTACACAAAGTCAAAGTTTTATAGTTCTGCTACAGTCAGAAGGATAACCGCAAGGCAGAGGATGGAGAATAAGATGCTAATGAACGTGGGTGGTCCTTCAGCATTTACTGTAATGTATTCTGCAAGGGTTACTCTAATTAACTCTAATTTGTGCCTTTTTGTATGTTTGCATCTTTATTTCTATGCATGGGTGTTTAAAATGAACTATACTTCCACCTCCACCCTTATATACAGCCCTCGCTTGACAAACCACAGTGGTTAAAACTACATCCTGCCCACAGTCCTGATTGGCTCATTGGGTTACTGGACTGTGGCTTGTACGGGAACTCAGAGACCCTGCACTGGTCACTGGTTTCACTATGTGTGTATGGTGTTTGTGTGTCTGAGTGAGTGTTCAGATCAGTGGGTCCGTGGTAAGCTAAGTAAAGAAAAAAACAGATTTTTTTCAATGTGCTGTTGTAGGAAAATAATCAATGGCCTGGTGGTGTAATGCAGAGTTATTGTTACCACACAGAAGTTGATTATTTCCAATAACAGCATATCCTGAAGTGGTTTTCCTCAGTTTGCCAAAGAGTAGAATCATTTTTATTTATTAAAAAATGACACATCTTAGTTTTTATCCATTTATAGCTATAATTAATCTTACAAAACAAATTAGTTCCTGTTATCGTTTACATAATAGCAGCTATATTTCATATAGTCATTCCCACATCAGCTTTTTATTTATTTTTTTCTCTTAAAGTTAATAAATGCAAAATGCAGGTTGTGATGTTACTGAGAACCCAGAAAGCTCCTCTGTCCTGAAGATGTCGGAAAACTTAAAAAAAAAAAAAAAAGTTACAGCTTTATGTTTGACTGTTACACTGGAGACTCCTTCCATAAACATAAAATAAACATGTTTCCCTACAGAAAAAAAGGTCAACATTTTTTTTTTTAACCATTTATGTGAAGCATCCACCACACTAGTCTGCTAAATTTGTTACTTTGGAAAGAAAGACATAATAGAAAGAATGCATTAATATAAACCATAAATATCTATGATTTGCCTTTCAGCTGAAGTATTTCTGTATTTTTATTTAATCTTTATTTAACCAGAGTAGTCATGACATCGTGACAAAAATCTCCTTCACATGTGAGCCCTGGTTAAGAAGGCACCACAATAGTTACCACAAACAACATTCACAGACTAGACATAACAAATAACACTGTCGGAATAACACTAACTGTCTGAGCTGCTGTTATAGAAAACAAATCAACAGCTTCTCCCCAGTCAAATTGAGATTTTAACAGCACTGTGCTATATAACAAGGGACAAGACATTTTCTGCATCTCAGTTTGCCTACTATCCGTCCTAAATAGTATCCGAGATTAGAATGAATGTGTCCCAAATTGTAGTATATTGAAATGAGTATCCCAAAGGTACCTGGACGGTTTACTATTTTTGGTAGATTTTTGAAGTATGGATCAGTGGACACTTTTTCAGCTAATATTGCCCACAACTCCTTGCACGAAGGAGGCAGAATTTTGTGATGGCTTGCTTCGCCGATTTCAAGGACGCATTTTAGAGAGGTGTAATAATTAATCTACGGAATGTTAAATTAAATTATATAATATAAATTATATAAGGAATAATGAATGAAGAAAAGCTGAAATGCACCGAAGAGTGTGTTTACGGTGACAGTGTGCGTAACTAGGCAACAGCGTTCTCTTTTCCGGTACATGATGTGTTAGTGTGTCCTGGTACTTGCACACTCTTTTGCTACACACTCAAAAGTATGTACTTTTTCTTCACAAAAAAGAGTACATACTCTTAGTGCATAGAATAAGCACTGTAGGTGAACTGAGATTGCAGGGATTAGGTATGGTTGCATAATTAGCTAGCTCAACCATCAATAGACGAGTGTGTGAAAGTTCCTTCACCATTCTGTCATTTGTCAAATAGCGGTGTCCGTGATTTAGCGTAACTTGCGATAAACCAGCAGACGAATGTGCTGGAGCTCATCTGTAACGCCGGCTGATAAAGGAACAATGAGACACGGGTCAGCAACAGCCTCTTGCTCGCCTCTAGAGACCGAAGATTAGCCCTCCTGCTCTTCCCTTACAAAACACAAATGGGCCCTGGAGGAAGCTCTCATCAGTCTGCAATCTTTCACCTCTCGGCTTTCTAGCGCTCTCTCTCTCTCTCTCTCTCTCTCTGTGTCTCTCACTTCCTACATCAAAGGACAAAAGACAGGCCAGAGTGAGTGACTTACCACTTACACTTAACTAACATTAGGCTACTGTTGTACCTCTTTTTTTTTCCACCCCTTCTCTCAAAGTTCCCTGCACTTTCTCGCTCTTTTCCTCTGTTTATTTGAGCCTGTGCAGTGAACTCTAGGTCTGGTATGCTCAGCTTTACTGTGTGCCACGGCCCTGAGGGGAAACACAGAGCATTTCTTCCCTTCTGGAAAGTGTTTCCAGCTTTATGTAGCGTATATTTGTTTGTACAGTAGATGGTGTTAGATGATCAGCACAGTAGATGGCTATTAAAAAAAGCAGAAAAACTAAAGTTAGATATATTTTAAATAATCTAAAATGTGTATTTTAAATCATTCATTTCTGGAGAATGGAGGTGGATTCTGATTGTGTTGTTTGATGTTTGGGTCAAACTCCATCTAAGACTTTCTCAGTAATGATTCAGGAGGCATTATGAACCTGCATGCTAACCTAGCTAGTTAACTAGCTTAACCCCTATTCAGACTCGATTAGTTTTTACACAAGGAGTTGGGGTAATGTAATTTTTACTGGTGCATCTCTGGGTTTTTTTTTTAGTTCTGCTCAAATCTATTATGTTTCCCATGTCTGGAAAGATCATGCTCTCTTTTACCTTATGTAGTAGTATTCAGACATGATAAGCTTTCCAAACAAATGTCTGTTAAGTGGACATTTGCTGGATGGCGTTTCTAGTAATTATGATCGATTTACACAGGATAAGTGATATCTGTATAAATCAGAAAAATGGCTACAGTGTACACATGGTCATCACACGTCCAATGCATCCATGAGTACTAAATTTCAGTACAAATTAACTGTATTGTAGGGGGTGTGACCACACAGGTTGCGCTTCATTATTAGTAGGTCACATGACCATATGTAGTCTATACCTGTGCTAGGAGCTAAAACCACCAAAAGTACTTTTAAACATTGCCTATAATCTATTGTTCTGTGTTTTAACTCACCCAAATGCTTGGTTTTGGTTTGGTTTTGGTAGGAGATGATGGAAAAGATCAAGTGCTTCCTGGAATGTGTTTATACTGAAGAACAGGTACACAACCTCTTTCCCCAAAGTATACCGAATCTTCACCAACATGTCAATTCTATTCAACTCAACTCAATTTTATTTGTATAGCACTTTTAACAATGGACATTGACCCAAAGCAGATTTACAGAAATATATAAATTCCGGTGGTAAATTTTAAATTTATAGATTTATCCCTAATGAGCAAGCCAGAGGCAACTCATCGAGAAGAACCAGCCTTAAGAGCAGGGTCATTTCTGAATTCATTATACTTTTAACTTGAAGTGTAATGTTTTGAAATGGAGTTATTAACTGTTGAGTACAAAGTGTTCTGAACAACTGCAGTCCTAAGGCTATCCAAGGAAGAACATTTTTCAAACATGTACATGTTACTGATGTGACGGTTTCGGATTGGACTAATTACATCCCCCTACCTCCACACAACTAATCCAATCTAAATAGGGCTTATAAAAGGATCTATATAAACTCTAACTAATATACTGTATATCCTGTCTGAATTGACATCAAGCTCTGTTAGTGATAAAACTGTTAATCTTATGATAATATTATATAATACTATGTAATATATATATATATATATATATATATATATATACATACAGTCAGGTCCAGAAGGATTTGGACAATGACAGAGTTTGTGTGATTTTGCCTTTATACACCACCACACTGGATTTGAAATAAAACAATCAAGATGTAATAGA
>CM075006.1:4452581-4479651 GCA_037576675.1 Pangasius sanitwongsei
TTAAAATAAAGCTGAAAGTCTACACTTCAATCACATCTTGATTGTTTTATTTCAAATCCATTGTGGTGGTGTATAAACGCAAAATATTTTGATATATATAATATTTTGAAAGAACTGTTAAATGACGATGCAAGTTGAAACCTTGATACTAAAATCCTACTCGTGTTTACAAGCGACAAATGTAAGCTAGTTAATTAGATGTTAGCTAGCTGACTAGCTGTGTTAGAACACTAGTTAAGTAAGGGCATTTCCAAATGTAACAGTTAGGTAAATACATAGATTCTGGCATCTTTAATGAGATGTTTTTTTCTAGTTTTTTTAGTCATTAAAAAAAATAACGTATTAAAAGATTTAATTCTAAAAATTGCATATTCAGTATGTTACGCTAAAGGAAGTAATTGAACATGTATGTCTGGTGGATTTTCTGTAAGATTTTCATCTTTCATCATTACATATTTCCTTAATGTCTGGAATAAAACAAGAAATTTGCTTTATGAGGGGGAAATTTTGCCCCGTTTTTCAGTTTCTCACAGAAAAAAACAATTCAGATTAAATCTAGTTGGCGTAACCCAATGCTTATTTCAGAGTTAACAGATGTTAGCCACACCTTTAAATTGCCATGAAGCTGATTTTAATCTCACGTTCACTCTCGACCCGTTTTACAAATTCAGCAGGGTTATACTGCTCAATCAACATATAATCCAGTTCTAAGAAATGCACTGATTGCAGCTTTGACCCAAAGTTGAAATGAACCATAAGTCTGATCCAAAGCTCAGAGCCAGGAAAATGAAGTGAGTTATGATCCTCAGCGTGCCCCCTGTCCCAGACAGAAAGCCCTCTAACATGATAATTTCATGTTGGCTCAGACATCGCCGGCTGGTTGAGAGTTAAAAGCAGGACGCTGGAGCAGTACCACCGCTAGGACCGAGCCCTGTCACAAGGACCGAGCCCTGTCACAAGGACCCTGTTCTCTATGGCTTTCTTCTGTCCGTCATGGTTTCTGAATTTCTGGAAACTTCTACTGCTGTCACATTGCATTCCTTTGATTCTTTGACAAAGAGACTAGTGTTGGATTATTATACTCTCATCAACACAAGCAGGCAGAATGACCTAATAGTTAAAACGAAGTATCAGGTCTTACGATTGTGGTAAAAAGAAGCTAAAAAACAGAATAAATCAAAAAAAAAAAAAATTAAAATGGTTAGAAGAAATATTACAATAATTATCATAATTGCATCATTTTACAAGCATAACCCTCACAATGAAAATTATTGTATCTATGTCCAAGAAAAAAGATTTTACACAAGGAATATTGTTATTGTTATTATGATAGGAAAATAATCAATAATAGGGTGGTGTGATGAAGCGGAGTTACTGTTACCACAACAAAGTTGAAAATTTTTCCTGTAACAGCACATCCAGTAATGTTTTATTCGTCTCATACCACAGCAATTTGTCAAGGCTTACAGTTATTTCTTTATTAAAAGCAACCACCTCAGACACCATAGCAACTGCCTAGCAATACCATAGCAACCACCTGGGATACCATAGCAACCACCTACCAACTTCTTGTAACCACCTGGGATTACATGGCAACCACTTAGAGCAACAAATGATCATCCACAGGGGATACCATAGCAACAGCCTAGCGACACCCTAGGAACCTCTTGGAACACCACAGCAACCATGATGAAGCACTGTACTTTTTATCCATTTATCCTTTTTATCCTGTACTTTTTATCATGAAATTCAAAGCTATTAACTTCTCTTGAAGTTAATAGGACACAGCTTTTTTATTTTATGGAGAAAATGCAAAGCCTTTTCATTTCGGAAAAGTGTAAAATTACAGCTTTGCCTCTGACTGTTACAAAGCACTGACACTGGAGACTCCTTTTTCTATAAATACTAAATAAATTTGTCTTCGCAGAAAACTTTAAAGTTTATGTGGAGCATCTAAAATGCACATCCCTGTGTATGCTATTTTATAGAAAGAGTGCATTAATATAAGCCTGTGATTTTTCTTACAGCCAAAATGATTGTCAGAGCTGCTGTTACAGAAAATTAATCAACAGTTTCTGACCAATCAGATTTGTCATATAAATTGTTATAATTTCCAGTGGCACAATTAAAAATGGAGCTGTGGTTTGTCTTCGTTTTAGCCCTGTAAATAGTCTGTACTGGTTAATTACATTTTTTCACCTCACCGTGTTAAAAATAGGCATCTCTTTGTGACAGCAAGCCAAACAGTGTCTGCTAAAGCTATTAGAGCATTCTCCACACCCAAACAACATCCTGGCCCTCATGACTGATGAGTCTGATCTCACCTTCGGGACTGAGTGGCCCTTGACCTCAGGAGATGATTGTTTACTACCAATTAAATCAACTCTCAGCTCTTCCTAATCCATGCTGCTCTGATAATGCCTCCTGTGCTGTTGTTTTTCAAATCAGCTCGTGTGGATGCTATGACATCCTGTACAGGAAAGTCACATGCACTTCAAATAATCATAGTCTTTTATTGTAACATGATTTTGTTCACAGATGTTCACTGATTCATTTATTTTCAACTGTGATTTTTTTTTTTTCATAAGATACACAAGATTTCTTTCTTACAAGATTTTTGTTTGTTTATTTTCATGTGATTTTGTTTTTCACGTGACTCATTGATTTTCATTTTGTTCACAAGCTTCATTTTTCACATGAATATGTTCATGATTCGTTTATATTCAGTTGTGATGTTCATTTCTCATGTGACTTTGTTGACATGATTTGTGTATTTTCACTTGTGATTTCTTTTTTTTATGATTATCTTATTTTAACATGATTTTGTTCACATGATTCATTCCTTTTGATCCACACTGACCCTCATATAAGTATCTAACAGTACTATGATGGCTAGTAGGCTAATGTGTGGGAAAAGGTAGTCTAGTAGTGTGCATACTGAGATAGCAAGAAAAGTGATGTGTGCTGGCCTTCATTTTCCCCAGACTGGTGGCCCTGACATACAAGAAGGGATAAATCTCCTCTACTAAATATCCACTATGAGTAAAAAAAACTGCTGTTGGATTACAATTACGGTTATTGATTCCCCATCAGGTCCCTGAGCTGGACTAATGTTTTCACTCACTGTCATCTCACTAACAGTTCACTTACTGTAATTCAGCTTAGAACTAAAGCCGAAGGCAGATAGAGTGCCAAGACATTACTCTTTCTCTCTGAATAGTCCTAAGCTGTGGAGCATTGAAACTGACATATAAAATGCAGTCTTATTGGTTAATAGTCACATCTGAAAAAGATCATGTATTACAGCTGACAGTTGTGTCAGCCTCTGAAGAAGCTTGGACAAACCAGCAGCAGAGAAACCAAAAAGCTACGACCCACAGAAACTTCCAGAAAGCTCTGCCCACCACCAGGTCCTGGCTTCCTCTGGCTCACCTCAGAAAGCTTCACTCGCAGGTAATGTTTTCCTGAAACCTTTCCAGAAGTTTGAAAGTTTCCATGGATGGGGGTTAGCTTGGAGAGTCAAAAGGCTCAGCTTGCTTGCGTAGAGTACCACTAGTTTAATAAAAGAGCTCTTTTGAGACTGCCAGGAATCCTAAATCAAACCAGGGCGGCATGCTAACCATGCGTACACCTCTGTGTGTGATGTCAGATCAGACCTCTCAGACCTCAGCTCTCAGCGGACACGGGGATTAAGCCAGGCCACAGTACTTGCCCTGTGAGACACTTGTTGGGTTCAATCAAGGATGGCAAAAAGCAGACCTGTACCAGAGGCCTAGACGGGAACCTCCTGTTTTCTCCATCTGAGTTCTTGTGTGTGTGTGTGTGTGTGTGTGTGTGTGTACGTGTGTTGGTGTGTTAGAGTGTCTGCCAGCACATGAGTAGGTCAATCCTGCGCTGGCTTATTTTTCCCTCTGGTAGGCTTTGACAAATAACAGGCAAAGCTTCTCATTTGTTAGGTCCAGACCCTTCACTTATAAGATTAAGAGTCTTTTTTGGTGTCACTGGCACCCGCTCTTTCTTTTGACTAGCGAACCCGAGAGCCGATTACAGTTCCAAGGTAGGTAGCCGATTAATTGTCCTGTTTATAGGACTAAATTGGCCTCATAAAGAGATTGACGACATAGGATTTTCTTACACAATAAAAGCTGATAAATTTCCGAGTGTAAACCGAGCCACGGATCTCTCCTCGGCTAAAGTGTATGAGGTCTGGACGCTTAAATCACTCCACATCCGCAGTGTGTCCTGAAGGGAATGGATTGCTGAATTGGGGTTTGGGGAACTTTGTATTGGAGAAGAAGACTGGAGAATAGAGAGATGATGGGAAACACTGGACGATTGAGAAGAAGGGAAAGAAAAAATGCTGGTAGATGGCGAAAACAACGATATGAAAAATTGTGATTTTAACAGCCTGTCATATTAGACAACCACATTTATCTAGACTAAAAAACATATTTTTGTGGAGCAAGGTCTGCAGTCCATGAAGCTGTATTTTGTATGCAAAACTCAGCTAGCATTCCTTTGGAGACTATAATGAAACAGACAAATTACAGGCATAAATAAATGCTAACAAGTTTATTTTTACAAATCTACCACCACTCCATTATATCCAGTGCTTCATATTATAGATTAATAGAAAAGGTTCCATATAGAACCTGCAAGATTTCTTTAGTTCATCCCTGTAGAGAAACCCTTAAAGGTTCTATGTAAAACCCTTTGAGACTTTGTGGTTATAATAGAAAACCCTTAGAAAGCTAGAAGAACCAGTGAGGAACTCTTTAATCGAAAACTGTATTCATAAGAACGAGCATGAGTATCTTTACATTGGAAATGCCATATATTCTTATTATAAGTATATTATGCACTTTAACAAATCTCTTCCTAAAAGGTTCTTAGCTTGCTTAATTGGTTCTTGGTGGAACCATCTCTGAAAAAACACTTTAAGGTCCCCACACCAAATTGAAAAGCTATTAAAATTGACCTTTTTTTCTAAATCTCTTCAGAAATGGGTTCCTCAGGGGTTCTTTACAACATATAAAAGAGTTCCTGGTTCTATGGTTCTATAGAGAACCTCAGAATTTTAAAAGGGTTCCCTCAGAGGGAAAAACAAAGAAGTCTTTAAGGTGATAATGGAACCTATGTTTTCTTATATTTTTCCCTTAAGAATTCTGTAGATAGTTAATGGTTCTACACAGAAGCTTTAACATCCTCCCAACCTGAATACCCATTAAAATTGCTAAATGGACCAAAAAAGGGTTCCTCAGGGGTTCTTTAGTCACACTAAAATGTGTAAAAACCTTGCTAGATGGAAATTTTTTTTTCTAATATTCTGTTAGGACTGTTAGGAGATCTTTATTTTTCGTAAAAGAATTCAGCTTGGAGCCCCTTTTTGACAAGTAAATAACAATTAAATGTTTGTTGTAGGGTTCTACAAAGAACCTTTATTCACAACTACACTATATGGCCAAAAGTATGTGGACACCTGACTATTGCACCCATATATGGGTCTTCGACACATACAGCTGTTGCCACAGAGTGGAAAACACACAGTTGTCTAGAATGACGTTGTATGCTGTAGCTTTAATTTTCCTTTCACTGGAATTAAGGAGCCGAAACCTATTCCAGCATGACAGTGTGGATGTGCACAAATCGAGGTTCCTAAACACAAGGTTTGCCAAGTTTGGAGTGGAAGAACTCAAATGGCCTGCACAGACCCCTGACCACAACCCCACTGAACACCTTTGGGATGAACTGGAACGCCGACTGCACCCCAGGCCTCCTCGCACCGCATCAGTGCCTGACCTCAGTAATGCTCTTGTTGCTGAATGGGCAACAATTCCCATAACCACGTACCAAAATCTAGTGGAAAGCCTTCCCAGAAGAGTGAAGGCTGTTTTAGCAGTAAAGAGGGGACCAACTTTGGAATGTGATGTTCAACAAGCACAAATGAGCATGATGGTCAGGTGTCCATAAACTTTTGGCCATATAGTGTATATTCACTAGCTCCTATTACATGATATAAATCTTGATAAGAATGTAGAACAAGTGTAAATCAGGAAATCAAGTGACGTCTGGAACCCTTAGACTCTCCAATCAACCAAACGTGACAAGACCTGAAATCTGGACCCGGACTGGCCCGGAGGCTGGGTGTGGGTGTTGATGCGGAGAGTCGCCGGAGGTCTGAGTGCTAGGCCGAGTGGAACGTGTGATAAACGAGTGTTATCTGGAGGCCTCGGCATTGGGAAGAGCCCTCTGTTTCCCCCTGATTACATTAGCAGGCAGGAAGAGAGAGGGGGGCTTGTGGGGAATCAGTGGAATTCCATCCAGCAAGCCAGGCATTTCTCTCGCTTTCTTTCATTCTGCTTCATGTTTCACTTGTTTGTGCATTGATTTGATGACCTGGTGAGGTGGAGGTCTAGGGGAGTTGTTTGGGTGGGTGATATTCATGTTATGTCCTGATTCCTTAATAGTTCCTTATTTGAGAGAAAATATGAAGGTCATGTTGGTGGATGTTGTTCCTTTGGCAGATTTTGGAAATCTTTATTTCTTGATCGACGAAGTGAGAAACTTTAAGTATGTAATTTATTTCTGTTACTCAATAAAGTCTAATCTCTAAATGGCAACACTAATGTCTACCAGCACCTGCCTCGGTGCAGCCTCCATTTCCTCCTTCCGCATCGCAATAATCCCCAAACACCTCCTCACACAAACACACACACCAGTATCTGGAAAAGAGGTCAAAACCCATCGCCAAGTGGCCACTATATTAACCCTTATCTCTTCACCTCAGACCCTGCAATAACAAATGTTTGTAGTGAGCTCAAATCCTGGCAAGTCCATCATGGCTGTCTGTGGATGATTCATGCCACTTGCCGTGTCGGTGAGTGGCCACTTGAGCTGATTGTTTCCTCGGAGCGGAACCTTGCTGGAATCTTGTACCATTTACACTGGAGAAAACTAGCATGTTGGTTGGGACTGGCATGCTAAGAAGATATATGGTTCTATATGGATGTTTATGCAATCAGCTTTAGAAAATATGTTTCTAATAAAAAAATTTAAATGTACAAATCTGTAAATATATGATTCATAATTGTGTGTGAAACTTACATGATATATCTGATGGCAGATAGATATAATATAATATAATATAATATAATATAATATAATATAATATAATATAATATAATATAATATAATATAATAGCGGTGTTGAATGCTTGACTCTAATTGGTCAGAAGGTGTTGGTTAAGTTTCTATAATTCACATTGCAGGTTTATATTTATTTATTATTTATAGTCATGTTTCTGTGACTGAAGAATACATAAATCTGTTCCCTACATTCCTTCTGACATGTCACATTTCAGAGTGTTGATGAGAAGAAGAAGGAAAAGAAATAAAGAGGGAATCTGAGAGCAGAGAAAGAGAGGAAGAGAGAGATAAGGAACAGGCTGTGTCCCAGAGAAACGTGGCGTGGTCCTTCCTCTCTGGCATCCTGAGGAGGAAGCTGCGGTTCTCCAGCCGAACTTGCACAGTCCCTCTGAGGACCTAACAAGTAACAGAGCAGAGCAGAACAGTCCACCCCTGTCCACTTAACACTTTCATCTCTCTCTCTCTCCCTCTCTCTCTCTCTCCCTTTTCCTTTCTCTGTTCTCCCACTTAGTATCAGCATTTAAATTCTGTTATTCATCTTAACACGTTGTTTATTATACCAGACACTATTTGAGTGAGTGATGTACCATTTCCCTAATAAATCTGAAGGAAAATAGTCATGTAGGTAGATTTTCTTTTCTTGGAACATACTGAAAAAAATTCTTTATGTAAAAATGAGAAACTTGATATGTTTGGCACAAGTCCATAATTTATTTTTGTTAGTCATTACAGTGTAATCTACCAGCACCTGCATCAGTGTAGCCCCCATTTCCTCCTAGAGGCTACAGCGGACACAAGTTCACTGAAATGGACAGTTTAAAATTGGAAAAAGACCAGCCGGCGTTTTTATAAACTATCGTAAACAATCTGTGCCTACTATAGCTTCAGAATCCTGTTCTTGGTTCACAGGAGTGGAACCTGATGTGGTCTTCTGCTGTTGTAGCCCATTCCCCTCAAGGTTTGATGTATTGTGCATTCTGAGATGCTTTTCTGCTTGCCATGGTTGTAAAGAGTGGTTATTTGAGTCACTGCATCCTCCCTGTCAGCTTGATCTATTCTAGATATTCTCTTCTGACTTTTCTCATCACTAAGACATTTCTGCCTGCAGAACTGCCACTCACTGGATGTTTTTTGTTTTTCACACCATTCTGTGTAAACTTTAGAGATTGTTGTTTGTGAAATTCCCAGGAGACCAGCAGGTTCTGAAATACTCAAAACCAACACATTTTCTGCATTTTGCTGTTTGCTGTCTGAACATTAACTGAAGCTCTTGACATGGATCTGCATGATTTTATGAATCATGCTGTCACTCTATAATTAATGATTGGATAACTGCATGAATGCATAGGTGAGTAGGTGACTATGGATGTATAGCTAATATTTTTCATAATGAAATTATTAAAACTAACTTAAGCTAATTAAGCCTATTATAGACAGATATTTCTGCAATGTATTTGCTGAATAAATGAAATCAGATTCATTTGTGTGAGAATCTGTCTGTAGAGTTTACTCGTGAGAGCTACAATATGCCCTCGCTAGAGAACTGGAGACCCACAGCTTACGTACTTCTTCCATTACAGCTGGTTTTACTGTACAGGAAATGTGCAATAAAGCAAATATTTAACCACCCCTTAAAAATATGAAATTATTAAAATCCTGCTATACATGTAAACATAAACAGTATTAAATTTTTCTCACAGTTCTTTCATTTCTATAGGGGTTTTTCAGTAGCTCTGGCCAGCTCTTGTTAAGTTCATAAAAATGTCTAATCATATTTCCCACACAACGTTTGTCCAGTTTCACTCAGCAGTAAACCATCGTATCCATATTTCCAGCCAACATTTGGACCCAGACCCCACAACTCGCCAGCCTAAAAACAATCACTGATCACGTTTTTTTTTTGTTTTTTTTTTTTTTTCAGACTGCAGTTATTTTTCTCCTTTCATTTTGCTTTGCTTTTTTTCAGCCTGTTCCTTCAGCAACTTGGTTATCGGTTGTGCACATGCCCGGCTGACACAGTGGGGGTCTGTAAGAGAACAACAGTCCCAGGCTGTATGCACGCACACACACACACACACACATACACACAGGCTCTGATAAGCTTGTGATTTCCCTTCAGTACACCAGGCGACGGAGACCAGCACAATGCCATCGACTGCAGTAAAGCCAGTGATCAAAAACAGGTTAAAAACAGAGGAGTTTGGAGGGAAAATATGAGGATAAGAGTTAAACAATGAGCTTAAAATTAAACCTGAGTCTGGTGACCTTTCACCTTTTCAATTCATTATCAGATATGGACTAGTTATACTTAGAAACATTTGTAAAGCAGCTTTGAGAAAATCTGTATTATCATACATTTTGCAAAGCTCTTGAACACATCATGCCTGATGGAACCTGGGGTCACTGGGTGCTTCAGGTCTTTAATCATCAGACAACCTCTCCCATGCAATGCAGATGAGGCTGATCTTTTGGGGACCATGGATCACCTCTCTTGATCCAGAACTATCTTGAAGTCCTCTCAGTGGCCTCTGTGATTTTTCTGATTGCTCTCTTCATTTGCTGTCCTATGTTTTCAAGGTGTTTGAGTGACCAGAAGAAAGACTTGCCCACAAAGCCTCATTCAATAGGCCTTCAATAGGTCCCTTCAATAAGCTGATGCTGCTCACTTCAAGTGTAGTCTCTGCGATGACATCTGGAAACCTGAGCTCCCTTGCTAGGTTGACCTCAAGCTGTCAATCCTGGGTTGTGGAGAGTAGTCCACCTGATGATCGTGGCTGGGGTAATGGCTTCTCCCCACCCTTCATGAAAGCAATGGCCTGCTTCACTGGATGGACCTGCTTACTGTGAGCAATCCCTGTGCATAAATGTGCTCCAGGGACTGTTTTTGGTACAGTTAGCATGCTTGTCTTTCTGCCATGTCCCAGCAGAAGAGGTTAGATGGACTTGGATGGGCCACTGTAAAATGATTAGATCAGGAATTTGATCTGCGGTGGCTCGGCCTTTCAGAGGTGCTCCCACAAGATCTTTCAGTCCACTGCCTGCTACCGTCTAGTCCCTGCATCCACATCCCATCTATCCTGCTTGATTCCTCCTCTTTCACTGCTGCTTGTACCTCCCCCCCCCCCATGGACCAGCTGCCAACATTCCTTCCTGTGGGCTTTGCTGTAGCAAAGTTGTGAACTGCAACCAAGCCCTGCCTGATCTATACCACTAGTCTGCTGTGCCAGCGTCTGCTTGATCTACTACTTCCTGGACCTCCACTTTCTTTCAGGCCTTTCCTCAATCCTTAGCTATGCTGTCAGTGGAGTCTGATTAAGCTGTACAGAACCTTCCATGTTCTGGTCACCATGAACTCCTTAGTCAGACTGCTGAATGGAATTTTCAGGTTCTTCTTGTTGCTATCAAGGGTGATGCTGCTCAGGCTTAGTAGCAGCCCTAGCTCCCTGCAGAGGAAATGGCTGAGTCCCCTTTCAAGGCCCTCAACACAGGTCAAAGGGACATTTTAGACCAACAGTGATCAGAGTAGTTGGTTCCTTGCTGATAGATTCAAGCCTTCAAATTTGTCTGGGAGCCAAGATTTGTCCACCACACTTAGCCACCCCTCCAAATCATTAATGGTCACCTGTCATGCTACTCTGTTCCTCAGGGTGCAGTTACTGATTTTGCACACGTTCTTAATTGGTCTCTCTGTTATTGATGGAAACTTTTGAGGTCAGAGTGGTATTTCTCTATAACCTTTGCCTTCCTCACAAACTAAGGACCTGGATTTTGCTTGTTTGCAGTTGAGCCCAAGCAATGATCCTCTCAAGGATCCTCTCAAGGATCCTTTGAGGTCTTTGAAAATCTTTGAGGATTCACCAGCACCCAGGTACTGATTTTGTCATGATTGTCAGGTTATTCAAGAAAGCTCTAACAGGCAGCTGGCAAATGCTCGGCTTGGTGAGGGGTTCTTGGCAATTCTCTTCTGCTGACTTGACCAGCATGTTCATAGCCAGGGAGAACATGACTGAAACAGTTATGAACTACTTCTCAAGCCTTTGCTATGCTGATCTTGTTATTTCAGAGGTGATTGTCAGACTAAAACAGTTTTAATGGTCCAGAATGAGATTCCTAATCTACCTGGAACATGGTACTGGTCAAAAGAGGTTTACACCAGTGTGGGATCAATCCATATGCATTGTCAAGGCCAAGCCACAGCACAGCCAGATCTCCTTTACCCTCCTGTGCTTCCCTGATCAGCTGGGTGACCATGCCAGTGTGTTTGATGCATCCTTTTGGAACTCCTCCTTTCTGCACTGAAGTGCCAATAGTAGGCGTCTATCTATCTCATATAATAATATTATTAAAATACAAACAGGTTGCCGTATAAACATCTTTAAAATTATATAACCTAGAAGTAAAAAAAAAATCATTCTCATATTGACAGGGGACAGTGTTCAGAGTAAATAGGGTATACGGTCATGAACACTTCAGAATTATTTTCAGTAATTTTTCAAAGCTATTTTTGTGTACCATTAATGATGTACTATGTATAAGCATATAATACATAGTTTACTGATTTAAGATTGCTTCTAAATATCTGTAAATATATTATCACACATTAGCAAATACATTAATTATGCAATTCGACAACAAATATTTGAACCTGCAGTCCTTGCAACTCACTGCCTTGTAAAGAACTGGGTTTTCCTGCTCCTGATCCAGCTCATGAAGCATTGAGATTTGCTGGTCTAAGATGTATTTTATTAATAAATTAAAACTTAATTAACACTTACAGAAACATTACATGAACCTTACAAATAAATCACATGAATTACACGTTTCACAAGTTATTCTTTACACATTATTTTTACAGGTAGTGCATGTTTTTATTTTTTCACAAATAATTTCATTTCAAATCTTAAATTCACACGCATTTCATTGTGAAAATTTTATGGTCATGTGATTTTTTTTTCATATGTGAGGGTATCATCAAAAAGATTTAATTATAAAATTTTTAGACTGATACTGTAAGTATCCATATATTAGCTAAAATGCATTTTAAAACTGCAATAATGATTAATTAATTAGTCACTACTCATTCATTAACGTATTACTTATTCATGAATTAGTATGTATACTAAACTTAAAATAAAGTTTTACTAAATTTCTTAACATGAAATAACTAAGTCATTATGTTTATTGCAGCACTAATAAATAATCACATTGTACTGTAGAGTCATGCAAAAAAAAAGCAGTTACTGAACTGTTTTGCTCATCAAGGGTAAGATGGTCCTCCCTTAACAAGCAATTCTGTCTACGTTGTTCAGAATAGCTAAAATACCCTTTGTCCTGTCTCATTAGAAGTGAGTGTGTACATGCTTGACACACAGGGAAAGCTCTATAGTGTCTGGCCTGCAGAGATGTAACTCTGAAACCAGATCTGCTATTCAATGAGACACAGAGGAGCTCAACTGCATGATGATAAAGTGCATTTATAATTTGTTTGACTGTCTCATAATGTGTGTGTGTGTGAGGAGGGTGACGGGGAACGAGTACGCCTACTTTCTTTAAGAAAAAGGAGCCGCTTGGGATAACACTGGAAAATGTAATAATAAAAACGGCTATTGTATCCTTTCAAGCGCAATTCTCATCATTTGTTTCTTATTTCAATGGAAAATCAGTTTAGCAGTGGAATTTTCCTTTTGGAAAAATTCCATGTGTGCTTTTTTTTATCTTTTTATCTAACCTGAACTGGTTGAGAGTTTTTTTTTTTTTTTTTTTTTTTAACAAATGTACAAATTGCACTTAAGGTCAGTGGTTCTCGACATGGCGTCTGATATTTCTTAAAATTTTGTTGCATTGGTGGAAATTGTAACCCATCATTATTATTTATTATATTAGGATTACTGTATTATTTATTATATATAAACAGCAATAACTCCAAAACAAATTGACCTACAACTAACATCAACCTAGTGGAGCTAATGCTTTCTATTAGTGGAAAAAAAAAAAAATATTTGCATGATAGTAGAAACTTTAATTTTCAGAAGAAAACTGGAGCAATCTGAGAGTGTTTCACTAAAAGAGCATCTGTCTGTGATGAAAAAATAATCAAGGTGTGTGTGTGTTTGTGTGTGTGTATTTAGGTGTGACTAGGGGTGGATGTTCACATGAAGGTGGGTTATAACCTTGGTTAAACGCTTGAACTTTTGAAGCCACCATCAGATTCAGCTGTAACAACATGATCAAGGTGTCTGAGTACTGTGTGTGTGTGTGTGTGTGTATGTGTGTGTTGTATCCCCAAAGCCCCTATGCCCTGTGCTCTTTGAATAATACCCCGAGGCATGGTGGGTAGGGGGCTAGCATCATCAGCATACCTGATATCTTCATGACTGTTACAATTTGCTCCGTTCACAAAGAATTTACCTAAAAATCGTATGTATTATTTATATATCTTTCTTTATGATTTATTTATCTATTTTTTTCCTTTCTACAAATATGACAGTTGTTCTGGCACCTTTGACAGGAAATACACTTAGATGTTAACTATTCATGTATAAAGGGCTACAAAAGCATGAATGACAAAAATGTTAATATGAAAATGACAACAACGATAACAATACTACTACTACTACTACTAATAATAATAATAATAATAACAATAATTAACAAACAAACAATCAAACAAATAAATAAATCATGCAAATGCATTTAAAAAAATCATTTCAATTTTTTGAAAATTCCCAAATTTTACATTTTTTTAATATAATCTTTCGCAACAATTTTTCCCAGTATTTTTGTATTTATTTTTTAATGCATTTCTTCTTTTTTTTTTTAATTTGTTGTTTTTTTTTTCCTGTTATTATCTATAATGGGTATGAAAACTGAAACAGTCAACCAGAACCTCCAGACAAGAAAAGTTCCAGCTCCTGAGTTCCCAGTTTTGATCCTGATGGTTCTCCACTTGCCTGCCACCTCCCAAAAACAGAGTGGATTGGATACTCTAAAGTGCCCTAGGTGTAAATCTGCAGTGGGCTGGTATCCGATTAAGGGTGTATTCCTGCCTCACACACAGTGTTCCTGTGATAAGCTCCAGATCCACTGTGACCCTGACCAGGACAAAGATAAATCAGTAAATGGAATATTAACTATTCTGATATAGTGTCATGTTTTGTGAGTCTTGTATAATGTGTGAGTGTGGAGTTTCGAGGAAGAGAACTGATCCCTTATCAGCATAAATACATGAACCTCCTAGCATTAGCACCATCACTGTTTAAGCCCAAGTCTCACCCTGGTGTCAGTGGATAATCTCACCTAGATGCTGTAGATTTGTACCTAAGACCTGTTGCTGTAATCATAAAGACTGTCTGTTGCTCATCCCAGGACTCTTATTCACAATGTACTCATACTGAGCATCCTGTAAACACACTCAATCTCATAGCTGAGTCTCTGAGGCTGAAAATGCTGACTGTGCAGGAGTTTTACTTTACTACTTCCTGATGACGTAAAGTTCAAGCGGTGCTCAAAAACACAACATCAAGCTGGAAGAGACCACCCGACTCCAGGTCTCTCTCTCTCTTGCCACACACACACACACACACACACACACACACATACCAATTCAAACTGATTAAGTACAATGAAAGTAAAAGCAGCTCGTAAAATGCGTTCCCACTCCTTCATTCTTTCATCTCTGCATTCTTATTATGGAAGCGCTCCAAAACCATGTTCTTCATCAGTCTGTCAGCATGAAAGGCCAAAGGGTAGCTTTCGTCCCCTACTTTCCTCCGTTCCTTCCCCTTCCTCATCCCCATGCGTCCCAGATATCAGTACACAGAGGAAATCCATCTCTGAGAGGGAGTGGCCGCTATGGAATGTTTTATTAGTGTTATTCCTGGCAGCGAATGTCGCACAGACTTCTGTGTGCTGCTGACCAGAGGTCTGGACCCAGAGGGACATAGTATTGCATGCATAACAAACACATCTTTCAGGTGTACAGGCCAGCTGGACCCAGAGACAGGAGGCGAGCCAGCTGAGCAGGACTGCAGCTGAGTGTTCTTTCAGTCTTTCTCTACATTTCTCTCTGTTTCCAGCAATGCACTTCAGCACAGGGCAAAAAGCATTACAATCATGAATATAATAATGTCACAAGACACAACTTAGCAGGCATTCACTCTCATAATGGCTCAGCATGGCTGAAAATATTTACCTGTGTATACATACAGGTAAATGCCATGTTCGTGAGCTACATTTAGTAGGCTTTATTGTCATTTCCATCCTCACAAACAAATGCAACGTTCACACTAGCAAGCAACAAAGCGACTGGGAACAGTCATTTTCTGCATACGTACACAACACAGTGATGGTAGCAAGCGACAAGGTGACAAAGCGACAGCATGACAAGCGACATTTGAACTGAGATGTTCTCAATATTATTCAAATTAGATTAGATGCAATAACGTGATAGATACACAATCCAAACAATGATTCCTCGAACCAATCCTATGGCGAGTCTGGTCCAATATTTCTAAAGTTCCTCACTCACAACTTTAGTTCCTACCTGCAGGTAGTCTCCGCTGTGGTATAACCATGGTTTCATCTTATCCTGTCATGTACAACCTCTTATTAAATGAGCATAGAGATATTATGAAGCTTGGAAGGATGTAGCAGAGATCACTGGTGCCTCTGTTGAGTGTACATGGCTAGTACAACTAGCTTGCTTTGCTAATCTGCTAATTCTCACTAAAAGGCCACAAGAGACAAATTATAAGTGGTACATGTGACTAGCTTGCTAGGGTGGAACACGGACAGACACAAGGATAACATAGTAGCAAGTAATACAGTAAAGACTAAATTCTACACAACATTTTCTATTGCATAATACTGTAGTATTGAGAATATAATTAGTCCTGAGAGTCGTTTCTATTAGACTTTTTTTGTCATTCTCTTGGTTTCTTCTAGTTCCTTCTAGTTTGTCCTGTTCTTTCTGTGTTCTTTTCCTTCATTCTCTCAACCATAACAAATTCTCACACAGTTAACATCATCAAAAGTCACACACTGGCCTTCGTCCAACCAAATTTACACAGAAGGAGGAAAAATTTTGCAATTTGAGACCCATACTGTGACATGCCCGTCATCAATATCAGTGATATCAGTGGTATGACACACACCAAGATTCATACACAGAGACAAGATTTTTTAAGTCAACACAATATAAAAAAAGAACTGCCTAATGTATGCATGAGTCAGAAAAAAATAAATGACCAAGGGATCTGGGAAAGGCTATGGGACATTTCCAGTGTGAGAACTGTTTTAGTTTCCATGTTTGATAAAGTCGATCTGATTGGACTCCCTTTGAGAAGAAAGTGATCTGGGTGGGAAAATCGCCTTGCTTTTACTTCCTTGTCATTTCTTCAGCATATGTGTAGAGTTACACGGCAAAGCGTATTTAAATATCAGTGTGGCTTCCCATACGAAAGAGTGTTGAGCAATACCATGTTGTGCTTTAGGATCCTCTAAATACATCTATACAAACGCAAGCCTGGCACAATCGGTCATTTCAGCTCTTGTTCTACATGGAATCCTTTACTTCCTGCCCATAATAAAAGATCACCAGGGCAACAATGAAATCCTCCACCACAAAGTTGTTAACGAATCACATTTGGCTTTGGAGTCATTCTTTCTGCTGCAACTTTCCAGTCATTCCAAACACATACACACACACACACACACACACACACACGCACACACACACACACACACACACACACACATGAATTTCCTGTGCAAGCATATGAGCAGAGTATTGAATGAAAGAAAAAGAAAAAACAGAAGAAAGCATTTTAACGTATATAACACAGACCACCGGGACATAGCACTCGCTGGGCACCTACACACACACCACTTACTGGGCTTCCATACAAACCACTCACTGGTGTCCAACGCACACTACACACTGGACTCCAACATACACTGCTGATTGGTTCTCAAGACACATCGAGGTGCTCCAAGGTGCAAAAACCACCATCACAAACAAGGGTAACTGGGAAAACACACCACTCACTGGGCCACAATACAAACCTCTCACTGGTCTCCAACACACACACTACACACTGGACCACAACACACACTAGTTACTAGAGCTTGACATACTACCAGCTCATTGGTTCCCAAGACACATCGACTCCTAGGTGCAAACACACAACACTCACTGGGTTCCAACAAACACCACTGCTCACTGGAAACCCACAAAAATGCTAACTGGGCTTCAGTACAAAACGCTGGTCTCTAATACACACTATACACTGACCCACAACATACACCAGTTACTAAGGCAACAATACACACCACTCAGTGGGTCATGACAGGCTACACATTTCTATGATTTTCTATGCAGAAACGTTAGGAAAAAAGTGTGACTGCTGCTACTTGCTGTGTTTAGTCTCATAGCGTATATCAGTGTACCTCCCGCCCCCGCCCCCCGGATATTAAACACTTCCTGAATCACAAAACACAAAAATATGATTCTCGTATACTTTGTGGTTATTGTTTTATTGGATTTTCAAATTGTTGCTGTAGCTATGGTTCCCCCCGAACTAAAAAAGAAAAAAATCCAGCGTCTCTTCTCTACTCCAGCGCCTTGGACGCCATGTTGTGAACGGAGGGTGATTACATGACCTCTTGACGCAAACATCCAGGTTCATAGAAAACACAACTTGCTAGAAACTCCCTCCTGCTGGGATCATTTTATTACTGTCTGAATGTGAGAGGAGATGTGTGATAAATGTATTGCCTACGCTCCTCTGATAAACTAATCCATTCCGAATAGGGCTTTAGAAATGCACATTGAATGCACTGAACAAGGCTTCACAAAGACATGAAAATCACAAAAGGGTATAAATAGTCAAATTAATCAAGAACTAAACACAAAAGAGCTGGAAACAGGCGACACACAAATGACGGAACAGTGGCGGCGAGTGCTTGTTACCAGGAGCCTGCAAAGCATAAACTCCAACAACTTCCCATGTTGGAAAACTTACAGCTTTACCTCTGAGACTCCTTCAGTAAATGTTAACTCAACCTCTCCTCACAGAAAACTTCACTATATCAACGATTATTAGCTTTTCTTTGTGAAATAACAACATGCTTTTATTATTAGACTTAGATTATGTGAAGTGTCCACCGTATAAGTCCCTTTGAATTAGCAGCTACTATAGAATTTACAGCTTGAACTCCTGTCACAGCTGCTGCTATAGAAAACGAATCAACACTTCTGTACGATGGGCACTAACCCACACCACTGATTATAGTGAGTTTGCCTGAATTCATCAATAATCTCTTTTATTTTGCCCACATTAAGAGACGGGATGGTGTTTAAACATCGGTTTGCATCATGCTCAATCTCTTCTTTGTATGTTGATGCATTGTTGTCGCTCATTAAGCCCACTACTGTAGCCTCATCAGCATACTACCTATAATTTGATGTAATATGAGTAGCTAGCATGAGTCATGAATCAGATTTACATTTAGGTAAAACAGAGTTCCATTTGGACCAAAATCTAAATTACATCAGAGTTAAAGATTATTTTTTGTCTTGGCTGGGTCTTGGATAATAGTGGAGTAGGTTTGGCTATGAAAGTGCTAGGAAAAGTTCATTAAAAAGCCAGCATTAAATTCTTTGCCAAACAGGCACAGTTCTTGTCAAAGATGTTACCAAAGGTATCACAAAATGAAGTGTTAGTGTCATAGACTACATCACCAGAACCATGTAGGGAAAAAGTCAATTTATAGAACTGATTTCCTGTGGAAATCAGAGCAGTTCAGCTCAGGCTGAAATAATTAATAACAAGGCTCCAAATTACCTTACTAACTATTTTTCCCATGGGAGAGAAAGACACAAGTACAACAATAGATAGAGTGTCAGTGACTTTAATTTAGATTTAATACAAGACATCGTTTAGATATTCAGGAACATGTGAATGGAATAGTTTGCCTGTCGAGCTTATTCAGTTCGTTTCTGGAGGAAAATGAAGAAGTGGTTACTTGAAGAAACTACCTTTATGATAACGGGACCATACGCTAAAGAACTGCTTTTATACTGCTTGTTTTAAAATGATATTTCAGACGCTGCCTAGTTTATACTTGCCATGTGCTGGCCAAGTCAGTGATGGTGTTATCCTTGACAAAGAAGCTGAGATGTGATCTTGCTTGTTATCATCGACTAAACTAAACTAAACTAAACTTCAAAACAGTGGTGGATTGAGCATGCAGCCCTGAGGAACACCAGTTCTCAGTGCCCTGCGCCAAATTCTCACAGGATCCAGTTGCAGAACGAGGTGTTCAAGCTCAGCAGGCTCAGAGAGTTGATTATGTTGAAGGCTTGAGTCCATGAAAAGTTCACACACACACACACACACACACACACACACACAGACAGTGGTCACTGGGCACCAACATAGACTGCACACTGGGAGCTAGAATAAACATCTCAGTGGAACTTAACACACACTGCTTAGTGACTTCCAATACATATACAGAGGGGAAAGAACAAAGGGAACATGACACAGAAAGACAGATAAGGAAAGAGAATAAAAACCAATAAGCAAAGTAAAAGAAGAGCAGAATGTATGTGTGTGAGAGAGAGAGAGATAGAGAGAGAAACAGAACATGAGACAGAAAGACAGATAAGGAAAGAGAATAAAAACTAATAAGCAAAGTAAAAGAAGAGCAGAATGTGTGTGTGTGTGTGTGTGTGTGTGAGAGAGAGAGAGAGAGATAGAGAGACCGTCCTGGCAAAGGTTACACTCCAAAAGCAAAGTCAGTCAATAACAGGAACTCAATCATAACTGCCCTGGTTTCCGGAAAGCTCCGTACTTTCAGCTGCCCAGTTAGGCAGAGGCCTCTAGCCAGGCTTGGCTAACACTCCCAGGCCCTCGTCCTCCTGAGAACACACTCTTTCTGACTCACACACGTTTCGCTCCCTCGTTACTACCTGCGATGAGCCAAAGAAAGCAGGGACTTGCTTATAAAAGCGTGTCAGCTACAACCTGAAAGCGAAGCTGAAGCGACTTGCTGAGCAAAATGCAGCGTGATTGTTTTCCACAATGCGGGTGTCGAGGATGAAGAGGAAGAACCCCCGAGCATCTCTTTTTTAATTTCCAATAAAAATGTAAAAAGCACAGCACTCATCCGATCACTCGTAAAGCAGTTTTGAAAGGAAATTTGGGCGCGAGGGCTTGTTTTGAAGGTTTCGTTTGGACGCTGAGTATATTTCAACACTTTGACTCCCTGGATCTGGCTTTAATCCTAAACCATAAAAATAAAATCCTTATTTCAAAGTTCACACTTGTTTCAAAACACTACGCAATATTCCTCGCTGGATTGTGTTCCAAATGCAAATACCAAGAGAGAAATCTCCTTGCTATATTTTAGTTAAAATCCAACATTATCATATTAGTGCTGTTTTGATGAGAAAATTATGAGAAAGCAAGCCGCTGTCCCACGGGCATTACTGAACTGCACTGACGAGAGAAAACTCAGCCATCCATCACTGCTCTCTTTTGAACTAAGGGTCAGAGATCTCTGTGATCTGTGACTGTGTGTGTGTGTGTGTGTGTGTGTGTGGTCTCAGGGAGGCTTTGCCTTGTTGGGGCTAAATTTCAGTCATCACTGCAGACGAACGCAACAGAGAGTTATACATAGTGTACAGTAGACTGGTATTATAATAATAATAATAATAATAATAATAATAATAATAATAATAATAATAATTAGGTTTTCTTATTTTTTATTTACTTTATACTTTATTATATTAATTGTTTAATTAATATTTACAATGTAAGTGACTTCTGTGTGAAAAAAAAATTGAACTATGACATGCTTCACAGAAAAAAAAATAAAATTTGGTAGTTTTTAAAGAAAATAATATCAGATATGATCAGTATCAGCTGATACTCAAGGCTGCAGTATCGAGTATAGAAAAGAAAAGGTGGTATCATGACATAATAATAATAATAATAATAATAATAATAATAATAATAATAATCATAAAAGAAGAACAACAAAAACAATTATTATTATTATTATTATAATAATAAAATGTTTTATCTGTTTTTTTTTGCAATGTATTTTGTATTTGTGTTTTGTATTTAGCACTGGGAGCAGTGGTAGATTTTTCTTTATTTTCTTTTTTTTTAAATTTAAATATGAATGTATTCCTTTTTTTCCCTTCTTTTTTTCCATTTTTTTTAGCTAGAGGTTTTGGTGTTTGTTGTTATTCCTTGCTATGTTTTAGCATGATAGATAAATAAATAAATAAATAAATAAATAAATAAATAAATATGTCACAATTACACACAGTTGTACAAGTTGAAGACAATCCCAAAACTGTAAAAAAAGAAAAAAAAAATCAAATGTCCTACAGAAAGATTTCACTTGGCAAACATACCTGGCTCTTAAATTTCTTCCTTTTTTTTTCTTTAAAAAAAAAAAAAAAAAAAATCAAGGCAAGTTGCATAACATTTCAAACATGGATGGAATTTAATATTGATAATGTTGATAATTAGGTAATATTTTATATATATATATAGGAGAATGAGAAGAATAACAGAGGAATGGAAACGAAGGCTGCCGGGTTTTACAAGCAAAAGAATTTTTATTTTATTTTTTAAAACAAGTGACATCACCTTTACATGATATAGAGCCTTCCAGTGTGAAATTTTAAAAAGCAACAGTTCAATACATAATTATTGTTCTAAGTTTTGTTTTTAGTTGAAGAGGATGCTTGACTCGACTCTTAGAACCTGTGTGCTTTTCTGAACCACTTTTTGTTTTTTTATAGCTGGACATCGCAGTGTGTCCTGGCCCATTTTCATTTCTCTCTCTTTTTAACTATCAGCGCTCACACACCACACACTTTATTAGAACATTCCCAAGTCTGGCTCGTCAGTAATTCCTGCGAAATCCTTTACATTCCTGCATTTATTGCTTCCACTGGGAGTTGACATGTTTGATGTGGAATGGCACGTCCCAGGCCTGGCCTGCTGTAGCGGGTCACTGCACTGTACGGAAGATGCGCTTAGTGTGATGTGTGGCTCACAGCACAGACTCAGAGCTTCATGGCTTTTAAATAATTAAACAGCAGCAGCCTGAAATGCAGGTCTGGAGTCAGTGGAAAGATTATTTTTAGTGAAACACAAGCTGATAGACATCGCTAGAGCGCCACCCACTGGCTGCACGCCATCGAGAAAAGCTGCTGGTGGTCATTTATCTTTTATTACGACTCAAGTGTGTATACGCAAACAAATAAACACACACGTACACGCACACAAAAGAATTCATGTATCGCAGGAAACTACAGCAGTACACAAGCGCTTTCCATGCTTTTTAGCCTTCCTGTTTCAGGAGAGCATTAAAACAATGCAGCAGAGCTTTAAAGCAGTACTGTTTACTCAGACATGCCATTTTAGTGTCATCTTTCTCATCGGCAGTATTTTCAGGACCTTGCATTAAATCCAGGATATTAAAACTAACCCCGCCCCATTTCTAATACTAACCCTCATGAATTAACATACCAATTTGAGTTAATTGTTACAAATTTGCAGATTTTTGGGGGAAAAAATGCTAGCTTGAGGACAGTGACCTGAAAAATATACAAAAATATGTATAATATAGAAATATATACGCATACTCTGTATACATACACAGTGTTTCCAGTGTGTTGCGTATTAAATAGGAATTATATATATATATATATATATATATATATATATATATATATATATATATATTAAAAGACATAATAAAATAGCATACAATAAAAATTCAATATATATATCTTGATCATGTATTATCATGATTAATTAATGATCAATTAATGAATCATTATTATATAAAGTTAAAATACCTTCTATATATAATATTAATTATTACACATAAGGTTAATACTTGTAATTATTAATAAAGGATTAAATTAACTTTTTAATTTAATTATTTCATCTATAATGAAATTAATAATAAAAAAGGAACATCTTTTGAAAGCAGTGCGCTTTTTTTTTCTTTTCTTTTTTTTTTTTTTTTATATTACTCATATTTTAAGGTGGCACTGTTTGGAGAAGTACGGTAACTGTCCCAACTTGAATCGTGATTTATGTATTTACTCATTTGTATTCCCAAACATTTAGACGCAGTTTTAATGTCTGTACTCTGTTACATGATTGTAAATAATTTATTATCTTATATGAAAGTGTGACCCAGCAATTTAACCCTAAAGGTACGGTATCAAATTTCAATAGCAGGTCACATTATGGAAATGAAACTTGAACAAAGCTAAACACTGTGCTAAACACACACACACACACACACACATACACCAGCACAGAAATCAAGCTAATGGACCATTAGATTGTGATAAAACATGTGGATAGGCTTGTCAAGTGTCATCCATCTTCTCTAATCCGAGTCCTCAAAGGCCATACACTCTGAAACACACACACACAAACACGGGACACTGACACTGAGTGATGAGCAAACCCAAACATTAACATACACACACACACACACACACTGGAGGATTAGCTGGAGCGTGTTCACCAATTATATGCCATAATGTACGGCACTGCAGAGAAAATTTTACTTTTTTCCTTTGAGGACTGAACTCATGATCACCTCAGTCTCTCTCTTCACTCATCTCAGTCTCTCTCTCTCTCTCTCTCTCTCTCTCACTCTCTTTACTCATGTCAGTCTATCTCTTCACCCTCTCCCTCGCTCTTTAATTCACACTGACTTGGAATTAAATACGCTTCGGCCCGGTGGTCAGAGTCTCTGAGGAAACATGGATAGGATCTCAGTCAGGACTCCATGGACCGAAAGCACAGCCAATTTGGAGTCATTTCATGCTTGATTCTACAACACACACGTGTGCACGCGCACACACACACACACACACACGTACACACTCAAATATGCATGTGTGTTTTCAGCATGACTGTGGGCCACACGCAGTTCTCACAGATCTCACACACACACATATGCACACACACACAAACAGTCAAGTTTGAGTCTTGGGTCATGATGATGATGATGATTATTAGTATTATTGTTGTTGTTGTTGTTGTTGTTGTTGTTGTTGATGATGATGACTGAATGATTGATTGTGTGGTTGATTGATTTATGTTTATGGGGGGCAGTTTTGAAAACTGTTGATAACTTGTTGTATTTTGTTGTATTATTATTTAATATTTATTTGAGGGGCAGTTTTTAAAACCTTTAAAAAAACACAGATGAAAGCTTTAAAAAACTAATAATTAAAAAAAATAATAATAATTCATACAGCACATTATTTACAGAGTATGTTTGGGTCGTTTTTCACACCTGTCCTTAACTGACTGTCCTTTTTTTGTCTGTCAGAATGGACAACCTTTTTTTCCAGCCAATTTAATGAGATCTAAATATACAGTATGTTTAGCATTTATAAAAAAATAAAAAATAAAAAAAAAACGATACTATAAAGCTTTGTTCCTAGTCACGCACGTCTGATCCAAATACTTTCTTCTGCACTCAGAACCTTTTTTTCCATAGATGCACTAAACCTCTTGAGTACAAGCCAAATATAATAATGTTATTTTTCCCAGTGAGTCGTTGCTGTCACATGGTTCTGCTAACCTCAGACCTGTCCATATTGTCAGACGCGGTACTCCGGACCGGGCCAGAGCGCCGCTGGAGCTCAGTGTGCATTTGTTTTGTATTAGCGAGCATTATGTGGCTTTTGGGGGTGGGCAGGAAGCATGCTTAGTGACGTGCATTTTATTATACGCTTCAGTACGCCAGAGAAAGGGAAGCACATGTCGGGCTGAAATAGTAGAGATTTTAGATTAGCTGAGGGAATTGCTTTCTGGATGCAACAATACTCCGTGCAACAATTCTCACACCTCCTTTCCCACAACCCCCCCCCCATCACCACCACCACCACCCCCAGAACCGGCCTGCAGACTAATGGAACTTTCTGACAGGAATACGTCAGACGTTGTTAATACAGAAAGCATATTGGCATGGCCTTTTCAGTGAAGAGGAGGAAATAGCTAAGCTGGCAAGAAAAAAAAAAAAAAAAGTGCTCCTGTGTTAATGGTGGAAAAGCACCTGTTTGTGGGCCGCTGCTGTCTGCTGAACTCAGCTTCTCTCCTCTGTGCTGTTATTTTTCCTCTGCGCTGTGAGTTCTGTGTGGTTTCGTGCCCGACGAAGCATGCTTAGAGTCGGGGTGGATACAGCACTCGCATTAATGCTGCAATTGGTGTGACTGAATAATGTTTTTCCATGTTTGATACGATTACAACTAATTTGGACTTATGACAGTTAAGAGTGTAAGTCTAGTCCGTGCTCATGGACTCTAGAGGATGTAATCGATTAAATAGTGATGAACAGAAATTAAAATTCTTGCCCGAAAACCAAAATTTTTATTTTTTTTTAAAAATGTCATTTTTTTTAAATGTGAGCCTTAAGTATATTGTACATTTCTAGTGGACACATACCTGAAAAGCAGCATGGGCTAGAATTCGGTTCATTCTGAATTATATTTTGCACGTTCACTCCACCATTTGTGATTTTTTTTAACAATAAATGTAAAAATTTACAAAAACTGTAGCTACAAATGGCGTACGAATAGTAACAGAGACTTAGCTGTATTTTTGCTGTTTTATGCATACTAAGCCAGATCGTGTTTTGTATCATTCCCGAAGTAGAGATGTATTTAGAATTTATTGAATTTATTCAAATTATGAATCACTTGTCTAATATCCTTCATGGAAACCGTGAAACATTTCCATATGGTGACATTTTCGCTGTAGAACTGCTGCTCAAGCTGTGTTTTTATGTTTTTAATCACAGCGTTTATAATTACGGCGTTTTTAATCAGTTTCTAAATTTTTCATTACCATTAAGTTTATTCGTAAAGTGGAAGATATGACACTTTGTTGACATTCTGTTTTCAGTCAAACTATTCAGCTTGTCCCTCATTTTTTTTTTCAACCAAACTGCCATTTTTGACCGTTTTTCAGTGGTTGAAATTTCAGTGCATAACTCCAAGGTTAACCTGCCTACATTATAATGTGACCAGAATTTTAGTTTGACGTACAAACGTATTATATACACTAGGCATCACATATAAAAAGGCTTTTAAAGATCTAGAGACTGGAAATTTAAATCAAGTGAAAATTATGCTTAAAAACGTTGGTCCAACATCAGTTAAGAAGGATAAAATATAGAGGGAAGATCTAATATACAGTACATTCCTCACTGTAATATGATGTAAAATGATGTTGAGATGAATCTAGGCTCAGTTGCCCATGGTTAACAGAGAACCTGATTTTTTAAGGGCATTTTATGCACTTTTCTGGCCACAAGCTTCAGAATCTCCACACTTCTATGTCTGTGCATTTCCTTGTGCTAGTTTCCAACAGGTTAACACACTTTGACTCAATGATCTTTTTGGAGCGAAGCCAATGGATTTCAAAAACTTTATATTTATTCAAAGCTTTTTGTTTGAAGATATTATAGCAACTGACTTGCAAGACAAAAGTTTAAGGATAAGGGCTGGAGTTAGTGGTTGTACCTTTTCTTACAACTTCATTTGCATAAAATTCAACTAAATAATACTAATCCACCTATGCTTTCTTGAAAAAAACTTGTATGAGATCAGATTCACACTGAAATATTACTTGACTATACTTCCATTCTTCATGTCTATGGTGAAAGAGTCACAATGGATGTAAAAGACAGTCGTGATAGACTCCATCAGGAATCAGAAAAAAAAAAGGGTTAAAATGTCCGATATCACACTTATGATGAAGAATCACATTTCTGTACAGTATAAGAATACAGAAAGTAGTGATATATATATATATATATATATATATATATATATATATATATATATATATAGATAGATAGA
>CM075006.1:4483947-4524464 GCA_037576675.1 Pangasius sanitwongsei
ATATTATATTATATTATATTATATTATATTATATTATATTATATTATATTATATTATATTATATTATATTATATTTACATTTTTTACATTAGTATTTATTTACTTATTTATTTCGTATTTATTACATGTATTTTTGTCAAGAAATGGCCACCACTTCATTATTACATTTCTCTCGGCATCTCTTTATTCTTTTATATTTTAGTACTGTCTATTTCTATCCTTTATATATGACTAGAATTTATACTGAAAACTGCACTAAGAAATCATTTTTGCACACATTGTACTTGAGGAAAGAAAAATCAATTTATTCTGCTTCTGATTAGCTTTAATTTAATTTTTTTTTTTTCCATCAGTCTACAATCTACAGCTAGTAATTCTTTTTGTGTTTTTCCCCTACATTAAAGCCCTTGTATTTTTGATTGGCGTCGACTTTTCTCATATTATACTGTATGTGTCCTTTTCTTAAAAATAATCACTCAGACAATCTTTATTATTTATTAAATGACTCATGCTAGCCTACATTTCACTCTCTGTTTGTTCAGCAGTTATGTATAATAGCCTCTCGCTGATGTATATTTTCTCTCTCAGTCTGCTGAGTGCATATACTTATGCAAAACAGAGAAAATGCTTTAGTGCTCTTTAGTGCCCTCTGCCAGGAAACGTAGTGTTTGACACTTGTGTGAGATTTTTACATACTTTTGTCTTAGAAACAGTTAGAGTTGCTTTATTTGTTTTTGTTTTTTTCCTAACTTTTCAACGCTAATAGTGTTTCTTAGCCACAGATATGCCCATACATGCCCATATATGGAGTTCCGCTATATGACATACTATAGTATATTTCAGTTGTATTCTAACAATTAGAATTAGTGACTCTGGATCCATCTATCTAACTTCACCTTTATCTCATGATGAAACATTTATATCCTGATGGGCGTGGTCTCTTCCATGAGGACTCCGCCCATCCCCATCCTCAGGACAGTAGTAGTTATAGAGGCCTGGTACACTATACAACACATGCACTTTGAAATAGAACAATTAAAACACGTCAAATATGATTATTATTGCATTTTAGTTCTACAACATTCACTCAACCCTGTTACTTTCACCCTACAACCCCTATGAAATATTGGGAATATTCCACAGGTCACAAGTCACGTGTTCAGCAGGATATTGTGTCATCCGAGTTTCCTGAAGATCATAAGAAGAAGAAAAGTAAGTTCTCTCCTTTGTTTTTTCTTTATTTTCAGGGATGTTTACTGACAAGGCCACTTTGAAAGTATAAACCTGTTCCCCAAACTTGGACGCTAGTGAACCCCATTCTGTCTATTCGCTAATTTTAGGGGGAAAAAAAAAATTAAGTGTAAAATTCAGCCTGTCAGCAAAGAAACCTTTTTTTGAATAGTTGAAGATGCAGTGAGTCTTAAAAGTAAAATTATTTGTAAGATGTTTAGGTGGGTTCGACATTTGAATGTTTATTATTATTATTATTATTATTATTATTATTATTATTATTATTATTATTATTATTATTATTATTATTTCTCCATTCAAGCCCCGCCCCCTGTATCTTAGGTATATAAAATGACAGACAGGAGGCACATCCAAACACAAACAAGCATTCTGGACCAGAAGTCAGTTACTTTATAAACTTTTGCTAAAAGCATTTTTTTTTAAATCATGTTATCATGTTCTACATATCTTTCACGTTATTTGTACAAGTAAGGAATTAAAAAAATCAACCATTGCACCTTTAAATGCATAATTTCTTTCTAATATATAATCTTTAAAATTCTAAAATTTAAAACTCTTACATTTTTAAGATTTGATCTTAAAAATGATTCAAAAATAAAGTTTTCTTTCATACCAATATCAACCAGAGAGAAAGAGAGAAAGACAGAGAGAGAGAGAGATGAACTCAATCATCTCATCATGTGACCATGTATCAGATTTCCAAATATGTGACACTACTGTAAAAAAAAAAATTCAAAAATTAAATAAAACGCCTCCTTAACGAAAGGCTCTCACTTCTAGACTTCCAGAAATTTCGCTTTATAAACCGAGCCAACATGAGCGATGGCTTGGCTGGTGTTTAGCGAGGTTGTCAATATTTCTGGTGTTACTCCTTTTTTTTTGCTGGAAAATATAAGAGGTCTGAGGATGATTGAATGGAGGGAACATGAGGTAGCCAAGAGGAACATGGAGGGGGCACTGCAGGTGTGCGGGCGAATTAGCCGTCACACAGCACCACATTAACTTGTGCTGACTCGGAGGAAAGTGGGTTATGCAGAATGTACAATCCGAGAAAAGTGTGTGTGTGTGTGTGTGTGTGTGCTCATTCATGAATGAATGCCCTGAGATTTACATTTGAGTGCCTGTGCAGCTAGACAGAAATCAGAGTTAGCAAAGCAATACAAGAATATCACGCTACCGTTTTCTCGGTACTCATCTCTTTTTTCTCAGTTCCCACACACACATTCCGTCACGCTTCTGAGTATCTAGACCGGACACTCCTTCCACACGGGGTCGTTTGTCACCCCAGCGACTCGGTGAAAGGCACGGTTGACAAGTCAGAGGGAAAAAGCTAATAAGCTCAGGGCTAAAAATAGAGTATGTGCTGGGTAAGAGGGAAAATTCAGAGGAACGATGCTTCAGCATTGGAAACAAAGGCGGGAATGGCGGGAATGACTGAGCCGCGGTTGTGAGTGTTTGTATAGGGGTCTTCTGGACACTTTCAAAGAGGATGTGTGTGGGTCAGTGTTGGTCACTTGGCACACTGTTTCCTCCAGACCATCAGCACACACACACACACACACACACACGGACCCTGACAAATAACTGAGTTATCCTGAGTTGCCAGTTTATTAGTTCCACCTATTAAACTAGTAAACTATTAAAAACCACACACAAACTTTACTCAACATTAAAATGCCAATTTACCTCTTAAATGCATGTGTTTATACACACTTTGAGTTATTAGCAAACCATTTTCTTCTGCAAACTTCAAATAATAGTGCAAAGTGTACAGACGTTACTGACAATAAACACAATTTTAAAAAGAAGATATTTTATTATATCTTAATGCATTATGTATTATGTATGTAATGCACACTGTGCTATAAATTATATTACGACCCATAACTGCTTATAAACAAATATTTTATCAGGCATTAGACCATATTAAACAACATACATCATATACATGTATTAAATATTAATGATATACAAAATGGTAACACTTTCTATGAATGCCATATGTATAATAACTCATGAAAAAGCTCATAACATATAATGTGTTCACAAGGCATTATACACGTTATTATTAATTACCAAATGGCATTACACTTACTTACACACTTGACATTGCTTATAATGTATTTATGAATTGTTAATATTGCTTATAACACATTATATAGCCATTACATACAGTATGCATAATACATATACACACCTTATGATAGCTATAAGGTGTAATGCGTTTTCATGAATAATTATGTGAAAAACAATGTGCATAATGCCGTATGAATGCAATATCACATGATATGAATGTGGTTTATTGAAGATATAACCTTCATAAAAATGATCAAATAATTTAATGATTAATTAATTTGTTTTTTGTATGTTTTTATTTGTTTGTTTTTCCATATTGGTAAACTGTTCAAAGAAGAAACATTAAGTTTTAAATAATAATAACTAAAAATAATAAAAACTGGTCGAGGTGATGTGGGGGGGGGAAATAGGTCATAGGTCATGTTTTCCAATATTTAAAACAAAGAAAGAAAATGTTCAATACGTAGGATAATTAATATTCAAGATTCTGCACTATTCCTAGGCCCTTATATAAATGTAAGCGAATGTATGATATTGAGCATGTTAGCCGCTTTGTACAAGCGGTCAGATTTTTCCTCCTGAAGCATGTGATCAGAACACACTCTGATGGGTTTGATCTGAAATGGATCCTAAGGTTTAGCGCAAACTTGTGGAGTCCATGCCTGCTTGTCATTAAAGCATAAACCATAAACCATACACTAAGAAACTCTGAAATTCATGTGAACATTTAAAAGATTATACCTTTTAATCAAGATGTTTTCAATAATATAATATGTAGTGAAAATTGGTGTATTAAATTAGAATATATATATATATATATATATGTATATATATATATATATATATGCATAATGATATATAATATAATGCATTATACTAGATGTATGAATACATGTAAGAAAAATATATATAATGCACCACTACAGCATGTAACATTTTGAATACATAATTCAGAAGAAAATACATTTTTAGTGTGATGAGAAATATTTTAAATAGTTTGGAAACTAACAATCATTATGTGATATATATATATATATATATATATATATATATATATATATATATATATATATATATATATACGTCAGTATGTGTGTCAAGGTGACCATTTGGCTTTTACAAAATATTTGCTCAGTTGTCATATGTAAAAAGTTTAAGACTTTCATAGTGCTGCATTGTTACTAGTTATTTAATGCAATTTTCTATATAATGCAATTGTTACACTGGTTAAATTAAAGTTATTAATTTTAGAATTAACAATTTAAGTATATTTAATATTTACCGTAAATTTTAATATACCAATATGGCCTTTAGGGTGCAAACACTCCTAATTAATATTAATAAAATTTCTTTAAAAACACTTTAGGAAACTTAAAGTTAAAAAATAAAGTTAAAAAAGGAAACCTAAACTTAAAATATACTTTTGTTCCCAAAAATGCTAGTAATTAATTAAATGCTATATTAAAGCATTATCTAGATTAACGAACCCATCTAATGTAATAAAACCTAAAGATGAAAAGTAAACATGCTAAATTACATATTAATTATTATTAATATTATTATTATTATTATTATTAAACTTTATGTAAGACTTATGAACTATTCAATATAATATCAAACTGTTGATTTACAAAACTGAGGTGGGCTCTAAAGTGTTAAATTATGACGGATATTCTTATCTAAACATAGACCGATGAAGTGTCTAGATCTTAAATGTAGTCAGATTTAACAGTCTCAAGCATTATTTAAAAACTTTAAAACCAATGTATTAGAAATTATATTTATTTAAGACAAAATATTAAAGATATTTTAAATTTCATCTGATTACACAGTTCATATTTTATGTAGTATTAAGCACTCCATGTTTCTTTTATAATTCTGTTTGACATACTAAATTGTACATATTACTAAAAAAAATTGAAAATTCAGGTTTCCAACATTGAGGTCATTGATGGAAAACATCAACGTGACCACAGAACTGCAGCATGTTTGAGAACGTTTTTAGATATTGAATTTGCTAATTTGTCCTTTGTTATTTAACGTAGACTTTAATATTTGAAGAAAAGGATACAGCAATTAAAGCTAAGGCTTGAAAAAGAAGAGAAGAAAAACCCTCTATGACCCAGTTACAGTAAATCAGGAGGCACATAAACAGCAGTGTCAGACAGTGTGTTTTTTGAGGCTGAAAGAATGAGCCGCGGAGCCGCGATCTTCCTGTTTTGCCCGTTAAATGAAGGTCGGTGCGGTTAGGGACATAAATGCTAGGCCATGAAAAGAGCTGGCACTGAGCTTTATTGCTGGGGATAACATGGCAGTGTGGGCACGGACTAACAGATTCAATAATACACACTGAGATCCACTGTAGCTGTGGGTGTTACACAAGCAATGCAGTACACAGCATATCTGAGTAAATCTAGGACAATGTGATGGCTCGGGCACTCGGTCCAACAATAAAGAAAGAAATCTGTTACAACAGAGGGAGTTATAACATGCTGCACAACTTTATAGAGCACATATATAACCAGTAGGAATCATACATGGGTCATATACAGCATACACGCTATGGGCAGTATAAGAAATATACTTTATGTCCGGTATGCAACGTATGGGCAATATACAACTTATTTATGGCTGGTATACAGCTATGTACAGTTGTCATATTTGGCTAATATACAACACTATGGGAGGCGTACAACATATGTAAGCAGAACAGAATATAGAGAATCAGTATACAATATATACATGTATATATGCAGTATGACATATGTTATATATGTCGTATACTGCTTATATATTTTGTATAGTGTCCATACTGTTGCATACTAGACATAATTGGTGGATACTGGACATATATAGTATGTTGTATATATACAAAAGCAGTATCCAAAATATATTCCCAGTATGTATGGCCAGTCTAAAACATATATGGAAATTATGCATCATATAGGGTTTGTATGCAATTTGCAGTATTTGGTAAGTTTACAACCTGTGTATGGCCAATGTAACAAAATTTGCAAATATCCAACATATGTGGCCTGTACATATCATATACAGACAGTATGGAATATACACTATTTAGTCCATATACATCACATATGGACAGTATACACCATATATGGTCAGTGTACAATATAAATTGAAAGCATACATGATACTGTATTTGACTCATATATACTACATATGGCAATATAAACACCTTTGTGCAGAATAGATTATGTTTATGTTGTTTATGATATGTGTATGGGCAGAATTCCACCTATGCCAAACTTCCGATACCAAAGAAAGAGCAATAAGATTTTTTTTTTCATTACATTAGCATTATTTTCAGAAAAATGATGATAAATGTGTTTGGAGGATTTAATGCTGTAAAAATGGGCAGCATTATGTGTGGCTTGCTAGTGTTCTTCACTGATTAGCATGTCATCTAATCAATCATGACTTGGGCAAATAGAGACTATGACCACTTTCTCCACAACTGAAAGGCTCTAGATCACTGGCTGACCACACAAACACAGACACACACATGGCTCCTGGTTTATGGCACAGTCTATCCTGGCTGCTGCAGCGAGGCTGTCCTGGATTGTCTGGGTCGCTTCGTGGGAACGTTTCACATGACAATAGCGGCGGAGTGTTTCCCCGTTGAGTGCTGTGTGTGTGCTGTTTGTGTTGGCCAGAGAAGTGTGTGTGTTTTAGGGGGTAGACGGACTGAACACAGGAGCGATCAACCCCTCCATCACTGCGCACACAGTGAGGCTGGACTGAGACCCGGAGCCCTGCTCATCCATCATGGAGCACAGTGCTGGAAGCATGCCACTTCACAGAGGACAGCATATGTATGTGTGTGTGTGTGTGTGTGAGACACAATAAATAATGCAGATTAATCTAAATTAACTATGTGTGTGTGTGAATTTGTTATTGCCTCTAAATTTGATGTGTGTGTGTAAATGAGATATGTCTCTGTTTTCCCACAATTCACTTAAGTCTGTAGTTACATCTGAAGTTTGGATACCAGAGTGTGGGATTTTGGTATTCAGCTCTCACTACACGCACTAAAACAAAGCCAGGTGTATTGAACTTTCTTGGCTAATCTGTCACCACAGCACTCTGATGGATTAACTCCTTCTTCAAATCCTCCAAAACACCCAGAAGACCTGGAAGAATCCAAATGGGTTTTATCAGCCAAGCAAGAGCTCACTTACAAAGAATTTGACTTGCCATTTGCTAACACTGATACAGATTAAATTTAAAAAAGTACAATAAGAACACACCAAAACAGCACACACGCACACATGTTGCAAATATTGGCATGAGGTGAACTACTTACATCTGTAATTCATTTCACCATTTTTGACGTTTAAAACCTGTTCTTAATCTTTCTATTTTCATAGTTTACACAAATTGGGGTATCAATTTATTGATTTTATTGATTCAGTAAGGCCTTTTTTTAAATGGCTAACCCATGACCTAAAAAAAAACCTTAAAGTTGATTATTCACAGGAGGAAAGCTACCTGAACGATACCTGGGAAGAGTATGGCAACCTGTGTTGCCTTACAACACTAATTGGTTTATATCATACACTATATTGAAGGATGGCTGGAGAGAGCACATTATCAAAAAAAATTTGCATTATGCCAATGTTTACTCATTTAACATATTATTTGCATGTGATGCTGTTGAGATATAACTTAAGAACATTTGTTTGCTATCTGGCAAGTTTAGAAATGTTAAGAAATAACACTAAGGTTTGATCCTGAACTTGCGTTACTGTCTGTGTTGAGTTATACATGTTCTGTCTGGGTCCATGTTGGTTTCCTCCTGGTTCTCCAGTTTCCCACCACCTTCACGCCATGTAGGTTGATTGGTGAATACAAAATTGATCGATTGGTGTCCCATCCAGAGTGTATTTCCACTTAATTGCCTGGTGTTGCTGGAAAAGTCTCCAGATCCACCAAAACCCCTTTCGGGATAAACAGGTGAAACTTCCCTTAGAGTGGGAGTTGCAGAGTACTAGCAGGCAATGAGTGATTGTCTACACCTGCAGCTTATTCGTGTGTTTCTTTTTCCTAACAGTAGGCTGCCAGGTGCCAGAAAGTGATGTACCTCACTGTATCTGCCCTGATCTGAAATTTAGCTGAATGGTAGGAAACTATGATTCATTTTGGGCTGAAAAATACTCATTAATAAAAATCAATTATTGCTCTTTCCATCCCCTGCCTCCTGCATCCTTATTCCCAATCTTATCAACTAGGGTTGTCACACGGCCCTTAACTCTAACCTTAATATTTATTAAAAAAAATTTGTTGTTAAATGATTATAGTGCATCCAGGTATTAATTGCAATGAACAAAGTACTAGCAACAAAGTAAGTGAGCAGCTTTAGTTACTAATCTGTTTTTTTTTTTTTGTTTTTTTTTTAGTATTTTACTAGTTACACTCCAGGGCATGTTATGTGGAATTGTGTGTGACAAGCTTACCTGCCTGAATTTTGATCCCTGCTGTAAATCCCTGACTAGTGTATTATTAAGACTGGACCAATCCAGTATGTGCAGTACATATGGACTGAACAGTGTAATATATTGTTTTTCACTTACAACATGCCCAGAATATAGACACAACAGCGTATTGACACTGTAACATTAACAGCACAGCACATGCTGCGCTGCGAGTCATGTAAACACCTTCAGCCTCGGCTGGGTGTCTGTTAGCCGGGCCTCTGCCGCTTTAATTCCTGTTTGATCAGTGTTTGAGAAAACAGCGTCCCAGCAAGACTCCACCCGACCCCAAGCACACACACGCAGCCAGAGTGCACTGTCGGCTTTCATATGTCACATCTGATGGATGGACTGAAGCAACGATGGCCGTTTAGAGAGAGAGGAATGTGTTCGATGGGTGAAATAGAGTTTGGCAAGTCTGTATGTGGCGAGCGTCAGCTCAGCAGGATCTGAGAGTCGAGTTACAGCCAAATTAATTACTCATGTATAGAAGACGGATTGTAAAACACATTGACCCCCCTCCCATATTTTGATTTTGGGGACTGAGTGGTAGTGTTCTCTTTTTATTTGTATCATTTATATTGTGATATAGTGATCTACACTACTGGTGCCTTGTTGACCTTTTCAATCTCTTCTTCTTGAATATTACACACTTTGTAGCACGGGCTTGGACAATAGAAATGTACCACCTTGAAATGAATTGAAAATATTGTTATACAGTAGGAACCAGTATTGACTGCCAAAATCTGTTTTATTTCAGCAGTCATTAAACACAACCACAAAAGTTTACTCAGGAGATGTTTGCTATTCAAATATGCAATATTTAAAACTGAGAGGAATACTTTTTTCAGCTGTTTGAAAGATGAAAGATTGAATTAAATCTAAAATATATTTCATCTAAATGTGTCAGATATAAATAATATACAGTGTTAATCATTTTCATCCCTTGATGACTAACACCTGATATTGTCTCAGTTAGTATGTCCCTAGAGTAGAGTATATATATTTGTATTATTCCTTGTAACATCGTTTTTGTTAGTGACATAATTTGACTTTTTTTTTTTTGTAGTAAGTAATTTTTTTGTTTGTACAGTTTTATATTAATGTGCTCATTCTAATTCGTTATTCTTTCTATTGTTACCACAAACAGCAACTTGTAAAGGGGAAACTAGAACTGAGGTGTTTCACAGACATTCCACATAAACATAACTGTAAATGGATTAGAGGTACAATGTGTCATCCTCTAAATAATAAAAAATAAACATTGGACAATTTGCTGTGGTGTAAGAGGAATAAAACACTTCAGGATGTGCTGTTATTGGAAAATAAACAACTTCAACATGCTTTATGAGACCACCCCATCGTTAATTAATTTCCTATAACAGCATGCCCCCAACTGTTTTATTCTTTGCATACTGGGCTTCCATAACCTACTCCTTGGAAAACCTTTGAAAAGACTGTTGTGTTTTATACTAGTGTGTAATACTGTATGCTGTTGGATGTTCTCATCGAGACATGCATTTTGTATATTGATTGATATGAAATTTTTCTTTGGAATTATGTTCGTTGGAGCCCATTTTCAATCTCTTGTCATGGACCCCACAAAACCATTAGATCATATTAGCTATCTACCTATCACCATCACTTTATCCTCACATTGCTCAAAGATATGCACAGAATGTTAGCTGATGATATATCCACAGTACCTCAAGCTACCGATCTTTGAGCTTGATAGGAAGTTGGTAACTTTTACACAATCAAGAGCAATTTCATACTACATCTACTATATTGCTTGGTGGCATGGAGTCTTTGGCTAAGCAGGAGACTTATGCTAACATTACCAAGGTACATTACTGAGGTTAGGTAAAATTGGTTATATCTATTAGGTCTATTAGCTAGGTCATTGAATAATAAAAGGAAAAAAATGGAAATTACTTTTCCTGTATGCACATATTGTATTGTGTTGCATTTTCCAGCTATATTTTAGCCAGAAAAGGGTCAAATTACAGAAGGGAAAAAATTCTCAAGATCTCAGCTATAACCGCACAGACCAAAGGGCCAGCACTGGAAAGAAATAGAAAGATAAGTGTGAGAAAAGGCAGCCTGTCAATAGTGACCTAAGACCTCTGTCAGCCAGTTTAACCCTAATACCACCCACAGTGAGAGAGAGAGAGAGAGAGAAAGAGAGGTCCAAGGGGAAGGAATGAATGAGACAGGAAGAAAAAGTGAAATCGCTCCCTGAGCTACATATTTCATATTCCCTCATGACTGTACCTCCCTCTCTAATACACACACACACACACACACACAAAATATGCGCCTGTATCTCGGCTTTTTGTCCATGATGACTGTATGAGCGCTCACATTCACAGCAGTGTGGTGTCTCTTCCCCGGGCCTTTGTGCAGGTGGTCCTGCATCGACAGGAACTCCTGCAGTATTTGTTATCTTTCAGTCCTGATAAGCCCATCTGGATCTGATTGTGCTTTCAGAGATCACCCCTGCAGACAGAGCGAGAGAACGAGGGCGGAGGGGTGAAAGATGTGGAGAGGGAGAGTGCAGGACGAAATTGAATTTCTCACCACTATAAACTGGGCCATGCACCGAGGCTGTCACACAAAACTCCACTCAGCTCAAAGGCCCCAGGGGTTCCCAAAAAAAAAAAAAGAAATGAGAAATGAAAAACCGGGAGAGGCAGAGGTTAGAAATCAATTTCACCTGTTTGGCTAAACGGCTGCTTGTTCAGAGTAATAAGGACTGTTACGGCGATCGGATTCGCTTGCTTGGATCGTTTGGGAACGAGAGGATAGCTGAACTCATTACCTTCATACACATCCCTTATACATTAATACAATCCTTTGGCTTCTCACACTGCCATTTTATTAAAAAAAAAAGTAAACATGTTATCCGTATGAATGTATCTGTGTGAAAATCTGTGAAGAGTGACGAGTATATAATTAAATAAAGAGTAGACGCTGTGAACTTCCTCATATCCTAAATTGTAACACCACAGAAAGTCATTCATGTCTTTCATTATATTTTCAAATGTGACAAAATATCAGACCTCGAGGACCATAGTGCAACATAAGATCATTTTCATTTATATTTACAGCATGAGTACATCATATACCCTAGGGAAGGTTTAGGGTGCAAAGTTCTACTAGCAACATTGTTTATCAAATATTTATTGATTAAAAAAAGAAAAGGAACTCAGAATGCACATCATGTTGCTCCTTGAGGCTATGACAGCAGAAGGCCACGTCAGGTTCCACTCCTGTCAGCCAAGAACAGGACTCTGTTTTGGAAAAACATCACCTGGTTGGACAAATCTCGATTTCTTCCGGGACATAGTGATGATAGGGTCAGAATTTAGGATTAACAGCATAACAGCCTTGTGTTTACAGTTCAGGCTGGTGGTGGGGGTATAATGGTGTGGGGAAAGTTTTCCTGGCACACACTGGGGACCTTTATAGCAATTGAGCATGTGAATGCAACAGCTGATCTGAGTATTGTTGCCAACCACATGCCTCCTTTTATAGCCACAATTAATTTTATACTGGTTACTTCCAGCATGATAATGCACCACTGCACTGAAAGCACAAAGTCATCTCAAACTGGTTCCATGAATGGCAGTGTGTACTTGAGTCTACTTCAATGTTAGATCTGAATCTAACAGAGCATCTTTTTGAGCTGCTAGAACTTTAGATTCGCAGCATGAATGTGCAGCTGACAAATCTGCAGCAATCATGTGCCGTAATCAAGTAAACATGGATCAGCAATAACAAGAACCATGTTTCAAATGCCTTGTGGAATCCTATGACATGAAGAATCGAGGCTGCTCTGAGAGCAAAGGGGGTCTACTCAGGATTAGTATGGTGTTTCTAATAAAGTGGCTGGTGAGTGTATATTAATAGCTTTTTTGCAGGATATGTTTTATTTAAAGGAGCAGTATGTAATTTTTTGAGCCATCTTCTGCCTGTGAGATTTATTGTGTTTCATAATTAAAACACTGGCAAGCCTTCATCTTCCCCCAGCCAACCCACTCCTTCTTATGAACCTAGAAATTACTTTGTTAGTTGCTTTTTAAGGAAAAAAAGGTGGCAGACCTTTTCTGATTCAAGGTAGAGCTAATACCTGGGCCAGAAATATGTACACAGAAAGACGAAATGGAGAAAACAGCCAGATTGATATGTATAGAAATACTTTTAAATGTTACAAATTGCACATTTAAGACATTCATATTTCTAATGTTAAATGTACTCTATTGTGGTTGTCTATTAATACCTACACTCAATATTGACTCAGTTAGGACGGTGTTACAGTCCACTCTTTAGCAATTTTGGAAGGAGTCTCCAGTGTCACAGGAGGAGTTAGCTCTTTGCCATTTTTCGGTTACATAAAAAACTGTTTTTTTTTAACTTGGAGAGAGAGTAGAAAGAGAGGCTGGTGAAGGAATGACCTGCTATAGCATAAGCGTTAACAGGAGCTAACGTGTTTCCTGGACATCCAACTACATTAAACATAACTAAAAAAAACGAGTGTGACATGTTGTTTGGTAATAAACATAATAATTCAAAAGTGGGCAAATTGCTGTTTTATAAGAGGAAAAAAATAACCTTTGCTGTAATTGGAAAAGAATCAGCTTTCGGGTGGTAACGGTAACTCCACTGCTTCCACATCACACAACCTCACTGTTGATTCATTCCCTGTTGATTTCATTTTCTTCCTTAGTTAACAGAGGGTTGCTTGGTTACTGTGAGGCTCTCAGTAGTAAACTAGGATCTATGTACATTTTATTAATTGAATAAAAAAAAAGCTTCAAAGATAGACAAGTAGAACACACACACACACACACTTCCTCCCCCCCGATACTGCCCCTTCACCTGACCTTGGTGTATAATCCTCTGACCTTGCATTTTTCCCAGCTCTGTCCACCGCAGTCCTCCCTTCTCCTCCTCCTCCTCTTGCTCCATATTCTCCGTTTATTTTTTCAGGTGAACAAACTGTATCGAACGCTCTGGCTGCCTCAGTTTCATTTAATTAAGCTTCTGGAACCTTCTGTGCTTTCAAGTACTGGACACGGGGGAGGGTGTGTGTGTATGTGTGTGTCCATCCACCACCGACAAATGTGCATTTTTTTCTATCTGAAAGGATCCGAGGTGAGGCCAAGCGTCAGACTCTAAAAATGGGCTTAATTGAGTCCCAAAGCGCGCCACGTTCTCCTGGAACAGACCTTTGATTATACGAGCCTTTAACTGCAGCCTGGAACATTTAAAATGTCAGCAATCAGCATTCACTGTCCAAATGTATGCTGTCTGCCTGTGTGTGTGTGTGTGTGTGTGTGTCTGAGGTACAAGCACATATACGTGTGTGTTCCAGGCTTGTTCCCGGAATGGACACCACATGTTACTTATGAAGAGATAGTGTGGACTCACAGGTTTTGGGGATGAAACAGATCCTACAGATGGAAAGTCATGGAGATCTATGAAAGATGATCACCTACAGGTCCTGCACTGCAAAAAATATATATGTCAACAAGTAAAAATATCTTAAATATAGTCAAATCGATCTAGTATTTCTTATCAGAAGATTGCAGTAAACCATATATATGATTATTAAGCCTATTTCTGGGCATTCTTATTCATTTTAAGTTTGAATTAGTCTTGTTCTATTGGCATGTCATTTTTTTTTTAACTTTTAATGCTTCAAATGCATAAAAACATGTAAGAACAATGGGCTGATTTGCCCATATTAAAAGATTTTTGCCAAATATTGCAAAAATAAATAATTAAAACAACAACAACAACAACAATAATAATAATAATAATAATAATAATAATAATAATAATTGTATTTAGAACTGAATTGTGAGAACAATTCTGCCACCAAGAGGTTAGCAGCAGATCCTGTAAGTCCTGTAAGTTGTGAGGTGGGGCCTCCATGGATTGGACTTGTTTGTCCAGCACATCCCACAGATGCTCAATCGGATTGAAATCTGGGGAATTTGGAGGCCAAGTCAACACCTTGAACTCACTGTCATGTTCCTCAAACCATTCCTGAACAATTTTTGCAGTGTGGCAGGGCGGATTATCCTGCTGAAACAGATCACTGCCATTAGGAAATACCATTGCCATGAAAGGGTGTACTTGGTCTGCAGCAATGTTTAGGAAGGTGGTATGAGTCAAAGTAACATCCACATGAATGCCAGGACCCAAGCAGACCCGAGCAGAACGTTGCCCAGAACAACATTGCCCAGGAAGCTTGCCTTCTTCCCATAGTGCATCCTGATGTCATCTCTTCCCCAGGTAAGCAATGCAAACGCACCCAGCCGTCCACATGATGTAAAAGAAAACATGATTCATCAAACCAGGCCACCTTCTTCCATTGTTCCATGGTCCAGTTCTGATGCTCACATGCCCATTGTAGGCGCTTTCGGTGGTGGACAGGGGTCAGCATGGGCACTCTGACCGGTCTGCAGCTATGCAGCACTGTAGGCAGCAAGCTGCGATGTACTGTGTGTTCTGACACCCTTCTATCATAGCCAGCATTAACCTTTTCAGCAATTTGTGCAAAGTAGCTCTTCTTTTGGATCGGACCAGATGGGCTAGCCTTCACACCCCCACGCACATCAGTGAGCCTTGGGTGCCCATGACCCTGTTGCTGTTGGCCCTTCCTTGGACCACTTTTGGTAGGTTCTAACCACTGCATACAGGGAACAACCCCACAAGACCTGCCATTTTGGAGATGCTCTGACCCAGTCATCTAGCCATCACAATTTGGCCCTTGTCAAAGTTGCTCAGATCCTTACACTTGCCCAATTTTTCCTGCTTATAACATATCAACTTCGAGAACTGACTGTTCACTTGCGGCCTAATATATCCCACCCCTTGACAGGTGCCACTGTAGCGAGATAATCAATGTTATTCACTTCACCTGTCAGTGGTGTTAATGTTATGGCTGATTGGTGTGTGTGTATATATATATATATATATATATATATATATATAGTGAAAAGCATAAAATCTATTTTTTAATTGCATTGACAAACTTGGATTTTACTAAAAGCAATTTCCCTTGAGTTGACTCTTTCTCAATGTCCACATCAGTCATGTTTTTACACGGTACAGTAGCAGAGGAGGAGAGTCATTCAAATCAACTGAGAAGGAAAATCCTGTTACTGCCCTCTGCTGATCATAGCAAATCAGTGCATCTGTGAAATGAATACAAATCCTGCTGCTTGTTAAAGTCCAGAACTTACACAGCACACAAACACATTATTTTAGATTCCCGGTTGTTATGGAAGTGACTGATGCTCCACTGTCCATGCTTTAGATTTATATACCTTGCATATAGAAGTCATTGAAGCAATTCATGTTTGAATTGACTGAATTCTCGATTCTGACTGGTTAGAAGGTGGTGATTCATTTTCTATAACAGCAGATCTGACAGTAGTGCATCTGCAAATCACAGGTTTGAATTCATGCGCTCGGTCTAATAAGTTATCATTTCTACAGTAGCAGCTCTTTCACAGGGACTTGTAATGGTAGAAGTTGCACATAATGTAAGGCTATTAATAGTAAAATCATTTGTTGTTATTCAACAATGAAAAACATATAAACATTGGTATGGTAAAGTTTTATGTAAGAAAATGATTATTTAACATTCAGGTAAGGAGTCTCCAGTGTCAGTGCTTTGTAGCAGTCAAATGTAAAGCTGTAACTTTATGTTTTCCTCTATGGGAAAGTTGTCAGGAGAGAAACATTTGCATTTTTTTTAGTTTCTCGTTTTCTCACACTTTCTCACATTTCCTGAATGTTCCACAACATTAACTGTAACTATAACTGATAGAAAATTATGGTTCTTTAACCTTTCTCACAGTACATTGGCATCCCATTCCACTGGTGGAATGGAAATCGACTTATCAGACATTTTTAAGTAAAAACAAATGTATTATTTTATCACTGCAAGTCTGTTAGAAGATTAGCCAGGCCACTGTTGGGTTTCTGTGCGTAGAGTATCATGAGTCTATATTTAGCTGCTGGTGAAGAGCCCCCTGCTGGGCAAACAATTCACACATCTTCACAATAAACATTGGGACAGAGATAAAACGGACAGCACAACTTAAACGTTTTTGAAAGTAAAACGCTGTATAAAACTTGCACAATAAAATTATAACATTTAACTCTAGTAGGCTAAGTAGGAAAAAGTGATACTTACAAACTGCTAATAATTAAAGCCCTGATTGTCTACTTTCATATGAGACATTAAGCACTACTGTAGAGTGTGACATCAAGCACTACTGTAGAGTGTGACATCACTAATAAATTCAATGCTGAACATAGGTGCCCCCCAACACAGGTGCAATTTCCATTTTTTAGCCTCTAAAGAGTTAATTAATTAAAAATTGTGATTGTTGGCCAATTATGTTGGAATAAGAGGGATATAAAACTTCAGAATATAGTGTCAGGAAAATAATCAGCTTCGGGTGGTAACAGTAACTCTGTTTCATGTTGGCTCGCATCACACCACCTTGTCGTTGATGAATTTCCTAAAACAGCATGACGCCAAGTGTTTTATTCCTTACATCTTTCATATATTCAACACATTAGCATATTTAGCTTGCTGTTACTTAAGCAAGTGTTATTGTCAAAATAAACTTAAAAATTCCTGCTTGTAAATGTAGTTTTCTAAGAACTGCTGATTGACTAATAAATGCAACAATTAATAAGGCAGTAGGAGTTATTTCTACATTTTTAGTAACTTAAAATTAACAATAAAACGTCAGACCATGATAAGACTTATTACTTTAATGTAACTGTAAAAATGTTTCCTGTTCATCATTCACATTATGGAAAGTTACATGATTTGTGGCATTAGAAAAAAAAAAAAATCCTGTAAAATTGTATTGGCTGTTAATTTTGTAAAGTTGCAAAAATAAATAAATAAAGGCATAAAGTGCACAGAATGCAGCTTAACAGAAGATGTGCAGCTCAATCTTCAACATCACAGACAATTTACTCAGTTATTAACTCAGGGGTTTTCTCACTTCCTCACTTCCCACGAATAATAGAAAGTCTTTTAGATTGGCAAACACTACTGTCAATTATAGTCCAAAGAAAGAAAGAAAGGCAATATAAATAGTGTTTGGACATTTTTTTAAAAAAAAACATGAACAGAGAATGTTAGTTTATTCCTGTTATGATCGCACCTCGTCAGATTTAATGCATCGTCATATAAAGTTGAAGAGATTATACAATGAAATGTCACCGGTTAAACTGGCTGTTACAGTACAGTAAGTCAAGAAGCTTGAATATCTACTTCTTTAAACAACGTAACACAGGGAAAAGGGTCATATTGCACCATTACGGAAAAAAATATGTACAGAAACACTGCAAGAGATCATGCATCTCTAAAATAATATATCTAATGTTGAATTTTAGGTATAAATCGAGACCTCTATCGTACGTCATCATACATAAACTATATAAAAATATTTTTGCTTTTTTTTTTTTCATTGTTTCCAAGTCTGAATTTGCAATACCATGCTTAAGCGATGCACATAAAACACAATAACACACACTGAAACACTCCAAATGCCCTCTAGTAATTCCAGTCACAATTCGTTTCTTTCTATATACATGCTAATTTTTTATAGTAGTACGTTAGATGACATTATTCTACGACAACTATGCTGAATTCAAAAATCACAGATTTATATGAATGCACTCATTCTAACAAGTTACCATTTCTATAGTAACAACTCATTCATTCATTGGGAATTGTACAAGAATAAACAAATTAAAAATGTCTTGTTATTTAACGACAGAAAAACATATAATCGCTGAGATGATTAAGTTATCTTTAAGGAAACGTTTACTTAACGTTGTTGGAAGGAGTCTCCAGTGTCAGTGCTTTGTAACAGTTTCTTAGTAACTGTACATTTTCCAAAACAAGAAAGTCTTCAGGATACTTTCATTTTCGTGTGTTTTGCTTGATTACCAGCGAGAGAAATATCAGACAGAATGATGTCTGGTGAAGGAGCAATTAACTGGTTTTGTCTATAAATAGATTAAAAATTACTGCTGTGTCATTTTGTCATTCATTAATTAACAAATAATTGTAATTGTTGGTAAATTGATTCAGGGTGGTACCACTTTCTCCACTCCATCACACCACCAAATCGTTGGCTATTTTCCTAAAACAGCACACTTCAAGTCTTTTATTATTTACTCATTCATTGTACAGCAGTACTCTAAATGCTTTTTACAAATGCACAAGGTGGGGGAAAAGATCCATAAAAAGCCAAGAAAATTCAATAATTATGATTATTATCTCTGATTATCGTAACTAATAAAATATTCCAAATAATCCCTTTAAAATCTTATGGTGTTTTGGGAAGACTAGGTTATGAGACTCTACCCTATTTAACTATGCACTTTATTAACTAAAGGATAATGATGTTAACCATAATGATATGTGACTGCAATCACCAGAATGGCACAAAATTCTGCAACAAATAACCAAAACAGCATAAGGTAGGTAGTTTTACAAGTAATTTCCAGTAATTAAAAGCACAGCAGGCTTGGTCCAGATGGCCTCAGCTGGTAGAAACAAAACCAGATCTACAAGGAAGCAGAATAAAATCAGTCAATCTTATGACATGCATTAACTTAATGGTATATGTTGGCTTATACAGGTTACAGCTTGCTAAGTGAATGAAGCTGTGTTTCTGCAATGGGTCACTGACTTACATTAGCTCTCGGGTGGAGGAACACATGAATTTCTACGTGATTGACACATGTTCTTCTGCAATGCCAACAACAGAATGATTAAAAACAAGTTCAACTGGTCCGTGGTGTAACCAGTGTTTCGTAGAGCAGCTCTTCACCACCATGTGTGTGAATGGGATGATCATGCTTTACCTTTTTGTACAGGTGATGATGGAGCAACGGGTCTGAAAGCCAAGGATGCTTCAGAGCTTCACCTGCGCCCATTCTCCAACTACAAACACACAACATCCAAAAATTAGCATGGTGGGATGGATGGAACGATGGATGGATGGACAGATAATTGGGTGGGTGGATAGATGGATGGTAGAATGAATAATTGTGGGGTGAATTAATGGATGAATGAATGAATAGATCATTAGATGGGTGGACAGATGGATGGATGGATAGATGGATGATAGACAAATGGGTGAATGAATAACTAGCATAAATAAATAGATAATTGGGTGGGTGAGTGGGTGGTTGAATAGATGAATGGACAATTGTTTGCATGTATGCATGTATGTATGAGTAGTACATTGAGTGCATAAATGGATGGATAAATGGATAGATGAATAGATCATTGGTTGAATGGATGGATGGATGGATGGATGGAGGGATGGATGGATGGATGGATGGATGAATAGGTGATTGTGTGCATAGATGGATGGATAAGTTGATTGTTAGATGGATAGGTGGATGGATAAATAGACAATTGGGTGCATGAATGGATGGAGAGATGGATGGATAGATGAATAGGTCACTGGGTGCATGCATGCATGCATGGTTGAGTGGTTGGGTAGATGGATGGATGAATGGATCATTGGGTTCATGGATGGATGGATGGATGGTTGGATGGATGAATGGATGGTTGGATGGATGCACTGATGGATAAATGGATGGATAGATGGATGGATGGATGAATGGTTGGATGGATGGATGGATGGTTGGATGGATGCACTGATGGATAAATGGATGGATAGATGGATGGACGGATGAATGGTTGGATGGATGAACAAATGGACAGACCTTCTATTGTAGAGAAGCAGTTTTGAGATGAAGTCCTTGGCCTCATCTGAAATGCCTAAGAACGCGCTTTCCTCAAAGTTCCACTGGCAGGCCAGGATGCTGTTCAGTGTCTCGTTATCATCATCACCGAGGAACGGAGACAAACCACTCAGGCTGTTAAAGACAGTCAGCGTAAACAAAAAAGTGAGCGCTGTGCCAGTAGAGCAAACAAAATAAGACACTTTCTGTCAAAACGATGTTGAGTGTATTAGTAAATCCAGTAAACTCCTTGGTGAACCTGAGGACCGTTTTAGAAATCTGTAGCGAAGGAAGTCAGTAAACTCTTACAGCATGTAGGTGATGACTCCGAGGCTCCACATGTCCGTGTTGAAAGACACAAAGTCATAGTTGATCACCTCCGGGGCAAGAAACTCTGGTGTGCCAAAATTCACTCGTAACTTCTCCCGCGGTTTATATCTATCGATAGGGGGTACATGCATGAGTAAATATTAGCCTGAGGACCGTTCGGCATTTAATATATATTAAAGGAACATGATAAATAACATACTTTCTTGCAAGTCCAAAGTCAATGATCTTGACTTTGTTCGTCAGTCTGCTAACACACAGGATATTCTCAGGCTAGAGAGAAAGACGTAGACATTGTCACAACACAGCTTTACAGGTGACATTAAATCGCATTAGTATTCATACTGCAAGAAAATGTAGCTATTGAATGCATTTAATGTTAGCTAGCTAGATAGTTCCAGAAAGAACTGAATCAAGAGGAATGGAGTGAGTCCTCTCTGTATCTGTGGCTTTTTTTTAATGATTGTTGTTTTACAGTTACGTGACATTAACTTCTTACTAAGAGTGGCTTAGAAAAAAAATCAATTATGGAATACCTAGTAGAAATCATGTATATTTTTTTATTTTGTACATTAGCAGCGCAACAAAATGAAAATGGCGACGGTTGCTTTTCCTCAATTTAACAAAGTAGCGTCAGTGAAGTTAGCTACTTTTACTTATAGCTCGCTACTTATAGCTTAGCTATTTTTAATCATGAGTAGCTTGTAGCACGTCTTGGCAATTATTATTACGATTATTAAGTTTGTCTTATTAAAGGTAGCTCTTGGTGAGGTGTGTTACCTTCAGGTCCAGATGGATGATGTACATTTTGTGCATATGGCGCAGACCCTCACAGATCTGTCTGACGAACATGACCGTGTCCAGCTCAGTCAGCGTGTAGTTCTCATCGATAATCCTGTCGAAGAGCTCACCACCATCCACACTGTCAACAATCAACACAGAAGATCATGCTAAAAAAAAATTATACAAGAATAAACAACTCATGCTTAAACATTATCCTTAATATACTGTATCTCTCTACATTTTAGTTCTTTTTTTATTATTTTGAAATTGTCAAGTCAGAATAACCTGTAATTAAAAATATTATTTTCAAAAATGTCTCTAATGTTCATTGAAATAAAAAAAAAAAACTACTTTTAAGTTTCTTTTATTGTTCTTTTCTTTTATTTATTAAAAGTGATTATTTGAGTCTGGGTTCACTGACCTTTGAAGATGTTTTACATTTTATTATTATTATTATTATTATTATTATTATTATTATTATTATTATTATTTATTAGCAGCAATAAGATACACATATACACAACAACAACATGCATTAACAACATTAATGCATTACAGTACATTGCAATAGCTGTACTAAAGGTACGGTTTGTCATTTTCAGAGCCCTCTACTGTCTGTTAGGTGAATTGCAATTGCAAAAAAAAATAAAAATAAAAAAATAGCTAGGTTTTTTTTTTCTGCCCAACAGACCCACTTGCTCTTTAAAAACTACAAAACATACATTAAGTTGCCATTTAAGAAAAGGGTTTGAACTAAGCAGCGTTTTTCTGACCGGGGGGGCGGAGCTAAAATCTGGGTCAGAAAAATGTAAAACAGAAGCCTGAAACAATGAATCTAGACAGATCTGATACAAACCAATAATCCAAATCACTATGTTTCTAATGCATTTTTAAAACAATATAATTATTATAGTTCTAGAAACTTTTTAACATTGCAGACTGCACCTTTAAAGAGTCACACTATTAATGTCTAACTGTTAATGCCAGTCCAGAAAGGTCTTTCATAGAAACAAGACACGGCTATGTTGTTTGTTTGTTTTTTTTTTAATCCTGTCCTCACTTTTAAATATAGCCTTACTGTAGAAAAGAAATAAATCTCTACGTGGTCCCTACTATTCAAGGACGAGGATGATGTCGTTCCTGGATTCGTAGGCGGCGTAGAGCTGGATCAGATTGGCATGGTCCAACTGGTTCATGACCTGAATCTCATTTTTCACCACCTCCTACCAAAATAAGCAGAAGCACACAGCGTTTCTGTCAAAACCAATCCTGTAAATAACAGCGTATGTGCATTTTTGTAATACAATTTAATAAAGATTCTTAAAATGCACAGCTGTTTTAGCTCAAGATTAGGCTTAATTAATGTTATTTAAAGTCATTAAAGTAAGCCTTAATTTATGAATCATGGGATTTCTCGTTTTGTTTGGATGTGTTTGGATAATGTTGTCCAAATTAATTAATTCTACCTTTTCCTTTGGACTCCGTGCTTTAATGATCTTGGCCGCTAGAGTGAGTCCAGAGGAATTTTCGATACATTTGTGCACCTGACCAAAACGGCCTCTGCAAGACCAAAAAAAAAAAAAAAAGAAAAGAAAATTAGGGAAGCCAAACAAAATAGAAACTTTCAAATGACAACAAATTATGAAGTAATTGCACTTCCTTGCATAAGCTGAATCGGTTTGTACTGATTCCAGCCTGTGAACACTCATTCTTATGTACTTATGGTGTTTTTCCAAGCTACTCTGTTGAAAGCAAAGTCTCTTTGAAGTGCTAGATTAACGCTTACTGATTAGCTTCCAGGGGGGGTCCAGTTTCACATACCCAGAAAGCCCGGGGTAAAAATAACTGCCCCTGACTCTGGAGCTATGAATCGGGTGAGAGGACAGCAGAGCTCAGCGGTGGAAGGTTACGCAAAACCCTCCCTGTGAGGATTAAAAGGACTCTGCTGTCCACTTTCCGCACTCTTCACACCATTTCTTACATTCTGTTCTCTGCTTTTAGGTCTCTTAGCTTCCCAATGCCAAAGGTGCAGGTGAAAAAAAAATGGAAATGGACAAGCTTACCCTCCGAGGATCTCCTGGTGGTTGATGGTGTAGAAGTTGCTGATGTGGTTGGGTTTGGCCGAAACCACACGGTGGCTGAAGGGAGCTGGCGATGGAGGGGTGCAGTCTGCAGCAAGGATGAGGGAAAAATAACTGATGCACATAAATAATATGGAGGTCAAAGTTTATAAGACGTACCTTTTTAAAATGATTAACATGCGTCAATAGTATATAACATCTCAACATCTCTTGCTTCTCTGTTGTTTATTAAAAAAATAAATAAATAAATAAAATATAAAATTAAAAAAGAAAAAAATTAAATCAGATTCCATAGTACAAATGCAGGTAATTCAGAATAACAGTAAATTTTTAACACCAAATATTTAAAATAAATAAATAAAAAATAAAATTTAAAATAATAACAAATTAATCTTTTGTTTTAGAATATTATCTCTTTTTTGCTATTTTGAAAACCTTTTTTTTAATATATTTTTAATATATAATATAATTATTTTTAAAAAACTATAATTTAACAGAATTTTAGAAACATTATTAGTAATCATGCACTATATAAATGCAATAGTAACTTTTTTTTATACGTGATTTTATTTGTTTCTCTCAAATATAACATGAATCTTTGTAGGCCTCACCGATGAAGAACTGCTCGCACTCTCCATCGTCAAATTGTTCCTCTTCCTTTTTCTTCTTTTTGCTGAAATCTAAACAGATTTCTACTCCGTCCGCTTTGAAAACACCACACAGATCTTCCGGAACAGGCCTTTGGTTTTCATTGGCTTCTTCGCTGGTTTTTTCACAGGCCTGCAGCTCAAGGCCCTTTTCTGACGCGCACTGCTCGCTGCTCGTGGTGACTTCGGCCAGCGGTTCTGGTTCACAGCTGAAAGATTCACAAATGAACACGACAAGTGGAAATTAAAATGTTGAGGTGTATAGTGTACAAAATTTAGCAAGCTGCAGAAGTCATACATTGGGAATATTTCATCAGAGTGGTACTTTGACATTCAAAAGTTTTTGAACACTGTGTATTAACAGCTTTGGTTAAACTTCTCTAGAATTAGTTCTCTAGAATTAGTAAATCTAAGAAATAGGTCTAAATGAACTGAGAAATGTTTGTGACTTTGTTTTATTGGAGAAAAAAAATCAAGCTATAACTAGAAACGCCGACCTTGATCACTCAAGTTAGACTCATATATTAGTCTTACGGTAGGAATATGATAAGAACGCTCTCTAATATCAACTGTCATGTAAATCTCGTCTTACCATAATTCTTTCACACAAACACGTGCCTTTAATAAAGCACTCGTTTAGAGTCACAATTACAATCTGAGAGTGGACGAGGAAGAAGCCCTTAAATACAAAGACTTAGGATTTGATGGGACACTTGTGTATTTATTTTTTTTTGTTATTTAATCACCAATGATTGGTGAATTGTTCACATACTTTTGACTATCACTGTAGTTGCTACTAATATGGTTAAACTGGGTACCTCTGTGGCGTCACAGCGTTCTCAGCCTCCGTAACATCGACCATGGCAGAATCTTCCTCTTTGCTCGCTTCCTCAACCACCTCTTTAATCTCCTCTTCGGATTTGTTAACCGTCTCATCCACTTCATCCTGAATATCTTCGGCTATCTCCTCCTCCGCTTTCTCCTCCTCTTCTTTTAACTCAGTGCTGCTCTCCTGGCTGTCTGGTAAAAGCTCCTCGTGTTCGACCACAGGAACTTTGGCTTGGTCCAGGATGAAATCCAGAAGGTTTTGGCTGGGAGGCTCCTCAGCCTCTGACGCTGTGGACGATATCGAGCGCTCAGCATTCTCTCTGTTAAGCTTCTGAACTTCCTCCAGCAGCAAGGCCTGCTTCTTCACGGAGGCAGAGTCTATGCAAAGCAGAAAAGATGATGCTATTTTATCACAAACTGCAAAAGATCTTATTATTTTCAGTGATGGGGTTCTGTGGTAGCCCTTCTTCTGACAATCTTTTGTTTTTTATTTGCAAAATAGTTTCTTCTTCTCTCATGTGACCATTAACTGATTGTCACATGGGTTATTATTATTCCTGTTCATTAAACAAAGCCTGACAAGGCACAGCAGAAGATGTGTATGTGGGCGATTCCATGATTGGGTTGCCATTTTTAAAATTTTAAATTTATAAATATGTACAGTTTGTAAAGATAGAAGACATTTTAAACATTTCCTTCACAACAACAAATGTACAAGTTCCAGACATTTAAAAAAAAAAACTACAATACTCTCCAGAAAACAACATTTTTGCGTGTCCCAGTCCATTATAACTACAATTTACCATAAATCTGATCATTAAAATACTTCAGAAATTGTATTATTTTTGCACAATTAATATGTGAATCCATTGAAATCACTCATGCCCGAAACATCCTTCTCCATGAGTCGTCTATTTTAGCTTTTGGACATTTCAGTCTTGAACACATTCACCCCTATGAAATATTTGGAATATTCTACAAGCCACATGTTCAACAGGAAGTTGCATCAGCCAAATTTCCTGAAGATCATGGGAAGAAGAAAAGTATGTTTCCTCAATCCTTTTTCTTTCTTTTTTTTTAAACAATATTGTGATATTGACTGATGATGTCACTTTGACAAGTACACCCTTTTAACCCAAATTATAGTTTAAAAAAAGTATATTATTCATTTTAAAAATAAATAAATAAATAATTTTATGTAAATTATTAGAATGTCTTTATGACATTAGCATGGATGCTAGCTAAGCACATTGCATATTTGTTAATTCTGTGCTTACTTTTAACCCTGTTACTCCTTTAAGAGCAAAGAATCATAAGGGAAAAAAAGTGAGATATTGTTGCCTGGTATGGGTTACCACATTTTTGGATGTATTCTTGGACTCAATGTTGAAAAAAGGGCTAAATGGCAACTCAATCAAAGAGTCACCCATGTTTCATCCAGCTCTCCTACCCGTAGTGTCTGGGGGCTTCTTTTTCTTCTGCGCCTTCAGCCCCTTAATGCTCAGACGACCCTTCTCCTTCCCATCTTTAAATTTGTGTTCCTTCAACTTCAGCATTGGAGGGGAAACATGGAAGAGAAAACAGAGAAAACCAAGAAAACAAGGTAAGTGATGGAGGAATAAATTATGGAAAAGCATTAAATTGTACCACACTCTTTCTCATTCTATGCTTATTCCACCAGCATAGAATGGTAGTTTATCTCTCAGGCTTCTGATCACTACTACCACCAGTCAAGATTTTAAAAAAATTTATAATAATACACACTTTTGAAGGCAATGATATGGATGAGCGAAGAAATTTGAAGGATTTCTTTGAGGAAAGGAAATGCTTTGGTCCATGAAGCTTTAGTTTATGAGTAGGCTCCAGGCTGCTGGGCTCACATGCCACGGTTAACACTTCTGTCCTTTTATTGGGTTTAGTAGAGGTAGTTTTCTGTTGCAGACACAACATGGATGGAATGGAACAGCACAGGGAATGATGAATGTTAGCATGAGATAATGGTAATGTGTTTAAACAGGACAGACACACAGATGAATAAATAAAGATGCAATTATTAAAATGGAAAATGGCATGGTGGATGAAATGATGAATTTAATTGGGTTGATGTTAGGAAGAATGAATAAAACAATACACAACACAGAGGATGAGTTATTTAGATTCGGATTTGGTTCAGTGGAAATGCTAAATGCATAGTATGAGTTGCACAGGTTATCCTTTAATCATGAGTGTAGGTCTGAGGAACAAGTCTGATATCATCTGGCCATATATATAAAATCCAGTCCAATTCTATCCACACCAAGGTACCATAAAGGTCCCATTATCTGTAAAATATATTAGTTTCCCTTTTAGTAAAACGTTCTAAGTAGAACCCTTTCAGAAAGTTAGAATTGTGATCCATCCAAAGAAACTTTAAGAAACTATATTTCCTCAATATAAGTCCAAGAGGCAGCATGTAAATGGAGCATAACAGAGAGCCCAGAAAAGAACCTTGTGGGACACCATGTTTAACAGATACTGAGTGAGATCACCTCCAAATATTTTTCTATGTCATTAAGTAAACTGGTATGACTGACCTTTTTCTTTACAAGTGTACTCAGGTTATTAAGAGCCTCCAGGATCAAATTAAAAGTAAATAAAATGGTAAACTACATGTTTTAAAAGGTTAGTATTCTGTAGAGTAATAGAGGTTTCGCTATATAAAGACTGGTACTGAGTCAGCACGAATATGATAACCATTTTAATAGAATCCGGAATATGTTTCTGCAACCAAGATCATCATCTGATACAGGAACCCTAGATCAGCAGGGGTTTCCCAAACTAGAGCTCATGATCCCACATGGTGTTGCTTGATTTACCAGTGGCGCCATGACAGAAAAATCACAATCTCCTCTTTAGTTTTATTAATTTACTTTACAAATTATCACTCTAACTATGAAGATGTATTTTGTTTGATTTCGAAATGTTACTGGGAGTCACACACTTAAATTAAGTGTGTACATGCTGTTTTAATCTTTTTCTCTATCGTGACACATTGCACTAGCATAGGAGTTCAGCAATTAAACTTCTCTGTCCATCTACCAACGCTAGTTCCTCGACAAAATTGGGTGACTCTGGCTTAGTGAAACAAAAGAAGTCAAGAAAACAAAGACAAAAATATGCCAAAATGTATTTAAATGTCCTAAATTTAAAAATAATCCAGAATAGGGTAGGGTGGTCATGGCTTGAGGCCTCAGAAAATTCATAATGTCCATTCAAGGTCAAGGATTCACCAAAAGCTTGGGCACCCCTGATCTAGGATACATTTGTAATTCTCAAAATCCTTCAAAGGTATCTGAGCCTAGATCAGTCCTCTTACTCATTTGTTGTTAAATTTAGGTAGGGTCATATATGGCACTGGAACAATTGCATTGGGGCCAAAATTTAAGCACCCACACTTTTCTTGTGGTTTTCCTGTGGCCATTTCGGTTTGAGTCCAAAATTGACCCATCCATAGTATCTGATCTCATCAGGGCTGAGCTGTGGCTGCCAAATTCTAATGCATTCATGGCTGTGATTCCATGGCCCATCACTCATTTGCTATCTGGGAGAGGAAGACTCTGATGCAAGCACTGAAGACAACATGCATTCCTAGTCACTTGAATCATTCCCACCATTCTCCTCTTAGTATGGTTTTTGGGAATCAATTTATATGCTTATTATCTAGCTGTGCTGTGAATCCTACTAGCTATCATAATAAAAATCTATTTGAAATGTAAATACACAATGTTATAATTAAAGTCACCCAACCATAGTGTTAGTGTGAAGGAATTTAGGATACTCTCTCAATTCCTACATGGTATGCAAGGCATCTAAAGTGAGTGTGCTTGTACATGAACCTATATACTGCTATAGCAAGAATGTTGCTGTTCATAAGGCATCCAATCACTTGGGTAGGCTATTGGGTAGTAATATATACACATATTTCATTACATTTGGAGAAATTACCCAGCTACTATGACAATATTCCTTAACATACATATATTATTAGCTGCTGTACATGGTTGATCAGGTTGGCAATGTTGATTCAAGCAACAGATGGCTTGACTGGAAAATGTAGGACACAAATATTGCTTGAGAAATGTTAAGGATGTACTCGAGAGACAGGGTCATGGCTGGGTTGATACACTGCAGTGTGTGTCCCAGGCATTAAAAACACTATGTCCTCGGCCAGAATATCAAGAGCTGTAGAACCACATGTGCTAAGTTGGGAACTGTGTCAGGAATAAAAATCTGAGTGGGTTAGAGTTTCTTAAAATAAGTCGTCTCAAGTTAAAGCACTGTTTGCTCAGCTGACTCTGCAGATCTGACTCACCTTCCCTGGTACAGGCTCACCTGAGGCCTGTCTCTTAGGACCATGCTTGCTATCCTGGTTCTTGCACCCTGAGGCTAACGCCGCTTTGGTCTTGCGTGCTGCTGGCCCCTTGAACATGAGTTCTGTGATTTTAGAAGTCTTGACGGTTTCCCCGATGAAGCTGACCACCTGCTGGATGCTCATCACAAGCCTCTCCATGCCTTCCAGCTTCTGGGTCTGCTGTTCTGAACGCTTGTTTACGGCTGTCATGATGCTGTTCATTTCTTGGCACATTTCTTTCATCTCACCGCCAATGCCTCGGGCTGGTCCCTTAGTGTGGCTTGCTGGAGGCATCTCCTCCTTATCTACTTTCAGAGTTTCCATATCTCTTTCTATCCCAACGAGTTCCTCAGACATGCTGTCCAGGCGGCTGAGGACTTTCTCCTGGATGCTAATGAGCGTGTCCATTTTGCTGCTGAGAGACTCAATCCTGACCTGAATTAAGTCAAATCCAGGACTAGTTTCCACAGAAGTCATGGTGGCAGCAAAAACGAATGCCAACAAGTGGGAAGCCGCTGTAATGCAAAAATATCACTGCTGCCAAAGTCCACAAAGTTGACGTAAGTACTTCAATGAATAATATATAATAGTAATAATAATATTAATCCAGAAATAATCAATAGAAACCAATACCTCAGAAGATGAATAACCTCTCTTTCTTTAAAAAATAAAACAGTTAAAGAACTACAAAGCCATAAGTCCTAGAATGACAAGTGTGTCCTTCTTTCTGTACACCTCCATTTGGCACTCCTGCAACTCTTCCAACTGGAGATAGTTTCAAGAATAGAATGAACCTGCCTCCCTAAATGTAACTGCATAGGAGGTGGGGGTCCAGTGTCAACAGGGGCCTCAGCGGAGGGAGGCGGATCAGGAAGAGTTGTGTGACATCTGAGATGTTTCAAATGCTGAACTCGAGCAGATGCTTGAGTCGGACACTGATTGCCAGGTGTCAAAAGGTTCCCGTGTATACAGACCACATATACGCACATGCAAGTAAATGGAAAGACTTTTTTCCACTTCAGCTTTCAATCTCAACTTACACATAGGAAAAAATGTTTAATTTAAGATGACATATGAGATTTTACGTCAAGAGGTTTGTGCCTAAAAAAGGATAAAATAATACAAAAAGAATTAAAGATAAAATAACTTCAGTCTGGGGCTACTGTTTCTTGAAAATTACTTTTGTACCTTTATTACATTAGTATATATTCCAACAATTATTACATTATTTAATTGAGTTTCAATGATTATATCATGCTTCAAACAACCTAAATGCATGAGGAATTCATACAAATACCAATGAAAAGCTAACCCCTCCCCCAAACCTTTAACCTTAACCTTCGCCTTTGTAACATTTCATACAAATTGAGTCGTGTAAGTTGTTATGTGTTTGCAATGTTGTCATCAAGGCACTTATATGAAAACAGATTCAAAATTCTTAGTAGGATTTTTTTTTTTTTTTTGCAGACTGGCTGCCTGTATTGTATTGTCACCCAACAGCAGAAATGCCCTGACTCACTCATCAACAGGCTACAGGTGGCATGCTACGTCTCTGCATGTCACGGTGGCCCAGACCCCTCAACTGTAATGGGAGCAAAGTGACAGCCGTGATTTATTTGGTGTTGCTTTCCTGGCAAACATATCCACTCAAATCCTCCGAAGAAGCTTACTCGTTCACAGTTAAGACAGTTACAGATCAATTTTAACTTAGAGGATGAAATATGAATCTGTGCCCTGTACCCTTCCTATAAACCTGGCATAACATAGCAGTGCTTTTAGTCATGGGCACTGCAAATCAGCACATTAAGAACAGTGCCTATATGAATCAAGTACATTTACGGTATTTGGCAGACACCCTTATCCAGAGCGACTTACAATTATCTAATTTCTACAACTGAGCAGTTGAGGGTTAAAGGCCTTGCTCAAGGGCCCAGTGGTTGCAGCATAGTGGTGCTGGGATTTGAACTCTCAACCTTCTGATCAGAAGGCCAACGTCTTAACCACTGAGCTACCACTTCATTTCTGACGTGATATTCCTCATACCAAAAAAAAGTTTCAATCCATCACCATTAATTTTTTTACATTACCAAAACTTATGAAAGAAAACATGCACAGCCAAAAAAATAAAAAAAAGTTAACACTGCCAAAAATGAATACGAGTTAGTGCCTGGGTACACTCTCAGCTTCCACACAATCTTAGGCACTTACATATTTTTTGGACCCCTTAGAGCGTACCATGAATTATAGTTGACAAGCAGTGGCACGGTCAGCAAGCTGAGCCAGGTCCACCAAAGATAGCTCGGCTCTTGGCTCATTCCAGAATGCGTGCCCAGCTTTGTACTTATAACCCCAGGAGGAGGAGAGCACGGCGCTCAATTTTCATCACCTTACAATAAAAACAAACTCGTCAGACCTCGCTTCAATACCGAAGGAAAGACCAAAAAAGGGCAAACATTTGGACTGACGTTAGCGTTAGAAATTTGACCTAAATGTTTTTTTTTTTGTCAGCAAACTTTAAATCACAAATGGCATTTGGTAGCTGTTATTTTTTGTTTTTCAGTACAAGCAATGCTAGTATTTGGAGGACCAGAACATTTCATTCTGCCCTGGGTGTAGACAAGTGACGCCAAAAGTGTTATGATAAATGAGATCAAATAGAGGCCTAGCTGACGGGGCAGGACTGTTGCACCTGTCCTCGGGCGCCAACAGATGACTGAGTGGAAACGCCGAGTGTAGAGGTCATTCTGTGCTGCATAGGTCAATTTATTAACCCTATACAGTGGCAATGCTAATACTGTTAACACTGAAACAGTGATGGACTGTTGATGGAGCAAGAGGAAGAAGAACCAACCACACTGGGGTGCTGTAAGAAGTACTTACAGACGAATGGATCAGACTCCAATTTATATAAACAGCAAAGAAATGAGTCCAAGCAACTGAAAGACACTAGGAATAGGAATTTTATTCTTAGAAAAAAAAGAGGTTTATTGTGAGTTCTTAGGTTTCTACATAACTTTAAATCAGCAGCCTCCTTTGTGGATAATATTGTGATAACATTACAGCAAATGTGTTACTTTGGTGCAAGATGGTTGTAAATGATAATTGTTTGGTGCATATTTAATTTCACACTTTTAACAACGTCTACTATTTTTGACACATAATACAAAAGATAGAGCTACAGCTTCTGAATTTTTTTGGTGGCAATTTTGAGAAGTGCTGGGCCAAAGAAAAGATTTTTCTCTTTTTCAAAAAGTGTGTTTGTACATTATATAATCTAAAAAAAGAGCTAAAAATGTAGTAATTTTGTTTTCTTTTTTTCACATCTATGAATCATTTGTCGAGTCTGAATCAGAGTGGTTTGGCTTGGTTTCATACTGAATATAATTAAACATACCAAAAGATTAAAAAAGGGGCATTTATGGCTGAAAACATACTTGTAAATTAATTTCTTTCATTGATCAGAAGTAATAGCAATAAACAGCAGCAATTAACTGTAAACAAAAAAACCACCCATGGACAGAGAACACATAGCATTAAATAAATTATTAGATAATTCCATATTTAACTTGTTTGAAATATTTTTGTATCATATCAAGTGTTTGTTTTCTATTTTGGTTTGCTCATATGAACAAAAAATAGTGTAACCCTAAACACATGGCATGTTTGGTTCACTTCCGCCTTGACTTCCTCAGTCAAGTCGATTCAGAGTCTTTCACTGCAGTCGAACCACACTTGAAATTCTCACGCGGATGCTTTCGGACTGCTTGATTTGATCGACTTGAGTGTGATTTCTGTGTTCTCACCTGCCTAAAGAACCACCCCAAAGGGTTTGATTTAAATGGACTGCATATGTGAAAGACCCCTGTGAGGACTGACTAAGCTGATGTGGATTGAGTATTTGGGTTGGTATGTTTGGGAGACCACAGACTTCACACCTGTGATTAGTGTGACGCAACGGAAAACACATAAGCTCTCGATGCCAGGAAATGAAACAGGACCAGGGTGCTCAGGATAGTCCAGAAGTGGAATGGGCCCGTGCCATTTCAGGACAATGAAACATAGAAGACCCTGGGTGTCTAGCCCTGGGTGACTTCTACACAAACAATTCCAATACGTTTGTACAGTGAAACTGGAACTTCATGAGTATGAGAATAGAAAATGTAGCACTCCAGGCTGGCTGTGTCTTGGTATGCCAAGTCAGAGTGCCAAAAGCTGATACAGTTTGGCAGTGAGGCAGAGAGAGATAGAGGTGAATGCCACTCAGCAACAAGCATTTAGACCGGTCATTAATTACTCTAACAGAAACATAACCCACGATACCATCCCAGCCATCCATAAACACAGAGTGTGTGACCCTTCCAAGGAGAACTGAGAAGAAGGTCATGGAGGGAGGGCTGCCCCTGGGTTTTGGACCCTTGGCTCTGGAACACCTTGATTTGATTTCTGGATCCGATCTCCAGAGCACAACTTGTTCTTTGGGCACCGCTGCAGAGTTGTAGTGGGTAAATGGATATGCTCTGAAGGCTGCCAGAGTATCACTGCCAGAGTAAGTGTACTCCAGGCTAGTGTTTTGACCCAGGGGAACATAAACACACTCCAGTGGAACATTTCTGTGCAGGTATCCAGCAGGAGTCCAGTGTTGGAAATGTGCACTTGGTGATGTCAATATTATCAAGCAGAACAATCAGAGGAACAGAGTGTCATGTTGTAAATGGAATTGGTGAATTTATGCTTCAAAATTGAATTAATTTGCATGTTAAAACCAAAACCTGTGCAAGATATTTAATAATTATTTTGGCCTAGTCATCACAAAACATCAAGATATCTATATCTAGGTACCAAGAGCCAGAAGACATCTCAGCTTTCAGCTCCTCTCCGTTAAACACACACACATATACACACACACACACACAGAAAATGTGAGTTAGGAAGAGGTAGCCATGGGATCGCATGATGTGATGCTTTGGCATTAGCGAAAGGATCCTTGCTCAGCTTGCAGTAAAAGCTGTAAGAACACTCTGTCCTGGGACATTAGGGGCAAAATCCCTAGTGTTGAATGAATACCTGCAGAGTAGGTTCAAAACCCTGGGAATTTTGCTGCATAGGATCATAGAAACAAGACACTTCTGATGCTGTCTCCTGTCTCACTCACCCAAGAATAACATTGCTGAGAATCTGGACTGAGATGCTGGAATGTAGAGGAATATCCAGACTTTAAACTCACTGATGTCTCCATCTTAGAAAGTAGGTGCTCAAGATTTTGCACAAAACAGAAGGAAGTGGACATCAACAGGAGATATTGAGATACAAAATCTTGCGTGTAACTTGGAACTGTTGTATATTTTGTATTACGACAGTGGAAAAACTAGAAAATGTACCGGTGAGCTCAGTGGAATATTCCAAAAATTCTGCAAACGTGTGGACTGTTAAATATCTCAGCTCCGTATTTTCATATTCGCAGTGTAAGCCAGATATATTCTCTGTATTTTGGTGACTAATGATATGATATTCATGTGCTGGTCTGGGAAAAGCCATTTGATATTGCCTCGCCTGAAGCCTAGCAAACAGCCAAAAAATGTCCAAGACCAAAATTAGATTTTTCTGCCTATAACATACTTTGACACCTAAACTGAAAGAAATTACAAATAGATTTTGTGGGAAAATATGGAAATGTTTTTGTTTACCTTTTTGTTCTTGCCTTAATCTCCCTGCAAAAATTCATGTTAGTTAAGTCAGTCTGCATAAAACCTCAGTGTGATTTCCTCACACAGTGAATATAACTATGTCTCTAATCAATTCAGTTTGGAACCAGATATGTGCTGTCAAAATGTTCATGATGTTCCTGGGTCGCAGTCAGAATGAAATCTTTAAGCGCAGTTTTCTTTCAGTTTTCACTTTAAAATGCTAGAACTTGACTTGCGATTGAGATACATCCCGAAGACAAGCATATTTCATTTCAGGAACTACTATATACGTAGTTGAAAATGTCAGAATTTCACCATGTGAAGGGTTTTCCCAAGGCATATCATAAAATTGCACTAATAGATTATGCATTCATATGATATAACAAATGTGTATTCTTTTGTTGGTATTCATTCTCACGTGCAAGCCTCTAGGAATTTTGTTTTGAATATTTTTGTTACACATTTCTTTTTGTATTTTATTTCTATAACATCCCGTACATGTTCCCACAGCCTCAGTCCTGCATCAATTGTCTGAGTCAGTATGAATTAGCAGCCATGATTTATTAGTTCTAATTTTTACAGATAAAATTGTTCACTCAGTTTTATTTAGTAAAGTTGCCTAGGTTGAATTGGGGTGATGTAAGTAGTGTACATCCACAGCGCTGTAAAGGAATAGAACAAGGCCTTTAGGGCTTTTCTTGATGTTAGAAGAATATGCATTGCGTCTACATGTAAGCAAGAGATAGTAATGTTTGAAAGTTGGAAATTTGGTTTGGAAATATCCAAAAAGAGGAAAAATGCTCTATATCCAAATCAATTAGCAATGTACCAAGCTTCAATCATGTGTGAAAATTACTGCCAGCCATGTTATTGATAATTTTTTTTTTTTTTTTTTTTTTTTAACTGTATCAGCAGCAATATTCTCAGAGTTGGTTAGAAGGTGTAGATCAGAAGTTCTCAAACTTATTATAGCCAGGGACCCCTTTAACTCTGAAATAAATTACATGGTATAGATTTATTTTATGAACCTAATCCAACTTTTCAGATATTAGCCTCATCATTTTGCCTATTTATTGGACCCCTTGAAGCTTTTATTATTATTATTATTATTATTATTATTATTATTATTATTATTATTATTATTATTATTATTATCATTATCATTATTATTATTGTATGTGTATTATGTCTATTCTTGGACTTGAAATTTGAGTGCACTGTTGTTGATGCTGTAAAAATCCCTTTCTTGTTGCAGTACCTAAAAAAACCTGGCTGTATTTTATTAATCCATTTATTAATGGATATTTAATTGATTATTTAGTATTTATTAATCCATGTCTGAATGTGAACAGCAGAGGGAGTAGCAAGACCATCCAACAGAGAGTGCAACTCCCTGCTCCTATTGCCAAATTACTTCAGTGTCTTTTAAACAAGGACATGATGCAGAAAAATGGCCCCTGGGTAATACAGGAAATATGTGTAACTTTTTTTTTTTCCATGTACTTTTAACATATTTGCATATTGTACTGTCGCAACCTAAATCCAAATGGTCTACCGGATCACTTCTATACATTATACAATATTTACTTACACCCATGAATAATGTGAATATGATTCCATATTATCTTGGCTGAAAGTCATATCTGAATGTCGACAGCAGAGGGAGCTGCATGACCATCCCGGAGTCATAATCAGGTACTATTACGATGGGATGATTGTACATTAAGCAATGTTGCTGGAGGTTGTCTGTAGTAATTAGGATCAATTCAGACGGTATCCGTAAAAATGTATAAATCACAGAGATGGGAGTGTGTTCATGACCTTCACATTAAAAGCTGTATGCGTCTTACACACCTCATTTTAATGCAAACTGATGGTTTTGACCATTTTTTTAAGCTTGTTTTAGGGCTTGTGGCCGTGCACAATAACAATGACCATAACATATTTGTATTTCTTTTAAACTTTGTCTATATTTTATTGTTCTGCATTCCAAACTTGTATCCTTAATGAAGGAAAAAGTGCAAACCTCTTTTCCTACAGGATATAATGAAATCTTTAACAACATGCCAATTCAGTTGGGATATACAAACACTGACCACTTTATTAGGAACACCTGGACACCTGTTATTTCATGCAATTACCCAATCAGCCGATCATGTGGCAGCAGCTCAACGCATAAACCAAAAATGGGCATTGAAGATTGGAAAAAGACCAGCCGATGTTTTTCTAATCTTCAGCTCTCCAGTTTTGATGAGTCTATGCAAACTGTCACCTCAGATTCCTGTTCTTGGATGGCAGAAAACCCGATGTGGCCTTCTGCTGTTGTGGCTCATCTGTCTCAAGGTTCCTTCTGCATTCTGAGATGCTTTTCTACTCACCACAGATGTAAAGAGTGGTTATGTGAGTTACCATAGCCTTCCATTCAGCTCGAACCAGCCTGGCTATACTCTCCTCTGATCTCTGATTTCTTTTTTTTTTTGCACAATTTTCTATAAACACTAGAGAACACCTAACCCAGTATGACTAAATACCACTGCACACCGGCCCTTCACATCAGACACTTTATTTATGGAACTCTCTTCGCTGCCAGTATTGCTGCTATACTTATTTGCTGCTACACTCCTCAATAGTTTACAGTCCATGTTCTGTGTATTTATTGTCCTGTGTATCTATTCTTCTGTGCATATTGTTTTGTGCATTTATTGTGCTGCACTCATCTCACATTGCTGTGTATATACATAGTCTCGTGTACTGTTTATGTGTTGCACCATCGTCCTAGAGAAACGACATTTTGTTCCAATGTATACAAGTTAGACAGAGGAATGACAATAAAAACCCACTTGACTTGATTTGACTTGTTATGCGTGAAAATCCCTGAAGATCAGCGGTTTCCGAAATACTCAAACCAGCCCATCTGGCACCAGCAACCATACTATGGTGAAAGTCACTGAGATCACATTTTCTCCCCATTCTGATGTTTGATGTGAAAATTTTATGAAGTTCATGACCTGTATCGGCATGATTTTATGCATTGCATTGCAGCCACATGATTAGCTGACTGGATAATTGCATAACCGAGCAGTTCCTAATAAGTGGTTGGTTAGTGTTTATATTACCTGAGGTTATTTCTGCTGGTTATTTTATAGAAAATGACTGAAATGACATATTCGGGTAGGACTTACATTTCTCCCCATTACCTCCACATGTAAAACTAATCCTGTCCGATTAGGGCTTTAGAGATGGTATAGATGCTTTTAAGAGAAGTCTAGGCATAGCTCAGCCCTTTACCAGGCCCAATATTTAGATTTAGATTCACTTGGTTACTGTGACTTATTGAGAACACTTTGAGGGTTAAGTGTTTTGTCCAATAATGGGCCAATAGTGGGCAGCTTTGTTGTGCTGTGATTTGACCCCTAATACAAATCTCCATAGCCACCATAAAATACTGTGTATACATCACAAACACATAGCAGAAACCTCTGAGAATACACCTTAATCCCTAATTTCCCTATAAATTATTATACCACTATGAGTGGGTGATCACAGCAACGTTGAGTGCCTGGATTTTCCCATCAGTGGGTCAGTGAATCCCTCGTCTCCACACAATTCATGTACAGTCCCTGAGCAACTGCAAATAACTATCAGCATGGCTTTTCATCTCCTACTTAAAAAGATCCTCCATATAATTCTTATGAGCTTGTCACCGTCCATCCTGGCTATAAATAATGGCTGTAAAGCCAGAGCAGAAATACATTCAATGAGTAATTCCTCAGAGTGTGAATATTATATAAGTACAGAAAGTGGATTTAAATAGCACGCAAGTCGAAAGCAAATTAATGTTATACATAGTATGAGTCGAAAATAACTTCTTGTTATTGTGAAGTGTGTGTGTGTGTGTGTGTGAGAGAAAGAGAGAGAGAGATAGAGGAGAGCTTAAATGTCAAAGGCACATGCTCAATAATGCAAAGGCTTCACCCTTCTAAATCTCATAATGCAATAGGAAAGACAACAAAATCCAGGATGCTCTCAGCCAGGCGCATACCATATCAGTAATAAAATCCACTGAAGTCCACAAGCTCTCTCACCTCTCAGATACCGGGAGTGTTTTATACTACAGCGCTGTTGATTTCTGGAATCTGATTGGTCAGAAGGGAAATAATTAACTTCTGAGTAGTAACAGTAACTCAGCTTTGCATCATTTTATTCTTTACTTATTACGCTCCCCTGTAAGAGTCCTTTCATACTTTATGTTTTATGTGTAATCCTACAGGACGTGGCTTCTTTTACAAAGCACGGTTCTCTTTTTTTTTTTTTTTTTCGGCACAGCAGAGTTTCAACTTTTCAGAAAAGTGCAGCGACATCACGTTTTTTTTTTTATTATTATTTTTTTTTTATCTCCAGACCAATCAGATCGCAAGTTGGGAGATAAGCAAGAAAAACAAACATGGAGGACAAAGTGCATGTGAAAAAACTTTGTCTTGTTATTAAGCGAACGTAAAGACATTCATGACACGTTGAATAAAATCTATTTCAGTGCCAAGATTCCAACATTGCTGCGTAGCTAACGTGTCAATTCACACATGTAGCTCAAATCCTCTTGATTTTCCGGCTCAAATGCTACAGCGAAAACAAACAACCTCCTCGTGACCAGGTTTACACCAATCCTTATTTCATCAGCATGATTTATGATTATAAATCTAATGAGGAGAGTTAGCCGATACTAGCTAGGACTGTTAAGAGCATTGTTATGGATATAGTTATCTAAAAACAAAAATGTCAAGTGTGACAGCACCCTAATATTATCTCAGTAATTCCTGCCAAGATTAGATTATCAACCGTGCTGTCATCTTGAGAATTAGGTCCAGACTGTGAGAAAACTTTCAGTGACTGACGTTTAAATCCTGGCAGCAGCGAAGTTGAGTTCTTTGTACTAAATGTTCTGGCTTCTGATCTGTTTAACAATGTAGTTAGCTTCACAAGCCAAAAGGAGGCCGTTTCCAATTGTGACTATTTGAATTTTTTTTTTAAAGCATGCATTGATCTACTATGAGATTATAGTGTATATGAGATTATAGTGAAGTGAAGTGACTTGTGGCCAAGTATGGTGACCCATACTCGGAATTTGTGCTCTGCATTTAACCCATCCA
>CM075006.1:4540517-4559061 GCA_037576675.1 Pangasius sanitwongsei
AAACAATAAACAAGTTACGATGCGAAGTAGATACCTTAAAAAAATAAACAATAAACAAGTTACGATGCGAAGTAGATACCTTAAAAAAATAAACAATAAACAAGTTACGATGCGAAGTAGATACCTTAAAAAAACAGTTTTACCAAAGTCTTATAGAGTTTTTAGCAACTTCTCAAATTTACAATAATGGAGTAATATAGTAAAAGTGGTTCCCAAAATTCTTTCCTCAAAATAAAAAAATTAAAAATTCCCTGGATTTTATAGGGAAGCCCCAAGAACTGCCCTCAGACGTTTTGTTTTGAGCGAGCATATTTTCTGTCGTTTTTTCTTAGTACAGACTCTCGCCTGTGGTGATCACACATACACTACAGAAGCTCTAAAAAAATCTCTGGGTTATGGATTCTTAAGCTGAAGGTGTATGCTACATAATATTATACTGAAAACCGGTGAAGAACAGAGGATTACACTCCTGCTGTATCGCCAAGCTGAAGACAGAAAGAGGACAAGAAGAGGCAAGCCAAGTCAAAAAATTAGGATGGCTCCTGTTTCTTACATGTAGCACGGTGTGTGTGTGTGTGTGTGGTTTCAGATTATATTATGGTGCTTATTTGGATTAGTCTCACTGAGTTGTGATTAATCTTATATTTAGATCAGCTTTTAGCCTGAGCTAAGCATATTTCAGATGCATCTTCTCTCCCATTCGGCAAATCGGCACCGATCCCATATAGGCACCATACTGGCACCGATAGGCAGTGATCACTCACTTTGGGATATTTTATTTATATTTACATATAAATAAGCGAGCAGTACTGTATTTGGGTAGCATGATCTAGCTGTGGACCTCTGAGGCTTTGTTTAAAAGGAAGAATCCTGAAGGTGGACGAGGTGAAAGTCACATCCTAGTTCATTTATTGATCTAAAATAAGGGACAAAAAACCTAATCAACCTAATTATTTGTTTCAAGCTGACGACTGTTTTATTGAGCAACTTCTAAAGGTTATTTTATTTCTGTCTGCAACCCGTGTGCATCTCAGAACAGTGGTCTTGAGGAAATCTGACCCTGGGTTTTTCTTTTCTTTTCTCGTTTGTTTACAGACGACTCTGGCCCACATCATCGCCAGCTCCAGTAAAAAGAAAGGCACGGCACGCTTCGTGACTCTCTCAGCCACCAGCACGTCGACCAATGAGGTGCGAGAGGTGATCAAACAGGCGCAGAACGAGCTCCGACTCTGCAAGAGGAAAACCATCCTGTTCATCGATGAGATACATCGATTTAACAAATCCCAACAGGTCAGTTACAGCTAAGGGGGGGTGTTGTTTTTTTTTTTTTTTTTGAGAAACGTTGGAGATGAACAGAAAATGCAGTTTATCTTATCTTATTCACAAACATTATTTGAAAGGGGGGTAAAAATCAATTCCACATGGCCCACTATACAGTAAACGTTCAGTACGTAGGGTATGAAGGAGTAACCGCACGATGAACCCTACGTAGTGCACTACATGACAGTAAAATGGCATCTGAGATTGAACCGCAGAAAAAAAAAAAAGCAACTCCAGTGTACTACGTAGCACTTTTTTTATATTTTTATTTAGAAAATTCATACATCATTTAAACATAAAATGTGTGCACGAAAAATATCCAGCATTTTCCTACATCCGGCGATCATTTGGGAAATCTTTTAGCTTCAGTGTAATCTGTGTTCAGTGACTAAATGTAAAAGAAAGCGGACATGGAGATGTGTCTCTTTAAATGTATAAATAATATAACAACAATAATCCAACAGTGGACTATGATCTGACATCCCACATGGAAATAGTGTTTTAATAATGTATGAAAGTATTACGATTTAAAAGCTTGTCATATTGTTAAAAAAAAATAAATTAAAAAAATTATAATCGTGTCATGAATCGAGATCCAATCAGATTGTGAGATTCCAATCCATAAGCGTTAGATCAACTAGAAATCAAATGCCAGTTTTAATTCATTAGTAATTATTCAGCACTATTATTTATTAATTATTCAACAGTGGCTCTGTACGAGCTCACCGTACTGTATATGGGGCAGATGTTATGCCATGCAACCCGACTGCCTGCCCTCAGAGGCATCACCACCGAGAAAAGCCTTTAACAATAGCCGCAGGATTTGTTCTGTTTGGTTTGGACCCTTGGTCCACGTTGTAAAAAGCTTGGAGGGCTTACAGTATATCCTCGATTATTTTAGATCTGAGGAAGGATCCAACGTGGCTCCATTCCGATATCAAAGCCTCATTGTTCAAGTGCACAGAATTTTACACACAAACGATCCTACATGCCACAGTTTTATTGGGGATATTTCTGTAGCCCTGGAATAGTTACGAGATGCAAACCGGGACTAAATTAGCATCAGATGACAAAGCACTCCGACATTATCGTACAGCAGCACTTGGCATTCTCATGCTATGCTTGTGGTTATATGGTTTAAAACATTGGTGTGGTGTGTCTGGAAAAATCCCTCTCCTGACTTTGTTGTTCTGAAATACGGTTCTCTTGAGCTTGCATCTCAACCGCAAGGAAAGTGCTCGCTATTTAAATTCTGGTGAAAGTGAGAAGGTAGGAGATTGCGTTTAAAGATTGCTTTGCAGTTGTAGCGCAGAGACGTTTCGACAGCCGTTATCTGTTCACAAACTGAATCGATTAGGATTATGTCTGTTTTGCTACGACACATAGCTATCCAACAACTCGATCAAAGTGTGACTTTCACACTTCAGGCAGCTTTAGACTGACGTTTTACCACCAGATTTGCTCCTCACCCAACATTTACCGAAAGCCTAGACAAGATAAAAGATGAAATAAAAGTATTTCCAGATCATTTTTGGTGAAATATGTATTTTTGGCTGTTTGCCAGAATTCACTCGGCCTGCCACACAAACGATGATGATAACTGTATTTTCACACGTTTTAGTTAACACAAAGTTTACAAAAATAGCTTATTGTAGTAAATAAACTGCTTGTTTGCATTTGGCAGGTTTCTGCACAGTTTTGTAAAGTCAAATATCTTTGAATGACATCACAGATTTTGCCAAAATGCCACAATGTATAGCTGAGACATTAAGCAGTGATTGAAGCAACACGATCTAGTAATTTTGCCACCTTACATCTTAAATTATTTGAAATTATTATCCCAACAAATTTAAATGAAAGGGAAGGGAAACTTGCAGCTTATGGATATTTCATTACTGTATTCAAAATGTGCCAGCTGTAATTACACATTTTGAACAATGCACAAATGTTGCTGCTTGACGCCTGTGCTTCGATTTCATGCCGACTTAATCCTTGAATATTTTAGACCAAGAATGAAATACATACACTTCTTATCTGCATGTCGTATCAGTGTTTAAATGAATTGTGCAAGACCATGGAGCGTATAAATATCTCTCAATGTAAGGTTAATTCCGCAATTTTTTTTTTTTTTTTATCCAAATCCAGAACTCTGATGTACTCACCTACTCACCTTTCATAAGTGGCTACACTATAGATGCTCATGACCCTTTTCTCTTTCCCTCCCATCTTCCGTGACCCTCTTCCTCTCCTCAGGACACGTTTCTGCCTCACGTGGAGTGCGGGACGATCACGCTGATCGGGGCGACCACGGAGAACCCGTCGTTTCAGGTGAACAGCGCTCTGCTGAGCCGCTGCAGGGTTCTGGTCCTTGAGAAGCTGAGCGTGTCAGCGGTGAGCTCGATATTGCGCCGGGCCGTGGATTCACTCGGGCTGATTGTGTTACCGGATGACCATTCGGGACCAGACCGCTCTGCAGAGTAAGTGTGTGTTTGTGTTGTCTGAGTACCCCTTGTTATCACTGCACATGTTGAGCTCTGGCCGGCCCGCCTAGCACTCGGAAAAAGATCTCCCTGATCACTGATTGGCCGAAAAGGTGTTCTAAGCCCTCTCATCATTCCTCATTTGGGTGTTTTATTAGCTGATGCTGGAAGGTTTCCTCCAAACCCCCCCTCCCTGTCTTTCCAGTCGGGTAGCCTGAGCGTGAGTATGTATGTGTGTGTGTGTGTGTGTTGGATAAGAAGAGACAGTTGGCAGGTGAGTAGAGGCGAGTGTCAGGTTTGCGGGAGATGCCAGCTCCATGGAACCCCCCGTGGTAAACATGATGCTGTTTGCAGTTGCCAGTGAGTTTTCTCTCTTCACACAGCAACTCTCCCTTTAAACACTTAAGTATAATAATCAGTGTGTTTATGGGTCAAAGACTAAACAGACTCGCACTTAATATTAACATTTACTAATAAAATAACACAATATACTTTTATCCAGTGAAATATATTAAGAATGAACACTAATAAATATTCAAAACTTGAACAGTACTAAATAAAGAAAATTAAGATCTTATAGTATTTATATTTCAGAATTCAGGTGTGGATATTGTGCATATTATCCAAGCAGTTCTTTTGATAATTATCTGTTACATTGAATATGACATTTTTAAATAGGCTGAATGCCTATTAATCCTGTTAAAATGTATTTTTGACAATTATAGTAGGGAACATCTCGATGACTACTATATAGCCTTGGCATTCATAATTCATATACAGTACTATGCAAAATGTAAAGAAGTGCTATAAAGAAATTATGGCTTCAAGACCAATGAAATGAAACATTTTCTACAGGAAATAAGTCTGCTGTAAAGAGCAATAAGCAGAAACTCAATAAAGTCAATATTTGGCCTGAAAGCCCTTTGCTTTGCCATGAGTTGCCAGCTCAGGTACAGTTTGTGCAGTTTTATAAGTAATATATTTTACTGAGCATCTTGGAGAATCTGCCACAGTTCTCCTGATGACTGTTTTTTTCAGGGCTTTTTTCTATAACATTTAATTTTTTGTTGGAAAAATGATGTTTGGAAATCGAAGATTTTTTGTTTTTTTTGCTGACCCAATAATGCACAAGTCATAATTTTTTTTTTTTTTACATCTAAGACTTTTGTACAGTACTATAATACTGTAAAATTTGTAATTTTAGCACTTGACAAGCAAGCTTGGCTTATTGGAACGTATTAGCGTCTCATTTTCAGATCCTAACGTGACCCGAAACGAGTGCTTTATTAAAGGCCTAGATATAAAGTACCTGCACTAGTATTAACATAAATATGTGCTCGATTAGAGTGATAAAAATGTTGGCCTTTTCTGATTACATCAGATGTAGACTGTCCCAGTAAATCAGTCACTTCTAACATCTCTCAATTTACTTATAACTATTCCGTGGTTAGATTTTCAAATTTTAAAATATAGAGTGTTAAAAAAAAGCCTTATACTGGTAGAGTACTGTACAGTATATAAAGAATAAAACACTTGGAGGTGTGCTGTTATAGGAAAATAATCAGTGGCTGGGTGCTGCGATGAATAGGCGTTACAGATACCACACTGAAGTTGATTATATTCCAATAAGAGCACATCCCAAATTGTTTTATTTCTCTAATAGATTATAGCAGTTTGCTAAAGCTGACACATTTTTATTTATTACAGAATAAACATAAACATACTTCTTATCTGTGTGTAGTTGTACTTAATATTGTGTATTGTTGTCTGCGAGACTCCTCCCTTGAAACGCCAAGCAAATGTCTCCTTATAGACAGCTTCGCCATATCAGCTGCTATTACTGTTACTATGGCAACAATAACATAGTAGTCCAAGTCCATTAATATAAACCTGTGATTTGTACTGATGTATTAATTAAGTTCAGTACATTGCACTGTAAAGCCAGATGGCCTCCTTCACATCCTGTCAAAGGTAATCATAAAAATCTCACGAATCTTTTAACATCAAACATCATTTGAAAATATGGTTTTAGATTTTCTGTGTTTTTAGGAGGTTTTGGTTTGATCTAGGAAACATTCTTGGGCTATTAAAGAGAAATATTAGCTCCTTTTTAATAAAAGTGACTTTCCGTGAAACCATGCGGTGTCATTTGCTCAAAGTCAGCAGCAGGTCCAGAAGAAATAACCTTTTATTCCCAGCACAGAACTAACGGATACGCTGTGATCTTCATCGAATACAAGTAGCCCTTTGTATTCAAGAAGCTGATTGTGTTGATCTATGTCACTTTTCCCATTATACAAAGTCATTCTTCTGCTGAGGTCGGTGGTTACAGAAGTCAGACTGGTTTAAACTTTAAAAAGAAGGTCACCGAGCAGTCAGACTCCTCTGTTTAACCTGAACTTGATAACTTGTAAGCCTTGGCTGAGTTATGATGTCCTGTCAGTTTTAAGAGAGCGCCATGTTCAGATGGAATCAGGAATGTGCCCAGATTGTTGGCCTTGTTTTCGTACATGTCACCTCCCTTATGCTTAAACACCTTCGCTGCTAAGGACTCATTTGGTTTTGAATTTTGCAAGGTGTCAAGTGGTGTCCCCCTCAAGAAGACCCAGTGCATCCAGCTCTCATGCTGTTGGTTATTCACTGTGCTGGTGATGACTTTAGAATGAAATGTTGATTATGATAAACAATATGGATCCATACGTTTTTTTTTGTATCATAAGAAGATTGCAAGTTTGTATCCTGACAATAGCAGATAGATCAAACCTGACCCTGCTTTTTAGATGGAAGCGTTTCTTTCTCCCTGTCGGCGAAATCAGCATTAAATAATTACGGGTATCACTTGGCTCACTAGGCATTTAGCTTCCCCTCCCAAGCACGTTCAGCTTTCCAGTGAATTTGAAAAGATACACTGGCTTCGTGCATCACAGACGAAGCATCTGTTTGTCTTCCTTTCTCGATCCTGGGGGCACCGGGTGCAAAGTGGGACTACACACTGGATGGGATACACTCACTCGCAACGAGGGGCAAAATTAGAGTCACCAGTCCATCAGATTGCATGCTTTTTGGAGGTGGGAGGAAACCAGCGAACCCAGAGCAAATCCACGCTGACTCAGAGAGAACATTGAAAGAGAAATTCTATTTGAAAGAGTAATTCCATCAGTATTGCACTGACGCGTTCACATTTACTCAGAGGACTTGAGTATATAAGGCTATACTCACGTTATATCTCATACTATATTTTATCTTTTTTTTTTGCTGAATTTTTTTTTTAACTGGGGCCATAGTGGCTTAGTGGTTAGCACGTTTGCCTCGCATCTCCAGGGTTGGGGGGTTCGAATCCCACCTCTGCCCTGTGTCCACAGAGCTTGCAGGTTCTCCCCATGCTTCTGGGGTTTCCGCAGGGTACTCCAGTTCCTCCCCAGTCCAAAGACATAGGCATATTTGTAGGCAAATTGTCCGTAGTGTGCGATTGTGCCCTACAATGGGTTGGTACCCCGTCCAGGGTGTCCCCCCCTCCCCGCCTTGGTCCCCTGGGATAGGCTCCAGGCTCCCTTTCCCTGCCTCTTGTTGCTGTAGATCTGAAGCTTACGTTAAAAATCAACTACTTACACCCCACTTTGTACCAGTGTGAACACACGGTTAGGGATAGCAAAGCTAATCTGTGCTAGCGTCTTTTGTTAAAAGTGCTGTACAATGAAAATGAATCGAATGCTGTGCAAAAAAAGGTGAATAAACATTAATGAATGAATAACCATTGTCCTCCATGTCCATCGCACGTGTTTAAATACACAACCGTGTTTTCTGTTGTGATTTATTGTGTAATGGTTTATCCATTAGTCTGGTTCTGGTTCCGGTTCTGACCCACTTCCTGAATCTGGTAATGTTCTGATATCAGTGGGCCAGGAGGTTTGGTGTCCCGGTCACGGCCAGCTGACTCAACAATAACATTATCCTGCCGAACCGTGCCAGGAAATCCAGCTCAACCCCCGTCCGTCTCGATTTCTGGAGAAAATTCCACGGAGTAATCCGAGTTGCTTTTGGATGCGTCTGTGTCGTCTGGTTGCCAGGGACACCCACAGTAGGTCAGGAAGCCATAATAGTTTTAAATCAGTTTTAAATCTGTTGACTCAGGTCCCTAGCAGCTTTTTTTTTTTTCTTTTCTTTTTCTTTTTCTTTTTGTACCTATTTACCCACGCTCACCAGCACAGCTTTCATTAGTCCATTTTATGTGACCACTAGATGCCTCTGTGAATGTCTGGTTAAAGCTTTCCACCAGCAGCCCTCATACGTCTTAGAAGGATGACATTTATAGTCTAGCACCATTTTGAGCTTTTATTCTAATCCTGGATATAAATGTGTCTATAAATCGAAGGTAGTTCTACAAGGTCACATAGACTTCCTGCTGCTGCGGGGCACACAACTGCTTTCTACTTAAACTGTCAGTCAAAAGTTCAAGAATAAATGTTAAATATAGCACTCATGATCAGAACTAGTGCTTTAAAAAGTCGCAAACTGTTCTGATATTTTAAGAGATTGAACTTGGTTCCGGTTTTCATTATTTGGAATTTGTGCATATGGTGCTGCACATTGGGTGACAGATTGCATAACCAATCAGGAGTGAACAGTAGCGCTAGCTCCGCCCACAAGTGCCAATAATTCCTGTTGCTGAAATCTTCAGCACGTTCCTACAGTCATAATCCTGGAACCTTTGGTCCCGAACCAGCGGATGTTCCAAAATTTGCTGGAAAGAGAGGAGGTTATTATAAGAGTAAAGGGGAACTAAATCTGGAATGGGACGTTCAACAACACATATAGGTGTAATGGTCAGGTGTCCACATACTTTTTATCCATTTAGTGTACCCTGCCCCCACTGCATCACGGTCAATGCACTGTGTCACTGACCGGTGCTGGATTTTCAGGCTACAAGTAGAGTTAGATTATAGAGTGAGTATCACTCCATCTTTCTTTCTGTCTTTCTTTCTGTCTTTCTTTCTGTCTTTCTTTTTTTCTGTTTACCTCTCATTTTTTCTCTCTCTCTTGCTTTGGCTTTCTCTCTGTCAGTCCCTTTCTTTCTTTCTTTCTTTCTTTCTCACTTTTTTCTGGCATATTATTTCTCTCTCTTTTTTTCGTTGTTTCTATCTCCCTTTGTCTCTCTTTCTTTCTTACTTTTTGTGTTTATTTTTCTCTCATTCTGTCTGTTTCTTTCTTTCTTTCTTTCTTTCTTTCTCATTTATTTCTGTCGCATTCTTTCATTCCTTAATACTTATTCACATTTTTTTCATGTATGCACAGCATTTGATTCGGTCTCTCTCTCTCTCTCTCTCATTCTTTTTATATTTGAGTATTTTTCTTTCTTTCCTCTGATTTATTTATCGTTCTGTATCACAGTAATCAATTTCTTTCTTTCTTTTTTCTTTCCCTCGTTCAGTCTCTCTGTTTTTAATTATTTATTTATGCTTCTCTCTTTCTCGGTTGTTTTCTTTGTCTTTCTTTCTGTTCTCTCTCTCTCTCTCTCTCTCTCACATGGATAAACACTGTTTTTGAGCTGCCTGTGTGTTTGTGCGTGCAGGCGGCAGGTGTGTATCGAGCAGAAGGCCCTGGACACCATCGCTCACCTGTGTGACGGAGACGCTCGAGCGGCTCTCAACGGCCTGCAGCTGGCCGTGCAGGCGTGTGTGAACAAGACCCTCGACGCAGAAACACACACTCCTCAGAACACTGTGGTCCAGGAGGTGCATGTCAAAGAGGGTTTACAGAGATCGCACATCCTCTACGACAAAGCAGGTGAGTACGGAGTACGGTATACCTTAAAACGTGATGTGGCTGGAGAAATAAAGTCCAGCATGTTGAGGATTTATTAATACCATAAAACAATATGAAAGGAATGTCACAAATATACACATTTACATGTTTAAGATCTTTCTTTGGACTTTCAGTTGTCTAACACAAGTCTATCAAGATACACATTTCTGAAATTTAAATAAAAAAATATTGTGTTTACGTTTGAACACGCGCTAGTTTAAGATGCTCTTTTCCTTTGGCTGAATCTCACATGCTGTTATATTGTCCATGAAGTGCACTATGTAGGGTCTACAGCAGTGTTATGTCATATGTAATGTAGGAAGCATAAATAGTGAATGGGAAGACATTGGAGATCCAGCCTGAGTTTCTGTTGAAGGCTTAAATAAAAAATAAAATCTGCCTGAAGACCAGTGATGGTGGATTTGTATGTGAATCTTGCTCTTAGTCCACCTGTGAAATGTGAAAGTATCAATAAAAATCAAGAAAACAAATGAAAATGAAATCAAGAAAACACTACTGTGGGTAAATTAAAGTAATTTTTAAAAAAATAACGTGCACTACTGCTAATTAATATTCAAATTTAAGTTCACTTTTTACAGAAATATGACATCCAATAGAGGTAATTAGGTAATATTGGTGTTTCTTTGTTTTGGTTCTCGAATCCTTTCCTGGCTCCCAGCACATCTAAAGTTCATTTATCAGCTCGTTCATCCTGCTAATCACGTCATAGGGTTAACGTGGGTGTGTTGGAGCTCAGCTCTTTACAGGGAAAACCCCACCTACCATTCATCTGTTTGTAAATAAATAAACCACAAGAAGAATTTTATCCTGCTTTGCACTTTTGATTTTTTTATTTCTTTTTTTTTTTTTTTTTGCATGATACATTCTGCTGTTTAGTCTACACTTAGGTCTATAAATTGCACGTTACGTTAAAGGCCACAGAACGGTGACCCCTTGAAAAGATCTGAACACTATTAAAACATGACACCGATATCCCAAGCCTGCTGTGCCCAGAGCTGGCTATTTGGCACCAGAGAGTTTCTAATGTGTCAACAGCCTGTTGAGATTTGAGATGGATTAATTGGTGGCATATCACTATTACAAAATATAACTAAAACTGCTAGGGGTATAAACATACATCATGACATGATGCATTGCGATGCAGAAAATTTCACAATGTGCATCTTGGAATGTGCGATTCACACTGTGAAAATCTGCAGTCTATTAATTATGCATCTGATGCAATTGCACTGTTTGAACACCAGAGGTCCCAATCTGTGCAACCCAAAAATAGAGCACAATGAGCTTAATGGCTCCAGAATGCAATGACCCACGAGCATTATAAGTTATATGGTTACACAGCCACTTTATATCCACTACAGATCTCTTCATTAGTTTCCAAACGACACCAGACCCATACCGTTGCGATCTACAGTTATCGAGAATGAGGCTGCGGAATTGGGCATTTTAGCCGACTTTGGAGCTCTATTCCAGTTAAAATGTTGCCTCAGGTGCTGCTACAGAGCTCATTATGTTTCAGTTAATCATTTTCCCTGGGTCAGAGTCTTTGTTTATTCAGTCAGTTTTTTGGGAGTATTTATTTATTTATTTACTAGTTTATTTATTTTTACGAAGTGGTGAACATGTAGTACATTTTATTTAAAATATTAAACCTCTGTTTTTAGCAATTATTGCTTTATTAATTTTTTTACAGACAAAAATGCACCTTGTTTTGCATTGTTTATGATTCAAACATAAAAAGTTTATTCAGAAATAACAGAGTCTTTTCAGTCATAATTTTTCTTCATTCAAATTTTGTTCAAAATATACTGAGACTTAAATTGAATCATGAATAATGAAGCCAGTATCGTGAATATGTTAATAACGTGTAAATAATATCCCCAATATCCTCCTTAAGAACGTTGTCTGTCTCCGGCCCCACACTTACTGTCTTAGAAATGTTTATACACATGCATTTGTATTTGTTGTTGTTGTTGTTGTTGTTGTTTTTCATATTTTGATTATCGCAGTGATGGGTACAAAATTCAGCAGACGAGGTTTTGACTTGCATCAGATCTTAACAATAACACTGCCATTGTTTTCCATCTACACCCCGGCTCCCGGTTAAATGCTATATAACCTTTAAAATACATCTTCTTGTTTATAGTTTAGGTCTTGTGCTCGTGTGTAAGATCCAGCATTCCAGTCCATGCCGATTTTCTGTATCGAGTTGGTATATTCCCAAAATGTTCCTTGGATTTGTCATCCATCATTATAGAAATGCTCGCTCCTTTTATAGTGTAATTCTAAATGACGAATTCTAAGTCTGATTTTAAACAATAAGACTAACCAAGAAGGAAAATGCACATTTGATGGCAAAACAATAATAAATACATGGGAGGAAAAGCTTAACAAGCAACACAGTAAAGGAAAATTCTAGAGCTAAATGTTGATCCTCTGTATGTACCTGACTTACAGGTGAGGAACACTACAACTGCATCTCAGCCCTGCATAAGTCAATGAGGGGCTCAGATGAAAACGCTGCCCTCTACTGGCTGGGCCGGATGTTGGAGGGAGGTGAGGACCCGCTGTACGTGGCACGCAGGCTGGTGCGCTTTGCTAGCGAGGATGTAGGTGAGTCAGTCATGAGATAAAATAAATTCGATGTGAATTTAAAAAAAAAAAAACAGCACATGATCATGTCAAATTTAAGTAACCTTTCTAAAGCCTCAGTCTTACAAATGCTTGCAAAATTGAACTTGTCCAGATCACCTGTGTAGAGTATTCTAAAGTGTGGCTCTTGTTTAAGGTCTGGCCGATCCCGCTGCGCTCCCTCAGGCCGTGTCTGCGTTCCAGGCCTGCCACTTCATCGGCATGCCCGAGTGCGAGGTAAACATTCGTCCGCATTTGTAAGAATTTACACAGGCTGTTTATATTACGATTTATAACTGATTAAAATCAGGAGCAGTCAGTCAGAACTTTGCCTGTGAATATTTATCTGCTTGTCTAGGTAATCCTAGCACAGTGTGTGCTCTACCTGGCCAGGGCTCCTAAGTCTATCGAAGTGTATAAAGCTTATAACAATGTTAAGGCCTGTCTGAGGAACCACAAAGGCCCTTTACCCCCAGTGCCGCTTCACCTCCGCAACGCTCCCACCAAACTAATGAAGGAGCTAGGCTACGCTAAAGGCTACAAATACAACCCGGCATTCAGCGGGCCAGTGGACCAAGAATATCTCCCTGAGGAACTCCGTGGCATCAACTTCTTCACCTGGACGCCATCTGCCTGATGACCTCGCACCACTTTTTGTACGTGGGAGTATTAGCTGCTTTATTTACACTTTTGCCACTGTTCACCTGTCTAATTAATAATTACACAGTCTGCACTTAAATGGCATGGGTGGTCTTTGTTCATGACCAGCTTTTGGTCATATTAAGTGTACTTTTATTGTTTTTGTAATTAACAAACTGTAAAGTTTTTGTAAGTAATTGTAATGAAAAGACTTTAATTAAAAAAGACAAATTTTGTTTTCTTGTTGTGCCATGTTAGTTTCTCTTTCTTACTTTTTTTCTGAATTTATTTCTTACGTTGTCTTTTTTTTTTTTTGGAAATTTTTTCTTTCGGAACTTTGTTCTTTTGAAATTTCTTTCTTTTTTCAGATTTTTAAAAAAGTTCTTTCTTTCTAAATTTCTTTGTTTATTTTCTTTTTTTTTTTTGGAATTTCTTTCATTTTTCCCTCCAAAATTGAGTTATGCATCTTTGTTTTGGATTTTCAGAATTTCTTTCTTTTTTTCTGAATTTCTTTTGGATTTGTTTTCTATCGGAATTTATTTTGGAATTTCTTTCATTCTTATTTTCGTTCTTTTGAAAATTCTATTAACAATTTATTCGGAAATCTCTGATTTTTTTTTTTTCTGAATTTCTATCAGAAATCCTTTTGGAATTGCTTTATTTCTGAATTTCCTTTTTTATTTCTTGGAATTTTTTTTTTCCTTCTGAATTTTTTTTTCTTTATAATTATTTTTCATTTTTGCTGATTTTTTTTTTCTTTCTGAATTTCTTTCTTTCTTTCTGGATTTCTTTCTTTAGAGTAACATTTCATCAAACAGTTTCAGCCATAGCCAAGATTAATCAAAGATGGACAATCACTGATCATAATACTTTTGTCGTAATAAATTTGTCCAGTTTACAAAAAAAAAAAAAAAAAAAAAAAAAAAAGACAATGAGCAGTTTGGGAACCGAAAGAGTCTATTATTATTGGTGAGCTGAAACAAATGATATGACTGAATAAAAAAAAATCCCATCACTACAATCAAGCACTGAAAACCTGACCCCATTCTCCCCTACACATTGCCTCAGAGTTTATATAATATCATCTGCAGAGACTAATGATCAAGTAAACTTTAGAAAGCAAATAGCCTGATATGAGCACATGCTATTGCCTTAATCATAAATAAGAATATTATGTTCATAAGCTGAACTTCATATGCCTTTGAAAGCAAATGAAATATAAAACACTTACAATAATACAAGTTATTATGGCTGGTTGTTCGTGCTCTGGTGTGTTCGCGTACTGACTTCACCCTGGAGTTGAAGCAAGTGGTGCAATAGTTTTTTTTTTTATTGTCCACCAGATGTCAGTGTAGATCTTAGTGTCAAATGCTTTGACGCTATGAATCAGAAAGCAGGTTTTCTTGTTAAAGTCCTGTCTTAATCGACACTAGAGTGAAAAATACCATCAGAGGTCCAATTACTACAGTCTGCTCTTGACCTGAATTTAGTGGCTACCCACAAATTCAGACAAAAGTAATTGAGAGCCATTGATTAGCCAAAGTGTGAAACATGAACTAGCGCTGGCTTTAATGGTTTGTCATTGTTATAGATCTTTGTTACCTGAGAATTAAAGGCAATCATGATATTTAATTAATCATTCAGGTCCAGAAATATTTTTAATGCATTTTTTTAAACAAGAGAACATTAAATAAAACGTTTTTGTAATTTAAAAAAAAAAAAAAAAAAGATTTGTTTTTGATCCTTATGGAAATCAGATGGAAATTAGGACTGGCCCATTGGACTAAAAGCACTGAAAAAACATTGTTGCTGTCATGTGAGAAAGATGTTTTGCATGAAAGCTAATCTCTAACATACAGCGCGATAAGAAGAATCTCTTGCCAGAGATTGGAAGAAGCTCCGAGGCCGCAGAGTTTCTTCTTTTGTCTTCTTCAAACTACCTTCCTACTGGTAAGTAGAATAAATCTTATGTATGTTGTCACTCTGGTTAATTATCTGTCACTAAGAGTCATTTTAACACAGCTTACTAATAAAGAGCAAAGGTACCTGGTCTGCTAGTTAAATCAAATTAGATTATTTCATTTGAAGTCATGTTAGTACAATTAAGTTATTTTTCTGGCCATTTGGAGGTGTTTGGTAGGTAAAATTACTTATGCTCACTTAATGACTTTAAAGCAAATGTATGGAGAAGATGGTTCTCAGAGCAGTAATTGTTGTAATGAAGAAGTTGTTTCCTTTGAAACGATGTAATCCAAAGCACTCGCAGTTGTTTTCTTCCTACACTGGGATATTTTGTGCACTATTTCATCAAGGCTCCTAACACATGGCTCACTTTCTAACTAAGTTTTTTTTACTTATTAGTGTTGAGTTGCCCAGTAACACGTCAGACATGATGATGACTCTGCTCCAACTCCTGTTATTCACAGGTGAGAGGGAAAATAATGGTGTGTGTGTGTGTGTGTGTGTGATGGTACCCATCTAAAGAGCCCACAATATTGGTAACTCAACTGAGAAAGATATTCATCAGCAAACAATGTGTGTTAAAATAATTCAATAGGGGCTCATCCCATCAGATAGTAATGTTCAGTCAGAAATCCAATTCAATCTCATTTTATTTGTATAGCACTTTATACGTACACTAAAGCAGCTTTACAGAAATCTGGACGTAGACTTCACCGGAGAGGACAGTGGTGAAGAAAACCTTGAGAAGTGGAAACCTTGAGAGTCAAAAGAGAACCCATCATGTAGTGGGATTATTACTCATTACTCTTCTACAGTTGTATACTGTAAAGTCAAACAGTATTAAGTGCATTGAAAGGATGTTCAGTTTGAGCATTATTAATGTTAGTTATTTATATATATAATAACTATATATTTTATATCTATTATATATTATATAGTTATTATAATCAGCACTCAACTCAACACTTAAATCTATAATGCGTAAGGGTTCTTTGATTTGTTCCTCTGGGGGGAACTCGTAAACGTTCTAGATGAAAAAACAGAAAAACAAAAAACAGTGTTTTCCTATCAGAAAGGGTTATGCACTAGAACCAAACTAAGAATTTCTAACTATACAAAGAAACCCATTTCAATGAGCTTTAAAATAATAATGCCATGGTCTGAGACACACGGTAGCTTTTGTCCTCCTACAGTGGTAGCCCAAATATATGAAGTGGAACCTACAAGGAGAAATTCTAAAAACAATAAATAAATCAGTTAGTGTGAATTCCTGCCTACACACTTTTTAAAATCTCATCCGCAGGCATTGTCCCCTTTGTCCTGTCTGCCTCCCGTAAGTACTATTTGATCCAGGAGATGAAAACATGGCATGATGCCCAAGCGTACTGCCGAGCCACACACACTGACCTGGCTATCATCAAAAGCATTGATGACCTGGTCCACTTTCACAATGAAGCACAGAGGCAAAGTTTCAATACAGAAGCTTGGATTGGCCTGTACAATGACCTCAACAGCTGGCGCTGGTCCTTTGACAATGAGCCACTAAGAGTTCAATACTGGATGTTGGGACAGCCTAACAACATCGACGGACATGAAGAATGTGGCGCGACAGATTTGCTCGGTTGGTTCGATGCATCGTGTGACAGGTTAAAATCCTTTCTGTGCTTCGATGGTGAGGAACAATATATTACTTTTACTATTTTGTTAAGAATATTTGTCTTAGGAAACATTTTGAGCTGTGTTTTCACTATGCACATTGAAATTAAATGTGCTCTAAAGTGCCAGAATTGTTAAAAAGTGATTCCTTAAAGGGTGCACCAGACAAAAATAACTGACTGACCGTTGACTAAGTTACCGACAAACTTAATTTGGCCATTTTTATACCGCAACCTGTTTACCTTTTTATCGCATCCTAAAGAAGCTCGTTTGAGAATGGAACTATATAAGGCATGCAGTTGTAATCTTTCTTACCATCTCCTTCTTGTTACTATTGTTACTGTTTTGAGTTGAATTAATACAATTGTGCCTCTGTTGTTGGTTCACTTAAGTGTCTTGTCTAAACAAACCTGCATGTCAGCTGATAGATGAACTGAACTTAAGTTAGTTGGGTTGAGTTAATAACACTTTGGGTTGAAGATTCTAATTAAAGTGTACTTTGGTAGGAAGTTGCATTACGGAGACAACTTTCCACAGGTGATACCTTTAGAACGCAGTGCGCGTATTAACAGTGATTTTTAACCACGATCAATGAAGTGGCCATTGAACTTACTGTAAATGGCTATGAACTTGGATGCAATCTCCTATTCTCTGGAGCTGCTTTACAATAATGATCCATATGCAAAGAAAATGTATATATATATATTTTTTTTCAAAAATGTGTACTGATACTTACATGTGTTGGGTTTTTTTTTGTTTGTTTTTTTACAATATATTACCAATCAAGTTTTGACACAGCTGTTCATAGAATGGTTTTAGAATAATAATAATGGGGTTAACACTATGAAATAGAGCATATGAAATCATGCAGCAACTAAGAAGTGTTAAACAAATTAAGTCTAATTTATATATTTAAAAAAAAAATCATAACAGCTTTGCACACTCTCAGCATCTTCATTAAAGAGCTTCACTCAGGAGGCATTAAGCTTCCCAAAGCTCTCCACTGCTTCCCCTGTCTTCGAAATGAAAACCACTCGTTTGGTGAAACAATTTAAAATAAACTACATGTTGTAGAAATGCAAATTGATTTAGAAATAAATTTGTACACAGGCATTAATTTCACCATTTACATTTGCCTTCAATCTACTTCATCTTCAATCTGGTGTGTCCAAGCATTTAATCGGTAATGTGAGTAAAATTCCTTTAACATGTCTTGAAAGAGTAAATATATTTGGAATTTTAAAGAAAGCACAAATTAATCAAACAACCGACAGTTTTTTTTTTTTTATTGAAAAGAAAATGACAAAAAAATTATAAATTTGTGACCTTGAATTAATATCTGGTGCCCATAAGATTAGCTCAAATATTCTTGTCAGGAAGAATTCATCATGTGTTTTTCATATCTCACAGCCAGGAACCTTGCTCCTGCCAGGTACGTTTACATCTCTGAACTTCAGATGACCTGGCATGATGCTCAGAGTTACTGCAGACAGCATTACACAGACCTGGCCATCATCAATGACTTGACTGAAAGTATAAATGTACAGAGCATGTTGCCTAATGACGCTTGGTTAGGCCTGTTCCGAGACTCCTGGAAGTGGATAGATGAGACCAACATGTCCACCCTTATGTGGGGTCCTGCGCAACCTGATAATATGCACAAAAATGAAAATTGTGGTTTTGTAACTAACAGCCAGGCAGCTGATGCGCCATGCTCAGACACAAAGCCTTTCTTTTGTTACACAGGTGAGTTAAAGTTATTTTTGGTCTTTTATACAGACCAGCTTAAACTGCTTTTACATGGAAGCTATACTTGCTGTGTGTATGTGTTTCTGAAACAGAAATCTCGGAAAGAAAACAAACCGTAAGAGTGGAGATCCGCTCCAAACAGAATGTAAATGATCCTGCAGTAAAGGCAGCCATCTTGGAGAAAGTGAGTTTCATCCTATATATATATATATATATATATATATATATATATATATATATATATACATACAGTCAGGTCCATAAATATTGGGACATCGACACAA
>CM075006.1:4560181-4581759 GCA_037576675.1 Pangasius sanitwongsei
GATATACATTGGGGGGGTGTATAGAGACAAATATTATATATTTGTGTAGTTCTCACAATATTTGTTGATGTGTGTGTGTGTTTATATATATATATATATATATATATATATATATAATCTGGCTGGTGTATTCAATTCCCAAAGCATTTTCAGTAGTAATAATAATAATAGTAATAATGTGTGTATGTTAGTTCCTCATAATAGATTATTATCTCTATCCTGCGTTATGTAAAGAATAAAACATGAAGGGACATGGTTTTTATAGGAAAATAATCAATTACAGGGTGGTGCGATGTGACCTGAAGCAGAGTTACTCTTACCACTCCAAAGTCAATTCGTTTCTTAATCGAACTTAGGAACTGAGTTCACAGAGGAACTGAGAATCAGAGTTGCTGTTACAGAAAATTAATCGACACCTTCTGTTCATACAGACTCACTGGTTCAGCGTGTTGTGACATAATTATTAATAAAAATGTATTCATTATCTTTCCTTAGATTAAACCGAAACTGATGGCGCATAGGATGGCAGAGAACACGACAGTGAAATGGATAGAGCAGCCTGGTGGTGTGGTGTTTCACAAGGAAGAACGTAATGATAATAATAATAAATAAGACCAAAGAATCATGTGACCTCTAAATCTTGAGCCATGTCTCATAGCGCTTACTTATGTAATGTATTATTGGTTTTTTTTAGTGTAAGTTGTTTGGTTGCATTGAAAATTTAACAGTAGGAACTGGTCTGCGTTTTGCACCATGCCATCACCTCCTGCTCTGCAATTACTCAGAAACGGGGGCAGAGCCATGGGAGGGGTAAACTTTTTTAAAAAATCTGATGCATATGAATATCAATTCTAACTGGATGCAATGTAGTTTTATCTACAAGTTATTCAATGATCAATTTTCATATTAAGGTATAAGGTGAAAAGCTAATTTAAAAAAAAAAAAAAAAAAAAAAAAAGAGACAAACACAAAATAAGCTAATTATCAATTTACATACTGCCATAAAAGGCAATACAGAGTAAACTATCTTTGTTACTTTTAACAAAAGCCTGCTAATTATTTGTAAAGTAGATAATGAGTAGATTGGACTACTGTAATGCTCTCTTTTCTGGTCAAATTATATAAAAAAAACAAGAAGTCAGCTGTGACTAATTCAACAGCTGGACAAGGAACGAGAAAGAGATCACATGTTGCACCAATTTTCAAGTCGGGTTAGTTAGTTTCCTTATTTCCTTATTAAAAATCCTTTTATTCTTTGCATATGGTTATGTGTGGGGAAAAGCTCTGAAGGTGTAAACCAGTCCAGCCCCTCAGATCTGTTCAGAGGAACTTTTTAAATGTAAAATCGAAACTTCCATGTTTAGCTTTGGATATAGTTAATAAGGCTTTTAATTCATATTGCTTTTATTATACTTTGTAGTATATTTGTTTTGTTTTGTTTGATGTATGTATTTACTTTTATTCATGTTTATATTAGTCTTGGTCATCCTTTTTTTCTGTTCTTTTTTATAATTTTATTGTGTATTAATTATGGTTGCTCTTTCAGAATATTAAATAAAATAAAAGAATATTATATTCTTTTATTTTCCCATTTTCCTATTTGTACTTATTATTATTATTATTGATTTTTCTGTGTATCAGTCTCAGTGGTGTCCACATTTATAACAGATATTTAACATTTTCCTATTACAATGACCTCTGAAAGCAACTAAATGAGACAGGAAATGATATCACAAAATAGTAATGTCTGAATTTGTTACTTTGTTGTTCAATATCAGAAAATTACAGAGTTGTCTGATAGAGCCTTATAACCCCATGGTCTTCAAATGAATTCATATATATAATAGGCAATGAATATTAGCTTACATTATTCTTGCTTGTGAAGCAATATTAAGGTAACCAAATTAAAGCAGATTAATAATTATAGAAGATGTGCTCATATTTAATCATTCAAACACCAAAACTGCCCAGAAAACCATGCACCTGAGAACAGGGGCTACTAGCAAAGTAAGCTATAGCCAGTGAACCTGGTGGGAAATTAGCAGGCTGAAGTAAAAGTGAAAAACTAAAAACTGATATTAAATATTAAAACTTTAAGTGCCTGATGTACAAATCTGTTTTTAGGCCACATGCAAAAAAAATTACCTGGCATTTGATCCTAAACACACATAAACCATACACCTGGCAACACGCAAAGTGTATAGGTTCCCTCCATACATGTGCATTTGGGGAAGTTTTGATTGAAAAACAAAAAGGGACGTCAACACAAATAAAGGGCTTAAAAAGGAAAGTGTGTTTGAATACATATTCCGTTTGATGTACTAAACTTTGGACAATTAGCAGCAAGCATTGTGGTGCTTGTCCATTCTTCATACATGGATCACAGATGTAGCTGGATTCGAATGTTGAGTTGAACATCTCAAAGAGAACCGTGGATATGAATCATTTAGTTTAATGGAAAAATTACGAATGCTTTCATTCACTGTACATGCCAAGTGCATGCTGGTTAAAAATGCTTTTAAAAAGGCTGTCATCTTCAGTAATCATCATACTTACACAGGTTAATCAATATTACAAAAAATCACGACCTTGCTTAGGGTATTCATTATATAATATTTGAAAACGTTAACATTTCCATGGAAAATATTTCACTAACTTCACTAATTATATTAAATCTTAATAGGATGCCTGTCTTTAACACTTGTTTTAAAATAGGTTGGTTTCTTACTTTGCCTTGTTACACCATACGTCTTGATCATATTGCAATGGGGGGAAAAAAAAAAGCTTCTATGCAAAGTCTAAACAAACTAAACAAAGCACTGAAGCAAATGACTACAGCAAATGCTGCCTAGTTAAATATAAACTTGCAATTCACGTTTTTTTCCCCTCACTTAATCTACTCTCATTTAAGATTAGAAACCTCAGATTAGATTAGATTATGAAACCTCAGTGTCCTCATATACTGTATCGTTTCTAACTGTATTGCTCAGTTGAGGTTTTTACATGAGGCTTTGGTTAAAAGGAACAGTAGTCATTATACTGTGGGGGGGAAAAGGCAAATAAGATTCAACACTTTTGTACACTTTCTTTCATTCTTTTAGGCACTAAAACTCATTTGAGTAGAGAGCTGGCCATAGTCTGCGAGAACACTTCATCTTATAACTTCCTCGTGTAGTGTAATGCTAACAACAATTAAATTTTATACATTATATAAATAGGTATGTTTCCATCATAGTGTTACTGGAACATATCTCTTTTGAGACCCATGTACAGCACAAAATATCTGTTGTATTAATTTTAATATTACATTCCCATGTGTTGAGTAATTTAGTATGTTGGAAATTTAAGGTATGCTGGTAAAAAAATATATATATATATATATATATGTTTAATATATAAAACTGTTGCTGTGTTTGTGTCACATGTGTAGAGTTGTAGTAGAAACAGTATTATTACTTTCTTTAAGCAGTCGCTTGAAAATGCAGACAAATTTGAATGAACAAAGACACATGTTCAACGCCAGACTTGTACTAGGTCACGGTGCAGTGGAAACAAGCTTCTATGCAAAATGTTTAAACAAAACACTGAAGCAAAAGACTCACTGGGATGGCAAATGCTGCTTGGTTAAATGTAAATTTGCAGTTAATTGGCTTTTTTTCTTAACTTTCTTAACTTTCCAGCCACTGCTGGAAAAATGATTGAGAAACTGTACTTAAGTACAAGTGTGGGTACTGTATCAAAATCTTAAATAAAAGTAGAAGTATGGAGGCAAATATCTACCTGAATGAAAGTCAAAACGTATCTACATTTATACATACTCAAGTACACTCTTTTAGCAAAAACATCCAAAACATCCCAGAAGATATTTGTACACCCAGACATGTCTTAGTTTGAATTTTACATCAAACATTTTAATCATCATGATTTTACCTTTGTGTACAATTAGACTATATACGTGAATTTCCCTGTTTCTAGCTTTTGCCCAAACAAACAGTTCACTGCAGCAAAAGTAAACAAGCAAAATGGAGTGCATCTGTTTCATTATTGCTAATTTTCTAACCAATGATTTGTTGTTAAGACCATTAAAAGCTTAATATTTGCCGTTTTGGGCTTGGCCCTTTTTTTGGGCCCAGGAGTGTATTCAAGTGTAAAAGTAAATATTTTTAATGGATGAAAAGAGCTGTCCACAAGGTCACCATGGCTGATCCTTCATGACTAGCTAGTTTGCTAAGCAATCAGTCATAAGGAAAATAATTCGCTAACTCGATAAACAAACCTAGAATGTGGCTTGTGGGTTAGCTATTTTTTAACAACCGTTTTGGAATGAATGCTAAGGCATGTTAGCAATAAACAACAAAACTAGCTAGCTAATTAATTTACCAAGCTAATTTGCAAAACTTAACTAGCTAGCTAAATAACTAGCTAAATTACCAAACTTAAACTTAACATACTTCTTTAGCTTTAACAGCAAATTTTAAAGACTGATATTTAAGTTTGAAGTCAGGGAAAAGGAAACATTTCATCCTGTAACAACATCTTGCTAAAAAAAACTTCTTTTTTTTTTTTTGGTCATGCTGTTTGAGGTTTTTTAAGGAGTATCTTGAAAGTCAAAATGAAACTTTGTTGCTTAAAGAAAGGAAAGTTTGTGTTTCTTCGACTGTTTTTTTTTTTATTGAATGCTACATGTACATAACAATCAGTACATACACATGACAAGACATTCAATCAAGAAACAGCAGATAATTATAAACATGATGGATTACATGAAAAAGAAAGAAGAGAAGACAGCGTTTCAATTTTTTTTTACTTTTCATTTTTAACTCTTTAGCAACTAAAATATCTATAAAATATCTAGATTTTTTGTAATCTATATGCTTAAGAGAGTCAATAAACATAAAAAATTCAAACATAAAACATGGATTAGAGTTGCTTCTTTTACTTTTGTGTATATAAAATTTACCAAATAAAATCATAAGATTCACCATGAAGTTAACATATATTTTTCGATTCAAAGTTTGCAAGTTTTATAAAAAAAAAAAATATGTGCAGATTTCTGTTGAATAAATGCAGATAAATCGTCCCAAACATTTTTTTGTGATGACAACAACAACAACAATAATAATAATAACAACAATAATTAAAAAAAGAGAGAGAGATGTATTATTTTTTTTCTGGCTGCTCTGAACAAAACGAACAACTTTCATCAATATTCTGAAAATTCTGGTAAAGTATAATAACAAAAATATATATGTTCTGAAGAATTTTGAAAATGTATTTTCTGGTTATTCTGTGAGTGTTAGCATGTTAGCATCAGTGCGAGTGTAAATACAGCGCTGTTCTCAGGCCGCACCGACAGATGGCGCTGCTGAGCCGGTAGTCTCTCTCTCGCTTCCTCTCTGAGGCGCCGAAGCAGTGTGTGTTTTTTGTGTAAATATGGCGGCGCACTGTAGCTCCATCATGCGTCTCCGGACTCTGTGCAACCTTGGGAGGAAAACCTTGGATATCAGAAGCAGAACCGGTTTGGACCGGACCGGTGTGAGCCTGTACAGGACCCGAGCCGGAACCGCTCACCGCAGCGGAGAACCTGCCACCGACACGGACAGAGGTAGTGCTACAACCCGGCACACCACCATGGCTGCGTCCCAAATGACTTCTTACTGGACATGTAGTGCACTATATAGAGTGATGTAGTAGCTAATGTCAAATAATGAATATAGTATTAGGTTTTACTGCTTCATGTTCAGGTGAATGTGGGGTTTTAGAGCAGAAGTATGATGGAGAAACATTGCTCTGTGCTCTGTGTCCTGTGTAGTGCACATTATAAAGAAGTTTTACTCCAACATTTTCTAGAAACTTCTTCTCCCACCTGAGTAGAAGCAAAAGGATGCTGGCAGGATTCAACTGTTCCTCAGACAGAAGGTTTAAAAGCTTAAAATGTCAAGTAAAGTGAATGATCTCTGAATTCACGGCCCATTTATTTCTTTAAAGAAATATTTCAGCTTACTTTGCATATAGTACATCAGTAACGTGTGTGTTTTAGACACAGGTTTCTTTACGCTAGAGGTGCTGTGGTCTAAAATGTCTATGATATGATAAATTATTTTAAAGAAAAAAAAATCATGGCTTCACGTTATCGTGGTATGATGGCACCATTTGAAATCACGCAAGCTGTGGTGAAAATTAAAGGAAAATTTATTACATAGTGTGCACACAATACTTCTTAGAAATATATGTTTGAGAACAACTTCTAAAATCTCTTCCATTGTCAGTTCTTATCTATAACAAACTAGCGTGCCAATGTGCAGCGATGCTTTGCCAAGAATGTGTTTGATAGCAGTTGGGTCTGGTAAAGTTACAAACTTTCTCAGAGATGTGTTTACAACAATAGCGGATTACGCAGCCAAAGGGTTTTCAGTGCCGTCCCGTCCCCTGTGCCGTCAAACGGATGTTTCTGTAGTGTGATTAATGCAGTGTGCACACTATGCAACTTTCAAAAATCTCGATTTTCTCAACCTGCAATGATCACTGAGGCTCTGATATTTTCAAGCATATTTGATTTATCTTATTTATTTCTCTCAGGCTCAACATGTCCCTGAATCCAGTTTATCATTCATCTATTTATGAGGAGAGCGAGGGCAAAATGTAGGCACTATTATACGGCTTTTGTAAGAAATTATTTGGCATGTCGGACTCAAATAGTTGATAGGAACAGCAAAGATAAATACAGGCAAACATGCTTTCTACCAGTACACAGTATAAAAAAAAAAAAGCTAAGCTAACCTTAGTAAGTTTTCTCTTATTTCTCTTTTCTGTTGTTTCTGTACAAAATAGTGACACATTTTGTCACTATGATAGCTCTCGCATTTATTTTTGTGAGAAAGCGGGATTTAGGGATCAGGCATGCTTCAGAGGGGATTTCTCCATGTGAGAGATTGTGTAGTGTGAAACGCTCATCTGCGAGCGATTGTGTAGTGTGAACAGAGATTCAAGTTGTGGTGTGTGAAACGGATTCTGAGATTTTGAAAGTTAAGAGTTGCAGCCAGACACAAAAAGAATGAGAACTACTGGATTGATTGACTGATTTGATGGATGGATGGATGGCTGGATTAATTGATTGATTTAATTGATTGATTGATTGATCGATTGATTTAATGGATGGATTGATTGAATGATTTGATGGATGGATGGATGGATTGATTGATTTGATGGATGGATGGATGGATGGATTTATGGATTGATTGATTTGATTGATCTGATGGATGGATGGATTGATTTGATGGATTTGATTGATTGATTGATTGATGGATGGATTTTAATAGATAGAATTAAATTTTAAATTGTATTTGGAAAAGTGGGTGGTGAGGTAACCGTCCCGATGATGCACTCTGACTAATCTTAAAACCGTGACGCAGTAACATCCCTACTTATAATCTAAGTCTAAGGACAGCTGTTGGCAGTTCATAAACATTTTCCTGAATTTTTAGTGAAAGGTATTTGTGTATCTGTATAATTTGTCCTTTCTGACTTGGGACTACTTTTTCTGAAGGAAGACTTTTTTGTGTTAACAACCTAGTTGCATGGAGACTACAAAACGTTTGTGAAAGTGTGTACATAGGGATTACTTTAACTCCAGTGTCAAAGTACGTCTAAGTAAGTTTTGTAGTTTTGAATTTGCAGTATATAATCACATATTTGACTTGTTTGGGGTTTTCTGGTTTTTTTTTTTTGTGGGTTTTTTTTTTTTGTGGGTTTTTTTTTGTTGTTGTTGTTGTTTTGTTTCGTTTTTTTTTCCCTCTTTTGTGTCATTTTTTTCCATACATGGAAACATGTTGAGATTCTTGTCTGTGATAGATGAAGAAATACACACTTTAATGATTTACTTTCCCTACTGAATATTTATTACAGTTTATACAGGCAAGTGTGTGTTTGTGAGGAAATGCATCACCTAAAGCGTGACTGTGTTTATTCACCAGGCCACTCTGACCTCCTCATGGAGTTCCCCGAACCAAAGAATCTCCTACATTCAACTCTGTCTAGATCCCTGAGGCAGTCGAATATCTCTCGATATATCCAGTACAACTGCACAGACGGAGATATTAAGGTACAGGCAGAATAAACCCTTCGATTTCGACCCTTCGAAACCTAATTCGTTTAAATTTATTATTAACATCTATAAATAACACAAATAGAAACCGATGAAAAATGACAGTTTTATGAGATTTCTCTTGCTGTTGTTGTGTTAGAGGGCGACAGTTACACTGTTCTGGCCTCAGAGGATCGAAGTAGAGGGATTCGGATCACGGAAACAGGAGGCGGAGCGACGCGCTGCAGCAGCTGCCTGCCATAGGCTGAGAGTGAGTATAGGCCCCGCCCCCTTTTCCATTCTGAGAAAATATGATTGAAAAAAAGCAGCCATATGCACATTGTGCTTAGTAGCTGTTGAGGATAAAGCCAGAGAATAAAAGGTGAGCTTTACTATCATGTCTATCATAAGAATGTACCGTTCATGTATAATAAACAATACAGTGTGTTGTGAGATTCAGTAAAATCCTATCCATTTTTTCATATTAGCATTAAAAAAAACGTCCAAGTGTGACAGCAGCATAAAAGAGTAACCGTTGGAGCTTTAGACTCCTTGTCTTGTCTTTAGACTCCTTGCCTTGTCTACTAGTCTTGAATGATTGCTGAATCAAACTGTGCTGTGTTCTGTGTGAACAGGAGCTGGGAGTTCTGGGTCCTAGGAACCAGCTTCCCACACAGAGATTAGCCCGGCAGACTGGGTTGCGCTCATCTGTCTGGGAGGATGCAGAGGAAGACCCGAGTGTGTGTAAAAACAGGGAGCTACGAAGAACCATGAGCAACAGGATGAGAAGAGCTGCAGGAAACCTGGAGTAGGCTGTTGATTTATTTACCCTTAAACCATGACTGTGGCTTTTTCACTTCCGGCTCATTTAAAAATCATACAAGTGTTGACCTTCAGGCTTTTTAAGCTTAAAGAAGAATCTTGGGATTATTTACATGAATTTCAGAATTTTCTTAGCGTTTGGTTTGTCCCACTTTTGTGTTAATGACAGTGTGCAATTTAAATAGTGAATTCTTCTTGAATATTCAAGATATTGATCATTTTCTTTGTTTTAAAATTTTCAAAATTCTAAAACTTTGTGTTCATGTCTAGTTTTTAAAAAACAGTCTGTAGATTTTTTTTTTTTTTTATGTGGTCTCAGACTTTTGGACTGTGCTGTATGCTTTCTTTGAGTGTATTTATTGGCTATTGGGTGCAGAGTGGTGGAAGAGGATCCGAAGGTCTCGGAGGCGCTCGCCATCTTCTCAAAGCCGAAGGCGCTTTTGGTGAGGGTTATTCAAGTGGCCACGACGTCTAGTGGCGTCAACGTAAGTTACAGGAGCATGCTAAACAGGTCACATCTAGTCATTACAGGCTGTTATGCAGGGAATAAAACATATGGCAATGCGCTGTTGTAGGAAAATGATCAACAGCGGGGTGGTGTGATACAGTCTTGCATGAAGCGGAGCTACTGAAGTGGATAATTTTCCTATGACAGCACATACCAGAGTGTTTTATTCCTTTTATACCACTCTCAAATATCAACCTGCAAACCTGAGCTGCTGTTATAGAAAAACCTTCAGACCAATCCAAATTATCGTGATTCTATCACGATAAATTGTCCCAGCACTCCTTTCTGAGTTGTTGTGTGTAATTCTATAATGTAAATGTAATTTAATACCAGTCATTTTAATTTCCCTTCCTTTACTTTTCTTTGTTTTTTTGCCATCTTTTGATGTCCGGAAAAAAAGTATCGTAGTAGCCCACTACTGCCTTTCAACTTCTAACCGTATTAATCTCTTTTAAAATGCATGTTTAAAACCCAGGTCACATGACCAGTCACTTTCATATTCTTCCTCTCTTTCTCTAATATTTTGTCATGCTCCTCAGGAGCTGCTGCGCTACAGGACAGTGGGAGGGAAGGTGAAGGAGTGTGAACTCACCCTGCACTGGCCCGAGGAGATGAGCTTTACCGCCCACGGCCGCCGCAGACTGGAGGCTGAAACGCGAGCAGCAGCACTCGCCTGCCTCAGACTTAAGGTGTGTAGAATTACATTCATGTTAGATAACTGTAAATATAACCTGCACAAATCTCGTTTTGGCATTAATTCTTTTGAAATACCTGATGTCACATCTCTACAGCCTCTTTGCAACCTGCTAATCCACCGCAGAAGGGAAAGACATGACGTAAAACTCTAACTTTGTTTATCGGGTTTAGAACTGATGGAGAAAAACAAAAGATAGTATGGAATGGTATAAGTGTATGTGCTGAAGAACCTTATTATTGGTCCAGTAAAAGCTTTAATCTGTAGATTGATATCATAGTAAGTTGTTAATATGACCACTTTAGTAAGCTGGTAGGATTAGTGTATTAGAGTGCATATAAACACACTCTTCAACAATTTATTAGATATATATTTAATGTATTATTAATTTTTTTTTTTTGGGGGGGGGGGGGGGACTCTTATTTTGTGCCTTCATGCTTTCATCAAGCTATAAGGCAATTAAAAGGCAAAATTAAGGTGACTATAAAATAAACTAGCTCAAAAGGCATGACCTAAGCTTGGCGTGACCTGGTTTTAAAGAGTATCTTTGTGAAAAACTTAATGTTCTTTTGATGCTTTTAGGAGCTGGAGCTGCTGGATGAGCAGAATAATCCTCTCACACATGCCAAGTACAACCAAGAGGAGGTGAGGGAGGCAGGAGAGCGAGAGAGGAGGCCGTGCCGCATGGAGATCCCTGACCATCTGGAGCACAGAATTAGAGGTTATTTAACACAGGTCTGTATTTTTTTTTTTATATCTGAGCAAAGCGAGAACCTACCTAGGAAACCAAGGAATCATTAGGATTCAAGCTGCTTTTGGGATTAGTGTTATTTTATAGAGCGATATATGAATCTGTTTACACAAGTATGAAAATATAAATAATGATTTCTGTTATTTATTAGTATCCAGTGGAGGAGGAGGTGCAGAAACTGTGGGAAGAGCGAGCAGACCAGAGGCAGTCTTCCTCCTTTAACGAGGACGATGAAATAGATGAAGATGATGAGGATCCTATGCTTGATGCAATCACTGGCAAGCCATACCGCACTCTGAACCCCGAGGAGGCAGAGTTCCTGAGTGACAGCCTTCTGAGGCAGTGGGAGAGGGCGGGGCCAGCCCGTGGGGCGGAGCTTCCTGTAGACTCTCATCGTGAACGTCTGGTGGAGGCAGTGGAGGCGTCACGGGTGGTGGTGGTCGCTGGGGAGACGGGCTGCGGGAAGACGACACGGATCCCACGCTTCCTGCTGGAGGGCCGTGTGAGGGGCGGAGTCGGTGCTCACTGCAACATCCTGGTCACACAGCCACGCAGGATCAGCGCAGTCTCAGTGGCCGGGCGCGTCGCCAGTGAGATGGGCCCCGCCCTCAGGCCCTGCGTCGGCTATCAGGTATAATAGATGAGAGTGTAGTTCGGGTTTATTTACATTTATAAGAATTATGTGCTTAGTTTCCTGAACCTGATTCCAGAGTTGGGATGTAGGTCAGATTCTTGTTTATGCCACAGTAATTAAAAATGCTAAAAAAGTTTATCTTCAACCTCTCTGCAGGTTCGTTTAGAGTCTCGGCCCCCAGAGGCCAGCGGTGGCTCACTCCTCTTCCTCACCGTGGGCGTCTTGCTGAGGAAGCTGCAGTCGAACCCGTGGCTGCGTGGCGTGAGTCACGTGCTGGTGGATGAGGTGCACGAGCGAGACGTGAACACAGACGTGTTGCTGGCCCTGCTGCGTCGCGCCCTTACCCACAATCCTGAGCTGCGTGTGGTGCTCATGAGTGCCAGCGGAGACACGCAACGTCTTGCCTCCTACTTTGACGAGTGTCCTGTAGTGCACATCCCCGGCTTCATGCACCCTGTGAGACAGAGGTACCTGGAGGAGGTGCTGAGGGAGATGGGGAGACCAGTGGAGAGGGCAAACACCCAGGTGAGGAAAAGACACCACTAGAGGTAACGAAAGAAGCAGGATGAGTAAGACGTACAGGTAAGGAAAGGAGTAGTGGTGAAAGATATACCGTTATGAAGGAAAAAAAGTAAGAAAGGGGAGTGGAGAGATGGGTATAAATGTGAGAAAAGGGAAATATGTGATACAGGTGAGAAATGACAGTGAGACAAATGCATGTACATGTGAGAAAAGGGGGAAAAGGTGAGACAGATATGCAGGTGAGAAAAAGGAAATATGTGAGAGAGCTGTGCAGGTGAGAAAAGGGAAATGAAGGGAAAAGAGAAAATGAAAGGAAGTGCGACATACAGTATATGCAGGTCTGGAAATGGATAGTGAGACAGATATGCAGACAATGCAAAGAAGTGAGACAGATATGCAGACAATGCAAAGAAGTGAGACAGATATGCAGACAATGCAAAGAAGTGAGACAGATATGGAGATATGGAAAGGGATAGTGAGACAGGTATACAGGTGAGAAAAGGTACAGTTAGACAGATATACAGGTGAGAAAATGGAGAGTGAGACAGATATACGGGTGAGAAAAGGGACAGACAGACAGATATACAGGTGAGAAAAGGGACAGTTAGACAGAAATATACGAGTGAGAAAAGGGACAGTTAGACAGATATACAGGTGAGAAAAGAGAGAGTGAGACAGATATATACGGGTGAGGAAAGGGTAAGTTAGACAGATATACAGGTAAGAAAAGGGATAGTTAGACAGATACTGTGTACGGATGAGAAAAGTGACAGTGAGACAGATAGGCGGGTGAGAAAAGGGACAGTGAGACAGATAGGCGGGTGAGAAAAGGGACAGTGAGACAGATAGGCGGGTGAGAAAAGGGACAGTGAGACAGATAGACAGGTGGAAATTGCAGCAGAATAAATACTAACAGGTTTTTTTCGCTGTTTATGCATTAAAAAGGAAAAGGATGATCAGACCCCTGACCTTGATTTAGTGGCAGATGTGATTGATCACATTCACGCTCATGGAGAGCCAGGTAACAAAACACACATACTTCTTCATTCTGTCCCTTTTGTTAAACATCTGTTTTACATTACAACCAGATGTTTTTTCTGATTCCTGCCCCACCTTGTGTCTTCTTTCTTTCTATTTCTGGGCTGTGCAGGTGCGGTGCTGTGTTTTCTGCCTGGCTGGCAGGACATTAAAGCCGTGCAGCAGAAGCTGGAGGAGAAACGGGCCTTCCAGTTGGGCTCACAGCTCATCCTGCCATGTAAAAAAAAAAAAAAACGTTTTATCACTTCAGTTCATCTAATCCTTCTTTCTGTACCTCAGTTAAACACTGTTTATTTCTCTCTAATGTCATATAAAATCTATGCAGTCTGCGATACAGCACAGCTTAATACTTTCCTAAACCTTAAACATATACAGTCGAGTGCAAAAGTTTGCATCCCCATGGTTTCTGGGTGAAAAGAAACCATGTAAAGGTGCCTTTGTTATGATTTATGTACAATAATAAAGGTCCAAGCTGTTAAAACAGCTGTTTAATCTTGGAAAAAGACAACAAGGACAGCGAATTAGACATGATCTGAAGGCACACTAAAGAAACACTGAACCACTATTTACTGTATTGTGTAGCTATAAAAACCTCAGATTAACCTGAACATCCTAACAGAATCAGTCAGAAGAAAATTTTGTTTAAAGAAAGGGCCTATTTCAGTCACTGATGCCTTATAACATTAAAGTAAACCAACCTTCCTGTCTGTTCTCCCTTTTTTTTTTTCCCCTCTCAGTGCACTCCAGCATGTCTGTAGCAGATCAGCAGGTTGTGTTTAAGCGCCCCCCAGAGGGCCAGCGCAAAATTGTCCTGGCAACCAACATCGCAGAGACGTCCATCACCATCGATGACATAGTGCACGTTGTGGACCTCGGCACTCAAAAAGAGCAGAGCTACGATCCCAGAACCAAGGTGAGAGCAGCGATAGAAAGAGGAGAATAAGCAACTCATGGCTTAAATATTCATGATTCAAGCACAGCCAGTAAATAGATATTTGCATTTGAATGTGGACAGAGTGATGGAAAATGGCTGTTAAAGAAATAGCTAAAAATATTAACATCGCACAATGCTGATCCGTCCCTGTTTCAGTCATTTCATTTCATTAACTTTCACAATTTCTTTTTTTTCTGCCATTTTGTACCCAAAGTAGACTGTTGAAGTAATCTTGAAATTCTCTCTGCACAGGTCTCATGTTTGGATACGGTCTGGGTCTCTCGCTCAAATGTCATTCAGCGACGAGGGAGGGCGGGTCGATGCCAACCTGGCCACGCCTATCATTTGTTTCCCCGAAAACAACTAGATGCCATGACCACGTTTCCCATCCCGGAGATTCTGCGCACCCCCTTGGAGAGCCTGGTGGTTCAGGCTAAGATCCACAGTCCTCAGAGTAAGGTATGTGCTGTGGGCTGTACCAAAATCCTCTGGGGGTGGGGGCTTGTCTGAGGAGATGAGTTGTATGTATGTATTTAATTATTTATTTAAAGTTTTAGATTTGCTAATACCTTATATATCTGTCTGCGCTTATATGTAGCATTTTTTTTTTGTTTGTTTTATTTTGTCACAATATAGGCTGTAGACTTCCTGTCCCAGGTGATGGACTCTCCAGAACAAGGAGCAGTGAGAGAAGCCGTGAGGACGCTGCGGGATATCGGTCAGGATGCACAACAGTGCTGTGACATGTTATTGTGAATATTAATCCATGTTCAAGTTGGGTAACCTACACATATTTCTCTCCTCCTGTCTCTGTAGGTGTGTTAGACATCTCGGAGTGCCTGACTCCGCTGGGAGAGCGTGTGGCATGTATGTCATGTGACCCACGCTTGGGGAAGCTCCTGGTTCTTTCCTCTCTTTTCCGCTGCGTCCTGCCCATGCTGTCTGTGGCAGCCTGTCTGACCCGAGACCCGTTTCACAACAGCCTGCAAAACCGCTCCACAGTCAACAAGGTCTCATACACACATTCATATGTCTTCCCATGTATTTTTTATTTTTTTTTCAACCTTTATGCTCTGTTTGGGTTAAAGTGACAACATTGCACATATCCCTTTGTTGGCTTAGTTTCTGTTCTAGTTCAAACATTTTTTAAAACAGTTGTATAAATATCAAAATGGACTGAATCGGTGGAACGGAACATCAGGATTAAATTACATCTACACTATACTTATTATAGCTAAAACAATCTGTTATTAATAATTCTGTCTTTCTCTCTCGGCAGGCTAAAGAGGCTCTGAGTGGCACCAGCTGCAGTGATTATCTGGTGTTCAGTAGGGCAGTACAGGGTTGGCGAGAGCTGCAGGACAGACACCGACGGCAGGAGTATTTGGACTCGCACAGTCTTTCAGCAGCCAGTCTGCGTTTTATACACGGCAAGCCACTTTCTTTCAGCCCAAACTCATCTCGCTGTAGAAGCCCCAGCACATTTTAGCATTTTTCTCTGCTCCCTACACATCTGGTTCAACTAATCTGCACCTGGTTTAACAATGTCCCGGACAGGGGGTTCTCCAGGATCAGGGTTGGGAACCTGTGGTGTAGGGTGTTCAAAATAAAAAGCCCCCCTTTTTTTTCATTGCTTTACATAAAGGGTAGACGATTAATTGTCTTGTAGATGTGATAATGATTGTTTGCCTCTCTACTTAACTAAACATAGCTTAACCAAGGTTTACTAATTGTCAGAGGTTAGCTATCGGTGTCTGTTGACTCCAGTGCTTTAAATAACAATCCTGTTTATCTAATCTAATACATTATAACACATACATAATATATTAATACATTTAAAGGAATATGAACTCACAATATACAGTTTTTATGTATAAAAACAAATAACTGCCCCCACTTCAGTGACTTTTATTGTGTGTCATTAGTTATGCTAGTTATTTTAGGTACAAGATGCATTTTTAATCATGATTAATACTAAGCATTATTATTCTACAAAATATTTTTTGTATTTTATTTGATATTACCGTATATTGGCACATGAATAAAAAATAAGTAGAACAAAATGTCATCTAGATTTTGATAACTGTCATTAAATCACCCATATTTAACTTTCCTATATTGTGATTATATTTCACATCTTCATATCCAATCGTGTCATGTTAATATTATAGTTGTGTTTTTATTGCTCTCTGTGTATGTGTGTGTGTGTGTGTGTGTGTGTGTGTGCACATGTGTGTACAGGTTTAACTCAGCAGTTCAGTGAGAATCTGGCGGAGGCGGAGCTAGTCACACACCCTGCCGAGTGTCTCCGCCCTTCATCACTGCTCAATCAGCACAGCAATCAGGAGGAGCTTCTTAAAGCTGTGCTGCTGGCAGGGTTTTACCCCAACCTCATCCAGGTATCTATTATATACACACATACACACACACACACCACGTGTAACTAGCAAGCCACAGAGTGGAAAAAAATTTATTCTAATGTTAAATAAAATGTAAAATAAAATGTAATCCACTTTTGAATATTTAAGCTCCCAGGCTTTACATGTAGTTCTCCTAAGTCTATGAAAACACACTTCTTAAGCTTTTAGCCTTATGTTGTTTTTTTAAGACATTTATAAATTTATATTTATACATTAGTGCCATAATGTAGTGAGCATAAGTAGTAAAATGGTTTAGCCCTATAATAAACAGTGAGCGTGTGTGTGTGTGTCGTTTTTTTTTTTGTTCATTAATGAAGCCTCACCGAGTGACATCACCACAGTGTGATTAGACTACACTAATGCTGCTGTATTTTGAGGTCTGAATGCTGAGCCAGATCCTTATCTTCATCATGTTATTTTCAGGTGAAGAGAGGCGTTGTAAGCAAAGGGGGCAGGTTTCGTCCTAACGACCTGTGTTACCGCACTCAGACTGGGCCTGTGTTACTCCACCGCTCCTCCGTCAACAGGTAACCAAGTAACCCCGTTAACACTCTGCACTAACTCTCTGCATGTCAGCTAGTTATATTTTAGCCAAATAGTTATAAAAAGACATGGAGTGTGTGAAAGTGCTATATAAAAAAACAATTCATTATAATAAGTGTACAGAAAGAAGACTGTGAAAACATCCCATAAAGACAGAATATGTGTGTGTGTGTGTGTGTGTGTGTGTGTGTGTGTTTTATTCAGGGCCGAGCGAAAGCTTCCCAGTCGCTGGCTCACTTTCTTCTCTGCAGTTAAATCGAACGGCAGCGTCTTCATCAGAGACTCGTCTGCAGTCCATCCTCTGGCCCTCCTGCTCCTCACTGACTGTAACCTGATTGAGCGTGGTAAAACAACACACACAAACGCGCACACACACACACACACACACACACACAAGATAAGGAGAGATGCATAAATGCAGAGACAGAAATACACAGGCACAAAGAGATAAACAGATAGATGCATACATACAGAGAGAGATAGAGACACATACAGAGGGAAAAAGAGATAGAGATGCGCACAGACAGAAAGCAAGAGACGTGCACACAGAGAGAGAGAGAGAGAGAGAGAGATTAACGCAGACAGAGAAACATATGCACACAAGCACAGAGAGATAGAGAGGCCGAGAGAGAGAGAGAATGAAACACGCAGATGGAGAGAGACACACACGATTACCTGTTTAACCCCTCCCCCCCCCCTCTCTCGCAGCGTATGCCGATCAGGTGGAGGTGACCATGCCGGGCCGTTCTCTCATACGATGGGAGCTCTCAGCTCAGAGCTGGGAGCTGCTGTGGGCGTTGCGCACCTCTCTGCAGGCTATGCTTCACCGTAACCTCCGACCTTTAACCTCTGACTGTAGTGTCGAAGAGAACAGCACTCAAGACGGTCAACTCATCTCTTTATTAGTGGACCTTCTGAACAGCACAGAGCCGGATGCTAACACTGCGGACAGTGATACAGAATGATGAAGCTCTTTTATCAGCCTCATTGTATGAAACTCGCACTTTCTGTGAATCACCCTGCCTCATATTAAAAAAAAAAAACAAAAAAAACATATATATGTATTCAATAGGTACTGGATATCCAGACATGTCCACAGCTACGCTGATGTCTCAGTGGTGAGCAGGGACCATGGCATTTTAATGACCTGGATAAATGAATTTGACATCCACTTAGTCAACATCTTTGAAAAGCATAAAAGTAGATATTATGGAGTGTCCGATTTTCATCTGTATATGTAAAATAAAATGCACGCTATTCTTTATTTAATGAACCGACATTAAGAAAGACTAAAACTATTTGCATTGAGGTTATTTGAGAGTATGAGCTTTATTTATTGTTAGCAGACAGCTGTGTTGGCTCTGTGAAAGTTCTTTATGTACTTGCCACTGAAAGAAGGAAATTTATCTTTTTTTTTTTTTTTTTTTTTTTTATTTAAACTACATTTCTTCCTGGTCGAAGAGTGTTCATTACCATACTGAAAGTGAGTTAATTTATTACATTTGATTGATTATAATTAATGCTAAAATATAACAAGTGTCGAACAGTAAAACATTATGGTGGTGCATTTTCTTACTGACTGTCAGGGATAGAGACTGAGGGCTGGATTCAGAGTCGAGGATTTGAGGTTTCAGTACAGACATTGCGCACATTAGTATACAGACCTCAGACATAGTTACGGGTTCGATCGCTATTGAGAAGTTGTGCGAGATTTGCACACGCATGTGAAGTTTGAGTATTACAGAGGCGTGTCTGATCCTGAATTCAAGAAAAATCTGCCAACCTGGTAATTTCCATACTCTGAAAACAGAGTCCAGAAAATCGACTGAAGCAGCAGGACTCTGAATGTACACAAATATTGACTTAACTTTTGGACTTTAGTCACCAACTCAGAATACAGTCCCAGAAATGATGTTCATAGGAAACACTGTAATTAATAAGAATATTATTTTTTAGATTTCTCATGTTTATGCCAGTGTGGCTGATCAAGGAAACTCTTTGATGAAGCGGAGGTGGGAACTCTTCAGCCTCTGCAGCACGTCCTTCATGGTCTCCTCTTGAGTCGCCAGGGAAATCCTTTAGAAAACAGTACATGCACGTGTTCAGTTAAGAGACCATAAAAGGCCGAGTGCTCAGGCAGTTCATAAAAACAGCACACATTGTCAAGGTCAATAGAAACACCACGGGTAATTTAGCATGGTAATTTCTAACCAAGATATAGTCTGTTCATTTGATCTTTATCTTGATCTAGTAGATTTGAAAATCTGCAGACACGCTGTTTTTAGTGTATTTAAAAAAAAATTACACCACTGCTGACATTATAAAGGCTCCCTGGATAATAAATTATCCATAGCCACCAATAGCAGCTTATTAGCACTTACTTCTGCAGTAAGATAATTAGAATATATATATATCTATATCTATCTATCTATCTATCTATCTATATCTCAGAGTGAAGGCATTAAGAACACCTGATGTGGTAGGTTCCCTCTTTTTGTCCATGCACACATCCAGCTCCCACACACAAGCCTTCATCCTCCAGCAAAAGCAAACAGTACAGCAAGTCTGGCTCCAGCTGCTTCTCCTATACACATAAATACTGCAGTTCATATACTGAGGGTGGAACAGTATAATAACCAAATGTTGATGGCTAATTACATAGCAAGGTGATCACTTTATACTTTACTAGTCACGACGTACCATAAAGTGTCTGTCGTGCAACCTGAAATTCTACAACATAATAACTCCTGTCACAATATTCCACAAGTCAATGTTCAACATAAAGTCACTTCATCTGAATTTCCTGAAGATCCCGGGAAGAAGAAAAGTACGTTTTCTCAATCCTTTTTCTTTATTTTCAGTGATATTGTGATATTCATTAAGGAGATCACTTTGAAAGTACAACACTATTCCTCAAATTATACAGTGAAAGTAAGTTAGTTATAAAAAAAAAACCCCAACATTTTAATTAAATAATAAGAAAGTCCTTTATGTTGTCATGCCAATAGCATAGATGCTAGTTTGCCACCTTTTATATAATTCTATTATATATTCTTGTATCAATCTTGTTTCTTTCAACCCTGGTAATCATTTAAGAACAAGATGCAGCCCGTTAGCAAATTAACATTATAAAAAAATGAGATTGTTGCCTGAACATTTTTGAATGGTTAAATGCATGGAATCACCCAAATGTCCCCCTTCAAATGAGCATCTGGTTCAAAGTGGTACAAAGAAGCAAGTTATGAACTAAATTACAGCAAGTTTTTAACAAAGTTTAAATCCAGATCTGGTTTTAATATATGTACTGTAAGATGCTACCAGAAATACAGTATGTTCTGTTAGCTAATGGTATATGACAGGTTGAGTGCAATTAGTGTTGCTATTGACTTTAGCATATTTGGTTGACTAACCTTGGCATGTTTTATTGCAGACTGGGACAAATGTAGACGTGGGAAGGCAAAAATTCCTCCATTCACTGGCTGACAGCTGATTCCAGGTAGGCCACTGAGAAGCTCCAGGATCTTCTGGGCATTATTCTTTATTGTGCTCTTAATTGACTGAACCTCCTGGAAAGTCAAGTTTTAAATACCAAGAATACATTTGAAAATGTTTGAAAGAAAAAGGTAAAAAAAAAAAAAAAAAAAGGTCTGATGAAACAAAATTATTGTATTATAACACATCGCACTTGAGTGTAGAGTTCATACGAAGGCTGTGTGGGTTGTGGAGGGTCAACCATCACATCCACAGCGATTTGTCCAGACAACGATGCACACCCATTAATGGAGATGAATCTGTAGATGTACGGAATCACTAAAGGGTCAAGGTTCACCAACTCCAAATAGCCTCCACGCAGACCACACCTGACCACATAAGGGGTTTTGCAGAAAGTCAGTTGCTGATTTTTTTTTTAATCCTCAGACATGTACATTATTACACGTCCCTTACCAAGGATTCTGAACTCAATGGATTTAGAACCACTAAGTGGGTTTAAATGTGAATCGAATGTATTTCAGTAAAGTAATGATACACTTTTTTTTTCCGGTGCAGGTTTAATCCAGTTTATACCACTGTTGAATTCGTGAGTGATTAGGAGATCTGACAGTAGTGCAGCCGCAAATCACAGGTTTAATATATTAATGCACTCATTCTAATATGTTATTGTTTCTGTAGTTACAACTCATTCAAAGGGACTAGTATAGTTGTATAATGGATGCTCTGCATGCCCTGTCCACAAAACAAGCTCCATGAAGACATGGTTTGTTAAGGTTGAAGTGAAAGAACTTGAGTGTCGTGCACAGAGTCCTGACCTCAACCCCACTGAACGCCTTTGGTATAAACTGGAACGCTGACTGAACCGCAGACCTCCTCACCCAACATCAGTGCCATTGTAGCGGAATGGGCACAAATCCCCACAGACATGCTCCAACAACAAGCTTGAAAGCATGAGGTGTTCAACAGGCACATATGGGTGTGATTGGTCAGGTGTGCACATACCTTTAGCCTAGGCACCCTATTTTTTTCTAGTATAAACTTTGTTATAGATTTTTATTTGATGACTTCTACATTATTGATTCAGTACAAAAACTTTTTAGATTTCCAAACATTAGTTTTCCAGCACAAAATTAAATG
>CM075006.1:4584490-4604376 GCA_037576675.1 Pangasius sanitwongsei
GCATTTTGTATGATCCCTCTTATTTTGGCAAAATAATTAACATTTTGCAGATTCTGAAAGGGGGATGTAAACTTTTGACCTCAACTGTACCCAAGATTCAGTGAAACAACTAATAATGAATGTAGGGCACTGGACAGCATGTAGCATGATCTAATTTTTTTTTTTTTTATGTTGTCTTTCCTTCGTGAACTTTCTTTTAGCAACATTATCATTTTTAGATAATGCTTTTCTAAAATAGTTCTAGCTTTCCAGCACTGTTGTAATGAGGAGATATACTATAAAGTTATTTAAAGAGATCACCTATGCTCCCTCCTTCACATTCCCCCAGAATCCTTTGTGCCCTCTCTCTTGCATCCAAGGGTATACTCTCATCATTCAGGAGGGAGGGGTAGAAGCAAGCGGCCAGGACCTGCACCACAGTCCCCAAAGACACATTTTATAAAACACGCAAGAAGTAAAAGATACAATGATGTACAGTAGATGTCCTATAAATACCCTCATCTCTGGCCAATGATTTAGCAGGTTAGAGCAGGGCTGCAACTGAGAGCATGAGTCCTGTTCAGATTCGTTTTAACTTTTCAAAGACCTTTGATTAAAGCTATGAAGGGATTGATGATAAGACTAATAACACTGTGCACACAGTCTGGAAAGAGGAAGGTTAATATCACCATGAACTTTGACCCTCTATACTGAACACCGAGTTTACCTGACGAGCGAATGTGATGGGTTTTAATCCCATTCTGTGGGAATCAGCAGACGAAACATTGAGAACTTCTTTATAGTGTTTCTCCAAACCCTGTAAAACAGAGTAGCATCACACATTCACAACACAGAAGTCATTTCTCAAAATGTTTTCTTTTCAAAAGCAGAAGCAGTATTAGATACCACCAAAAGCCTGTACAGTAGTAATGTCTAAAAGAATGAGTGCCAGTAACGTGAATACGTTAACTGTAAATGTAGGAGCTAAATTCTAGCCTAAGGTTTACTCACAGCTCAAAAAACGTTAAACTTGAAAACTTCTAAAATTGAATAAAATATGGATTGGGTACAGTAAATATCCAATCAAACTAACATACTTCATTTTTAAATATCTATTTGCCACTTGACACAAATAAATTTTTGGGACAGAAAAGATATTTATCCACTTTTCTTTCTTTCTTCTTTTTTTTACCCACAGAATTATACGTCATAACCCTGGTAAAATCATGGTTTGAAAAATCACGGTTTGTTTCACACCATCAAAACATTATGGTAACCATGGTTGTTATGAGCATTTTATTATGTGTATATGAGCTCTGCATTATCGATCAATTACAACCATAAATAACACTGACTTTGTCCTTAATTACGTATATCCATTCTTTATCTCTTTTGTCCATTATCGTTTAAAAAACACTAGCATTGAAATGGGTAATTGTGAAATCCATTTCATTATTTGATCACACAGGCAGCCATTGTTGTAAGGGTCACAGGTTTTATGCCAAATTAGGATACTTTTAAAACAATTATGTGGGTGGCATTCTTTTTTTTCAGATTAGTTTAAAAATAGTCTGCTATGGCAAACAAAGGGGAAGTGTAAGTACAGACAAAGAATCAAAGACTGTACATAGTTTTTGTAATGAACAGGGCTCAAACATAGAGTAAGGATCCATGTGCAAAGGGTTTATTGGACACAATATAGTCAACAAACAGTCCAAGGTCAATACCAAGATAACAAATCAAACCAAAATAACAAATCAAGAAGGCAAAACGGTTTATACATGATATAGAAATCCAAAAGAACTAGGCTCAGATCTTACTAGTATGTAGGCAAACTGTAAAGCTTTGCATTAACCTAAAAGTCCATGTGCTTTATGTAGTGATAAGACAGGAAGTGAGAATGACCTCAGCTGGTCTGGAGTGAGACTGTCCAGGTTGGATATTACAGTTTTGTTGTGTTTTTTTTTATTTCTTCAAATAAAGAAAGTTGGGACATCAGGAGGACACAAAAGATATTTAGTCAGGTGACTAAAAAAATGACTTTTTTTAACCAATGAATGAACGTACCTAAACTGTATTATCACTATTCTGTCATACACCACCAACATTTTTTGGGCTAGTTTCAAGTATTTTTAAAAAACTATTTTTTAAATAGTTTTTTAAACTATTATTTTTGCATTTGTAGACGTATTTGTGCTAGCAATTTTACTAAGACCTGGCAACCCTGCTCCTGGCCAAGCACACTAAACTAATGCTTCTGATCCATGAACAAGTTTCTGACGTTTTTGTTTTCCACACTTCCTGTATACAGGTATGATTATTCTTTTTTCTGTAACACTGTAACAGTTGGTTAGTTTTCTGATACATGACAAGTTTTATAATGGCTTATATAAGTGTTTTATTCCTTACTTATTATATCTTGGGACTACGTTTAGCTCACTGAAGGCCACATAGCAAATAGACTTAAATAAATAGACAAATGATAAACAGGTACAGAGTTCATCCTGTCTAACTCCTCATGGTTCACCTGGTTCTTTTTCAGGTTACAGATTTTACAGAAAAATGGAGACATAAGGATGTAGTTTTATAAAGTTAATCATAATAAAGCTTAGAAATTATTAGACTTAACTTACAAGTAAGTTATTCAGAATTGCCTTTTCCTGTCTTAATGAGTTTTCCTCAGCAAAATGTGACCCAAACACTATTACAAATATTTTGGCATTATTTGTATTAGTGTTTGGGTCACATTTTTTAAAGGTTTTATAGAATGGATGTAATTAAATATACAGTCCCCTCTGAACAGCAAGGACATTTGTTTGTTTTTGCTATATAACGAAGCTGCAATACAAGTTTGGAAAAGCATCACAAGTAAAGAATGCCACAGTTTGGTGATGTCAGTGGGTTGCCGGCTTGATGCAGTTATTGCAAGCAAGTGATAAGCAACCAAATATTGAGTGCTATGGACTTTAATTTACTTTAAGATTATCTGTTCATGTATGTTTGCTCACCTAAAAGTTGGGTAGTCTGCCTCCAAAGGTGCCATGTTCTAAGTTGTTTAACATGTCTAGATGTAAATGTCAGCAAATGAAACCTGAAATTCTATCATCTCATATTCATCTTTTGATCCCAAACCCAAATGTCCTCAGTGTATAGCAAAAACTAAACAGTTGGTCTTGCTGTTCCAATATTTTTGGAGGGGACTGTCACACAGAAAATGAAAAGCACATTAATAGCATTAATCCCTTTGAAAGCCTGCTCAATGTCTAGTTGCAACGTAGTTGCTAAATCACACATTTTATTTCAGAAATAATTTCCTTAAAACTGCCAAAGTTTAGAAAACTTAACTTAGAATTGAACCTGTCTTACCTGTTCAATTTCTGCCATAATTTGTCCTGCACATCGGTCTAAGATGTCCTGTGCTGAAACACAGAAGCCTTTTAGCTTTGGAGTGATTTTTCTTAGGAGAGACATGCTCCTCATATTCCCTGTTGTATTTTTGACAGGGGAGTATGCGAGTATGCAGAGCCATTGACTATTTGATTCACCAGATTAGACTGTGTTTTTTTTTTAAATGCCCACCCACATAGAAAATGTGTAACAAATTTACCTTTTCTTTTCTAGCTTATATGATTAACTCATCCAAATCTGGCTGACAGAACACAGCCACAATCAGGGACCAGAACATACAGATGACCAACTTCTAAGATGACTACATAAAGAGTACATGTAGGTTAAACATTTTTTAGATTTCATGGGTCAGGAAAACTGCTGCTTACATCTGGGTAACTTTTTAGGTCACAGTACACTTGACTTACCATGACTTAACCTCAAATGCATTTGGACCAGGATCGAATGCTACCTGAATGAGGATCCATGGCAAGTTGGTTACAACTCTCATTTCTTGCATCACTTCTACCAGTCAGTAGTTCTGTCCAGATCTATGAGGACTGTGTGGATATTCTTGCTATTCTCATGGTGGCTCCGTCCTGCTGTCATAAGGACCTGTCACGTCAAACATCAGAACGTGTTCCCGTGGCATGACCGTGGCATGCTTGTTGGTGCCAGATGGGATGCATTGAGTATTTCAGAAACTGCTGCTCTCCTGGAATTTTCACACTCTAGAGTTTACACAGAATGGTTAAAAAAAAAATACATTGTTGATGAGGGAGGTTGGAGGAGAATGGTCAGACTGGCTTGAGCTGACAGGAAGGTTATGGTAACTCAAATAACCACTCATTGTGCTTCTCACAATGCACCACCCATAGAATGTTAAGGTGGATGAGCTACAGCAGAGGACCACACCAGGTTCAACTCCTGTCAGCCAAAAACAAGAATACAGTGGTCACAGGCTCACAGAAACTGGACAGATGAAGAAAACATTGCCCAGTCTTGTACCAATCTTCAACTGCCCAGTTTAATATTAACTGAAGCTCTTGACCTGTATCTGCATGATTTTATGCTTTGCACTAGTGCCACATAACTGGCTGAATGTATAATTGTATGAATGAGCAGGTGTACAGGTGTTCCTATTCACATAGGTGATGAGTGTATACAGATCATAAATATAATTAAGAGAATCAATAAAATATTCAAGAAAAAAATTAGCCAATACTAGACTCATTAAATTCATCTTAGAGATGAGGAAATAGTAGATATAGGTGGTACTGTAGGGCCATTTAATAATAATAATAATAATAAATAAATAAATAAATAAGTTTTATTAGAAGATTTACATACACTGGACTTCTCTAAGATCAGATCTTTAAAAAAAAAAAACTATTTGAGTGAACACCCACAAAAGCACACAAGACACAAACTGTTGGCACAATCAGGTTGTTTCTGCCTGTCATGATCTTGTCTGTCCCTCTGCCTGTTGCCCTTCCCAGTGGCGACTTGCTGTCTGCCGTCGTCTCAGACTTAATTTGTAGTTTGAACTTGAACGTGGACGCCTTCTGGCAGTCCCAAGAGGTAATACGAGCTACATTATGTAATATGTCTACATTATTGTCCATATAATGTTGAATCCACTACCAAGAACTGTTCTCCCTGCTACTACTACCACTGTACGTATGGAGAGATTTATGTTGATATTGTTATATATAATACAGGTGTCCATGTTAATCTGTTTTCAATAGGCAAGAAAATACATGAAGGAGTTTGTTTCTGGTTGTAATTTGTGTGGAGATAAATTTTATATACCAGGAGAAATTATGCACACAGCAACTGTATAAAAACAAGAAGTTTATTGATTAACCCACTTTGAAGATCTGGATTAGGATCTTTAAGTTGCAACCACAAGAGATTACAATGAATGTTCCATAACTGATAAATAAATGTCTCATCACAGAAAACTTCATAATATCGACGATTATTCAATTTATATTTTATTTTATGATATCTGAAATTGGCACCTGATTCATTTAGTGTGGTTACCTATACCTTGTTTCTTAAAGGAATATAAATAATAGAATACGCTGAATATACCTAATTACACATGAACCCTTTATATCAACAAACAAATATCAGTAAATAATTAAATAGAAAGAAATAAAGACATACTGTGTATACATAGAAAACATGCTGTTGCCACTTAAAGCTATATTTATTTCTGTAATGCTTTACACTAAGGTTTCCTTAACTGACATTATTTAACCCATTGAATAACATGAACAAACCATGAATGCCAGCATTAATACACCATCAAGAACATTAACAAAGCAACTAACACCCAACTATTAACTGTTTTTTTTTTTTTTAATTAAAACAAATAAGCAAAATACTCAGCACGTGCATTAACCAACATTCATATCATCATTGAATAAAATTAAACCCACAATGATCAGCATGAAGGACACCTTAATGAAAATGTTTACAGCTGTTAACTGGCAAAATTCAGCACTGAAGCTGAAGCAAATTCCAATATTTACACCCAGAGACCAGATTTCGGTAAGTTAAATTTAGGAGCATGGGGTAAATTAATGTTTGTTCATTTATGTAGACTTATTCATGGTCATGGACCGAATAAAAAATGAGTCAATGCAGGTATACTTCATTAACATGTAAATGAACAACAATTAAAACATTACTTTGTTAACTTTATTTTTTATTTATTAATGCTGAAGTATATGTCTCTCTGCCTAACCCAAAGTTTATTAATTTTTGTTCCAGATTTTACATGGACACTGTGTGATGATACTTTGCAAGCAACAGGTACCAGTGTGTGTCAAAAGGTGTTGATTCAATGACAGATATGACCCATGGACAAAAAGTGTTGCAGCCTATGGCTGGATGGGACTGTCACTGGCGATCCCTCTAAGTGAGAGGGATCTGAGTTTTTGTGATGCTTTATGGCCAAAAAGCATCAAAGTGGGATCTGTAAGAAACTACAGACCCTGCTGGACAAAGGGGTTTTGATCTGGTGTGACCTCAACCCAAACATCTCAGGTTCCTCTCTTCCATACTATCAGGTTGAGCATCAGAGACATTTTGGCTTTGCTTCCCAACTGCTGTCATGTTCTCTATCATATATAATCTAAATTGTTGATTAAAATCTGCTTATATTTACATATACACATTCATATCCATGTTCAATATTTTTTTAATTTATCAGTAGAGAATCTGAAAGTCAAGTTATTGATAGATGTTATGTCTATCTTACTGAATGACTAAATTTAGTTGGGTCTATAATTGTTTGAGTTATAGGCCATGTAAACTCAGATGACAGGTGCTTCCCATGTGGAAAGAGTTAATCATTACAATACAGTAAACAGTTCCATGATGAGACATCTTATGAGACACACAATACAAACAGTGCTTCAGTGCTGAGTTTCTTGAGTAAAGATATAATAATAAATGTACATTTTATGGTTTGTTAAATTAGGCAAACAAGTGTAAATAAGAAGAGTCAGTTTGGGTGCAGTTTCTCATCCCATTGCCATTATTATTTACAGTAACGGAAACTCAACACAGACAGCAACCCTACCTCCAGATGGAACCAGGGACCCTGGAACTGCGAGGCCAGCAATGCTACCCACTGCATCACCATGCTGCCCATAATTACAATTCTGCATGAAGGACTTGTTTTTTTGTAAATGTACACCTTGAGCAGCAAAGATTTATTAGCAACCTGCTGCATCAAGTTTTTGATAGAGACGGTGAGAATGGTACTGTGTGATGATATTTGCTTTCATTCATTTCATTGCAGACAAAGTAGAGGATACATAGCTTAGACAGGGTTGTGCCAGTTATTTATTTGCATCACTGACATCCAGGAGAGGTTTAATAAGTAATTAAAGCAAGACAATGAGTATAAACGGATCCAAAGCCCATGGCCCAAATTCATGGCTGGAATTGAACAAAGACCAAAAATAAAAACATTACAGTGCATTGAATAAGTAAACCCCCCCCCCCCCCCTTTTAACTATCCGTTTTAAAGAAATATGAGTACCAAGGACTCAGGACATTTCCGTTCACCTTCAGGGAGAGGTCACACTCTCGCGACCACTGATACACTCACTTCTGGGTCACTTCCTTGTTCTCTTCTATATAAACTGCTCATGGACATTCAGTGTGAAGCTTTGCTAATTCGTAGTGTTGTATGAATTCCCCACTGCACTACTTCTCTTTGTGTGTGTGTGTGTGTGTGTGTGTGAGTGAGAGAGAGAGAGAGAGAGAGAGAGAGAAAGAGAGAGAGAGAGAGAGACCATTGCTTTGATTGTGGTATTCTGTCTCCTGGATTTTCCTTAGGCTTTATTAACTGTTCTGTTGGTATTTTCACTTGGTTAATTGACTTTGATATTTGGAGTTGGAAAAAAAAAACTTCTGCAAATTAAATTAATGAGTCTAACATTTAATGGTGGACAATATTTTTATTGTTGAGTTAAAAATTCAGCAACAATGAATTAAGAACGAGGAGACAATTGCTGACCTTCAGACTCTGAGGACTGATGTATATTGCACGCTTGAAGAATCTTCTGATTTTTCCAGCTCAAATCTGGATTAAACAGGCCTAGTATATGAGGAGAAAAAGGGGAGATGGAAGGGGTAAAGGAGAGTGGAGATAAAAAAAAGAAAAGGAAGTCTAATGCCACCTATGCCTGGGAGTAAAATCACCTCTGACCTTGATGTGTTCAGTCACAGTGACGCATCTTAGACAAAGACAAAAAATGAGAAATGCAGCATCATCAGAACCAGCCTAGGCATAACTTGTTATGCATAATATGAAATACATGAATGAACATAAAGCTTAAGCAAATGATTATAGAATCAGAGATAAATAATTGGATACACTGAATTTGAACAGCCGAGTCACTGGCAGTCTTCAAACGATGTCTAAAGACTTACCTCTTCCTAAACTACTTAATTTAAGTACTTAACCAAAAAAAAAAAGTATTGTCTGAGCGCTTGTCTATTACCTCCCCAACAAAGTTTTGGTATACTGATGGTATTCCTGGTTTGTGACCTTGTGAGCCAGTATCAGAATGTATTTTTGATAGACTTCAAAGCACTTTTGTAAGTTGCTCTGGATAAGGGCATCTGCCAAATGCCATAAATGTAAATGTAATGTAAATGTAAATTTGGCTACAGCTGCATGTCCTCTGGGATATGTGAATGGGATGACAACTTTGCACATCTGGATCCTGATATTTTTGCCTGTTCTTCTTGGCATACTTCCTCAAGCTATGTCAGATTAAATCTAGACCCTACAGGAACAGCAATTTTCAAGAGATTCTCAATTGTTTACATTCACAGCATTTGTTAGAAGAACATTTCCATAGCGACTTACAGAAGTTCTATGCAGTGTCTATCGAAACATATTCTTATGTTAGTCACTATATCAGGGACTCAGAAAACCATAAACCTAAAGCCCTGTTAGGGAAGGTTAGTACAACATGAAAAGAAAACACACAGGTCAAAGGATTTTCTTTAAATAGATTAACTAAGTGCTAATTCAAGTGCTTGGTAGGCCTTTAGTCTTTGTTTGAAAATGAATCAGTGAATCAGCTGTTTGGACAACAAGGGTAAGTTCATTCCACCACCTGGGTGCCAAAACAGAGAAGAGCCTTGATGCATGTCTTCCTTGTACCTTGAGGGATTATGGGTCTAGTCTATAGTGCCTGTAGCTCATAGGGAATGTGGTGCATTGCAGGGTGTGATCACCGTCTGAAGGTACATGGGTTGTAGTCAGTTTTTGGCTTTGTCAAAGCCAAAAGGCTTCTCAATTGCGATGCAGGCAGCTCCAGGAAGCCAGTGTAGGGAGTGCAGCAATGGGGTGGTGTGGAATGTATTTCTTGAGATTGAAAAGAACACTTCCAGCTATGTTATGGATCAGGGTCAGATGGCACACAGGGACAGACTTGGCAGGAGCGAGGTGCAGTAGTCTAGCCTCAAGATGACAAAGGACTAAACGAGCTCATGAATGTCATCCATGGATAGAAATGGCTGTACCATCCTGATGTTTTAAAGGAGAAACCTGCATGACTGAATCAGGTTAGCAGTGTGTGGCAAGAATAATAATTAATTGTACAGAACTACCCCAAGATGTGTGCAGTGTGAAATTGTGTGATCTAGGTTGTCCAGAGAGATCACAAGATCTTGACATGGAATTGCAACTCTAGGGATTATATAGCAGCTTAATTTCAGCTGCCATACATGATGAGATGTCTACCAGATATGTTGAGATCAGTGCATAAACATGAGTGTCTGAGGGAGGAAAAGACAGGAAGAGTCGAGTATCATCAGCATAGGAGTGGTATGAAAATCCATGTGAGGCTGTGACCTCACTGAAAGAGTGAGTATAGAGAAAGAACAGAAGAAGACCCAGCACTGAGCCTTGTGAGACACCAGTGGAGAGTCTGCATGGACCAGATGTAGATCCCCTCCATATCATTTGATATGACCATCCCTCTAAGTAGGAAGCAAACCATTGCCATTCTGTCCTACTAGTTCCAAGATTCATGAGAATGGACAGAAGAGTCTTGTGTATGGCCCTGTTGAATTGAATTTAAAGTCAGGGCTTTGACAGGGTTTTGACTTTCCACATATACACTGAGTCACCAACATATACCAACATACCCCAAATGGAATTTCATGGCTTTTTTTTAATAATGGCTTTGAACTCACCACTATTCCATAAAGCCCATTTTGTGGAGTGTCTCCCATCTGAGCTGTGGATCTCTCCATTTCCTTCAACGTTGCCCTTTGTTTCTCTTTCTAATGCCATCATTTCCCAGTCACTGACTTTTGCTGGACTGCCTTCTATAGGCAGAGTCTTGCTTGTGCCATATTATTTCTGTTTTTAATAATGGATGTACACATCAAAGCTTTGGGTGATGATACTTTTCCAGAGCTTTGTCCTGGACTTGTTCTGCTAGCTTCTTGGTCCTAATGACACAGTTTGTTTAAGGTATCTTCTCTAACAAACACTTTAAGTAACACTTTAATTGCACATAGGTGGAATCCATTCAACTAATATGTGACTTCTGATGGCAAGCACCATCAAAACCAATCAAACCCTTTACATTTTATATCTGTATATAGTTTTGTAAAGTATGTTGATTTTTCCTCCCCCCTCAGTATTATGGACTATTTTGTGTAGTATCATAACATATAATCCCAGTTAAGTCCATTAACACCACAAGATATGGAAGAGTTCAAGAGAACTTGCATGAAGCAAGTGCGTTTTTTTTTGTTTGTTTGTTTGTTTGTTTGTTTGTTTTGGGTTTTTTTTATACATAATCCTTGGGGTAAAGACAATGACATATGATGGCAAAATAATTTTCATCCCAAAACCAAATGTCTTCAAGAGTAGCAAAAGTGAATTTGTTTATCAAATACTTCATGGGACAAAGTCAGTGCAAATACAGATGGGAAGCTGTGAACATAATAAATGGATGGTGTGTGAACAATTTATATTATCAGCCCGAAGGGTTCATATTACAATTTAGACATGAGACCAACATGAATTAAGGTGCTGAATGAATAAAAAAAAAAAAATTAAATTAAATGTTTTGTGGATGAAAGATAAATGTTTTAATTGCAAGTTTAATTACAAATGGTGAAAAATTATTAAGTATTCAAATTATTATGTAATTACTGAATTACATTAATAAGTGCATGAGACAGGGGGCACAGTGGCTTAGTGGTTATTTCATTTGCCTCACATCTCTAGGGCTGGGGGTTTGAATTCAACATATGACTGAGGTATGAATTTCATTGCATTAGAAAAAAAGATTATGTTAAAAAAATATAGATCTATAAAAACTAATAACTCATATACTGCTCAAAATAATAAAAAAAAAGTATTTAGACAGTATTAGTATTTAGATAATATTATTCTGGTTGTCACAGGTAATCCATCATTAATGTGATGAATTACACCATCTGGTTACTCAGCAGTAAAATCAGGAAAAAACAGACAAGAAACAGATTGCTTCAGACAAATGGGCAGGGCAGGAACAAATGAAAGCTTCAGTCTGTTAGTTTTACACATTGGCATTCTCAGTCTCTTTCCCGATGGCAGCGGCTGGTATTCGCTAAAGAGGGGATGTTCGGAATCAGTACTGATACTTATTGCTCTTCTCATCACTGCCTGTTCATATAAAGTCTGTATGGGCTCATATTGTTTTATTCCTATGATTTTCATGGCTATTTTGTGGATATGAGCCAAGTCTATGGGCCACAGTAGAACTGTAGAACATGGGTGAACATGGGAGGGAATCATTCAAATGTCTAACCTAATGCATTCTTAAGGCCATGATTTAACATATCAAGGCCACAAGTTCATTTACTGAGGCCACAAATTAATATATATATATGCCATCAGTGAATATATTTTAGCCAAGAGTTAATACATAACGGTATCACATGGATACAAATTATGCTGATGTTGCTGTTATGTTGATTATGTTGCCTGCAGTTAATTATTTGGTGGGAATGAATGAAAAAGTCTTTAAGAATATGATTAAGCTGACGTGTACTAATGGTATATCCATTTGACTACACCAGTGTCTCCAGTATGTCTTTATGCATCATTCCAAGATTGAAGTTATGAGTAACATCTCCATGCTTAGGTTCCTGTTACCAAAATAGTTTAATTCAATTGATTTCTCTGTTGTAGAGTTGCTACAAGTTAAGTATTTAATGGCTAACTAATAGATCTCACAAGGTTAACTTGTGGCCTCAATATATTAATTCATTGTCACACCATAATGTAAACAAGCTATTGACTAATTTTATTTTTTTCAATACCATTGAGTCAGAAGCTGAAGAACGTCGAGTAAACAGCAGATGTCTCAGATGCTGTCCGTTTGGCTGGGTGAAATAGAGATGTTGCTTCACTTATCAGGCCACCAGGATGGACTGGGCTTCTGCTGAGGTTCAGTTCAATTCATTTCAACTGTATTCACATTTGTCTTTATAGAAGAGTAAGAAATTTTATAAAAGGCTTATTTATTAGCATATCACTGGTGGAATGGGTGTAATATATATATATATATATATATATATATATATATATATGATGTTTAGGTCAGGAGACTGTGAGGGCCATGGCAAAACCTTCAGCTTGCGCCTCTTGAGTTAGTCCATTGTGGATTTTGAGGTGTGTTTAGGATCATTATCCATTTGTAGAAGCCATCCTCTTTTCAACTTCAGCTTTTTTACAGATGGTGTTATGTTTGCTTCCAGAATTTGTTGGAATTTAATTATATCCATTCTTCCCTCTACCCGTGAAATGTTCCCCATACCACTGGCTGCAATACAACCCCAAAGCATGATCGATCCACCCCCATGCTTAACCGTTGGACTGGTGTTCTTCTCATGAAATTCTGTGCCCTTTGTTCTCCAAACATACCTTTGCTCATTGGGGCCAAAGAGTTCTATTTTAACCTCATCAGTCCACAGGACTTTTTTCCAAAATGCATCAGGCTTGTGTAAATGTTCTTTTGCAAAATTCAGATGTTGAATTTTGTGATGAGGACGCAGGAGAGGTTTTCTTCTGATGACTCTTCTATGAAGGCCATATTTGTGCAGGTGTCGCTGAACAGTTGGACAGTGTACCACAACTCCAGAGTCTGCCAAATATTCCTGGAGGTCTTTTGCAGTCAAACAGGGGTTCTGACTTGCTTTTCTAGCAATCCTATGAGCAGTTATCTCTGATATTTTTCTTGGTCTTCCAGACCTTATCTTGACTTCCACTGTTCCCGTTAACTGCCATTTCTTAATTACATTCCGAACTGAGGAAATCGGTACCTGAACATGTTTTGCTATCTTCTTATAGCCTTCTCCTGCTTTGTGGGCATCAATCATCAATCATTTTCAGAGTGCTAGGCAACTGCTTAGAGGAACCCATGGCTGCTGATTGTTGGGACAAGGATAGAGGAGTCTGGGTATTTATAAAGCTTTGAAATTTGCATCACCTGGCCTTTCCTAACGATGACTGTGAACAAGCCATGACCCTAACAGGCTAAATAAGGTCTGATACCTTGGTCAAAGTTATCTGAGAGCTCAAGTCTCCTGGGGTTCCCATTCTTTTGCAGGGTGCTGCTTTCCCCTTTTTCACTCTAAAATTGTAGAAAACAAAAACAATACACTGATATTGCTTAAAATATTGCAAAAGAGTGTTTCATGTTTAACTTTATGCCTTTTGGAGATCATTTCATCTTCCACTTGCTTAACTGTTCACATTAACAGAAATTTTGACCAGGGGTGCCCAAACTTTCGCATGCCACTGTATATATACAGTACTGTGCAAAAGTCTTAGGCACATGCAAAGAAATGCTGTAGAGTAAAGGTGCCTTCAAAAATACTGAAATTAAATGTTTCTACATTTACTATAGATTACTAAATACTATAAAAAGCCGTAAACAGTAATAAATTAAACAAAGTAAATATGGGCTGTGATGGCCCTTTGCTTAAAAATAAAAAAATAGTAGTCTCAGGTACAATTTGTGCAGATTTATAAGGAAATGAGCTGTAAGTTTTACTGAGAATCTTGCAGAACCAGCAACAGTTTTTCCTGAGACTTTGACTGTCACACTTGCTTCCTATTTTTGCACCGAAACCCAGCAGCCTTCATTATATTTTTTGTCTGAAAAGTGGTCCCGTACGTAATATGCTGCTTTCTTTACTGACATACAAACATTTTTGCTGTAACATTTAATTTTGTGCTGGAAACAATGTACTCGATAAGTCATAAAATAAAACAAAGTTTGTACTAAAAAAAAGTCTAATAAGGTGACATTTGTACTTTTGACATTTTGTGTGTGTGTGTGTGTAATTTTCTGAATTTAAAATTGACATTTGATATTATTTCTAGGAATCATACCATTGATACTGGCGGGTTGTGGTTTGGCAGTGATCCACCACTCTAACAAAAATTAAAAAAAAAAAAAAAAAAAAAAAACTCCTGTTTTAGTGCATAAAATGAAAATTATTTATGAAAAATTGTTTATAACGAGCCAGGAAGGCTTCTTTACAATAATAAAATTGTGCATAATAACTGCAGTTAATAAACATGCAATGATGCTACAGCTCTTTTTCTAGAAACACTGTCTGAATCTCGGTGCACACTTGATCTCAATACACAGCGAAAATGAATATCAGCTGGTTAAGGCTCTTATCCGTGCTCATGACCCCCAGGAGAATCCAACATGGATCGGCCTCAGTGGCTGTCAGAAGGTTAGCTAATAATAAAACACTTCCTGAGCTCAGTCAAATATGTGATCAGGGAATCAAATAACTGTATAGTGCCTGATTTATTCACTTAAACATGGTCAAATGAAGAATCTCATAATTCTGATCAAATTTTACACCCAGTGATGGATTATCCACTGTTCATCTTTTCAGAGGAATAACTTTTTTTTTGGTCTGGTGGCACCAAATTGACTTTCACCAAGTGGAATCCAGGTGAACCAAATTTTCTATTCGGAGAGTGCTGTGTGCATATGAACTGGTCTGGTGAGTAGAAACTTTCTTATGCAGCTGTGTTTCGAATCTATCTTTTATATCTTCAGTTCAGTGTTTCAGTATTGATTCGGTTGTCATGCCATGTATAAGTCTATATGTGTTCTTTGTCTGCAGGCAGTAAGAACTGGAATGACATTCTCTGCGATCACATCTATCCCTTTGTGTGCGCCAAGAGGATTAACTGAAATGCTCCCAGCCTCACATCACCAACTATAATGCAATGGTGGAAAATTTTTTGTCACTAATGAATATACAAAAAAAAAAAAAAATTACTGTGGCAACTTACAATAATTACAGCAATAAAAAAAAATATTTCAACAATTTTGGTGTCATTTTAAAATACACTCTCAGAAAAATAAATCCATCTAGCACATGCACAGATCGTGCACATAGAATCACACAATAAATGGTTTCATCTTCAGGAAAAGTTTCAAAAGGAGTACTTTCACAACCATCCAAAGAACGCTTAAGGCAGTGGTTCTCAAAGTGGGTTCTGGGGACACCAGGGGGTCTGAGAAGTATAATATTTGGAAATCACCATGTCTCTGTGCAGTAAAGATGGATGACAATAACATGACCAACATTTTTTTCTCAGGTAGATGATACACTTGCTTTGATTACCTTGGTTCTACAGATCTTTCATTTTGTTCATTGTGTCTCCAGATACATTAATTGTCCACTTTATGTGGAACACCTGTATGACATCAAAAAAAGTCTAAAATTTAAAAGCTGAATTTTAAGGTCTGCATATGCATTCTCTTTAATTGATCAATTTGGATAAGCAGTAAAAAAAAAGCCACAGCTCTATCCATTAATAACAGCACAGTTTGGATGGTGAGAAGATATTTTAATGTAATTGGACATTGGCTAATTATAAGTGTCATGGTTACACCGACTTTGACGCAGGACTACGATTCCCATCAGCCGCTGCACCTCACCGGATCACATCACATGAATGTTTGCACCTGATTCACATTTTGGTTTAATGAGCACTTGTATTTAAGCCTTTATCTTTTGTCCTTGTTTGTTTGTCACGTTTTGGTTTCTAGTCCATGTATGTCTTTTGTCTTGAAACCATAGTTCAGGTTTTTGTGTCTAGGTTTGTGCTGTCTGTATTGTTTATTTTTCATAAAAAAAAAAATCTGCACTTGTATATCCTTACTCTACAATATCCTAACAATAAGCCATTATGTCATAATCTTATAACAGGAGTGTCCAAACTATGGACTGCTGCTGCTTAAAAATGGCCTGAGAGTTATTTTAAAAATAAAATTAAAATTGCCCAACTATTAAGAAAGTTTGAATGCTAGTTTGAATGCTCTCGTAAAAATGAATGTGATTTTATGCCTGTATTAATTTTGCCAAGCTACTGGCAGCACCAAACGTGAAAAACAGACAGCAAATGCAAAAGATTTCAGGTGCACTGGCAAAATGGATAGTTTCAGGGCAAAATTTATTTAGTTTGTCAGCAATCAGTGGCTGTAATAAAAGGGGAAGTGTTAAGAGACATAAAAAAGCAATACTTTTTCACGTCATACACTGGTGCTGAATGAGAAAAAAGAAGGTGAAAGAACTAGCAGCTAGCCTGTTAGCTTGACATAACCAGATTTTTTTGCTAACCAAGTGCAAGAGCATGCTATAAGGGCTAGCTGGTAGCTAGCAGCCCAGCTTGGAAAAACCTTTTGCAGAGGGTGACTTTGTATGAACCAGTGCCTCGAGAAAATTGTTACTATAATGTGCCCAGAAAAGATGCAAGAATTTAACATTAAAGAAACACAGTTGCCTGACAAATCAAAGATTTGTCAACCAGACTTAAGCAGAAGAATGTCGAGTAAACAGCAGATGCATCAGGTAAAGCATGTACCTAGCTTTTCATTCAGTTGTGTGTGATGTAAGCACTGATGCTACAGACATGGCTCAGCTGTTAAATTTTTAGCTACACATATATGTGAGCAAACTTTTTTTTTATGTCTTAATAAAAGACAGAAATCTAATAGGTCATAATGAGGAAGCTAGTCTGTATTTGATAAAACACCCCAGAGTTAATGCTCCATCCATGCTTAATGCTAGTCACGTGTCACTTTCTTGGGGCATGTATCATCACCCAATGTCTCACACCTTTTAATCAGTCTCCTACATGCAATTAATGTGTTTGATTTTGTCCTGGCTTCAACCTCATGGCTTACAAATGATTGCACATAATCTCATTACATACCTGTTTGTACATTCTTCTATAAAGGGCCATGTTAAATCATATGATGCTCTCTTTCTCTGACCTGTACTTCACCTGTCTCTTAACTTGTTGCTATCTATGAATCTCATTTCAGTTAGTCTTAGTCATCTTACCAAGAACAGTTTGTTTCAGTTGCCTGCATCACAGGAAACATCTGTCTAGTTTTATGTCTGCAGTAACAGAAGCTTTTTTGCCACTTATGAATTATAATTCATGATACTTCAACCAACAAAAGAAAATTTTAAACTCTTTTGAAATGTTATTTGGGATAAATCCCACAGTAATAAACAGCTTAAGAAGACCTTGTAAAATTATGCACAACTAGGACATGGAAATAGGAATGTAACAATACACAAAACTCAGTTTTTTGCAGAAAAATTAAGGATTGCCTGAAAATAGCCTTAGTTTTCCATGTGAAATTGGTTAAAACAGTCAACATTATAAAAGTACAATAACTGAAACTTAACAATGACAGTGTTTGTTTCATCCATTCAGACTCTATTGAGCAGTGTATAACAAAACAAAAGCTTTAGAAAATGCATTAGAAAATAAATTAAACATGACTATTTAAACATTAGCACTCTGGACAGTCTCTCACTTGTCTAAAGGAGACAAGGCCAAAGTGCATGGCTTATACGACTTTATACAAAGTCTTCCCTTTGACCCGGATTGAAACAGGTGGGAGAGGCTGCCTAAATTTGGCAGATGTGTGTAAGTCTTTTACTTTGTGATTTCATCTAATTTTTACTTTGTAATGAGTCTAATAACTCAGTGATGTTGGTGAGCTTTAACCATTTTTCTGTAGACTTACTTGTGTGCTTAGGGTCATTGTCTTGCTGCATGACCCAGTTATGGTTAAGCTTCAGTTCATGGACAGATACCATGACATTCTCCTGTGAAATTTGCTGGTAAAATCTAGAATTTATAGGTCCATCAATAATGGCAAGCCCTGAGGACCCAAGGCAGCAAAGCAGCCCCAAACCATCATAATGCCACCCCTAAGCTTCACGGTTGAGATGCAGTGGAATGCAGTGTTCTCGCCAAACATACTGCTTTTCATTTAAACAAAAAAGCTCTATTTTGGATACATCTCTCCACAGAACATTATTCCAATAGGCTTCTGGCTTATCCACGTGGTCTTGAGCAAACTTCAATTGGGTGGCAGTGTTCTTTGTGGAGAGTAGTGGCTTCCTCCTTGTTATCCTGCCATGTATAACGTTCTTGTTCAGTGTTTGCCTGATGGTGGTCTCGTGACCATTGACAATACTCAATGCAAGAGTGGCCTGTAGGTCCTTCAATGTTACCCTGGGGTTCTTTGTGACTTCCTGTAATATTAATCACTGCACCCTTGGTTTGATTTTTGCTTCAGGACCACTCTTTCACAGAGTAACAGTGGTGCTGAATTTCCTCCATTTGTATATCATCTGCCTCACAGTGGAATGGTGGAGGTCAAACTCTTTAGAAATGGTTTTGTAAACATTTGCATCCTGGTAAGCATTGATAACTCCTTTCTCTGAGGTCCTTAATTAAAAGATAATTGTGAATAAAATGAAGAAAAAACAGGCATCAGTGAGAATTTCCAGATAACAACTAGAGCACTAACTATTCAAAACAGGATCAATTAGCATGAGTACAGAGGGAGAGTAATGCAGCAGAAACCATTAATCGGCCTCAAGAATAAGAAAGTAAGGGTGAAATTTGCAAAAGAACATGCAGAGAAAGACAGCAGCTTCTGGAGAACTGTCTTATTTTCAGATTAATCCAAACTGAACTTGGGTGGATCTGATGGTAGAGTGTTAGTGTGGAGAAAGCCAGGAGAAGAATTTCAGACAAGCTGCACTAAGGGTACTTAGTGCATATACTATACCAAGCTATACTATACTAAGCTATACTATAAATATATATTAATTCAGAGTAAGAAATGTTATAAAAGGCTTATTTATTAGCATATATATATATATATATATACAGTCCTGTGCAAAAGTCTTAGGCACATTCAAAGAAATGCTGTAGAGCACAGGTGCCTTCAAAAATAATGAAATTAAATGTTTCTACATTAAACAAAATAAATATGTGCTGTGACGACCCTTTTCTTAAAAAAATTAGTAATCTCAGGTACAATTTGTGCAGATTTATAAGGAAATGAGCTGTACGTTTTACTGAGAAACTTGCAGAACCAGCAACAGTTTTTCCTGAGACTTTGTGTACTAAAAAAAGTAGAGTGTCTAATAGGGTGACTTTTGCACTTTTGACTTTTGTATGTGTGTGTGTGTGTGTGTGTGTGTGTGTGTGTGTAATTTTCTGAATTTAAAATTGACAATTGATATTATTTCTAGGAATCATACCATTGAAACAGGTGGGTTGTGGATTGGCAGTGATCCACCACTGTAAAAAAAAAAAAAACGTCTCCAGGTTACGCATGTAACCATGGTTCCCCGAGGGAACGAGACGCTGCATCGAAACGCTATGGGAACACCTTCAGCGTGACCGCGCTCTGAATCACGTGTGTAATCAGACGATGGGCCAGACGTCACGGGTGGGGTGACGTAATGACCCGGAAGCTTAAAAGCACGAGCGGATGGGCGCCGCGTTAGCTTCTGAGGAATGAGACAAGCGCGGCAGGGATGCCAGAAGTGTGGCACTGAGACGCAGTGTCTCGTTCCCTCGGGGAACCATGGTTACATGCGTAACCTGGAGACGTTCCCCT
>CM075006.1:4651520-4672876 GCA_037576675.1 Pangasius sanitwongsei
TCTTATGTAGCACCTTGGTCCTGGAGAAACATTGTTTCGTTTCACTATGTACTTGTATATGGCTGAAATGACAATAACTCCACTTTGAACTTTGAACTTTAAAAAAAAAGTTATAAATAAGCTACTCTGTGTTTTCTTTTTTCAGACGCTATAAACCATAAAGAAAGGGGGACATGCCCTGGATGCTGTCCGTTGGGCTGGGTGAAATTTGATGCCCGTTGCTACAGTTATCATGGCGTCAGCATGGTCTGGGCTTCTGCTGAGCTTCAATTCATTTCGGTTCAACTATATTTATAATTAATGTTGTTATTATACAGGAATCTGCGTGACAGTCTGACAAAAAGCTTTCACTGGAACAGCAGTGTGCTATTTAGATATTAGATATTCAATCTTAAAGCATTTGGTTCTACTTTGGTTATTTTTTGGAAACCATTTATACCAGCAGGGAATAATCTGTTTTTGTTAATAAACTCAGCATTGTTCCCAAAATGTTCTTCAACAACACAACATTCTTTTAACTGACAGGAAACATGTGCCAAAGGTTGATATATTTTTTGCAACTTATAGTCTCATAAGAGGAGGTTTCCAAATAGGGATTACTTTTTGTACAAACTAATGTTCCGGGATCGTTCCTGCATTCCTGGAATATTCTCTAATAGTCTTAGGAAATTTGGCAAAGGTTGCTTTTTAGGTTTAAACCACAAACTCATGTTCCTGGTACAGGTTCCTGGTACATAGAAATTACAATAAATAGGCCACTTTTTAAAATATTCCATTAATTATAAGGGAATGCAGCTCAGTAATTATTCTGTACTACCTGACTGTGTATTCTGTAAAGCCAACCATGAATAATAAGGCTATACATAACACATTTCAATGGATTTATTTGAATATAAAAAAAAATTTAATATGAATGCAGTTAATATTAATAAAATGAATCATTTCAAGCTTCAAATCTACTTCATCACAAAAAATTACTATTTAAAAATAATCCATTGTGGTTGTCACATACACCTATTTTATATACAGTTTTAGATATGGCCACACAAAGAAAGGAAAAACAGGAGAAAATATAAATGTAACCCAACTCATAACCAAATCTTATTGGGAGTATAAGATTAAACAATTTATGAAAATAATGTGCAGGGTCATGCAGACGTTTGCCTTGGAATATATGACAATGTGCAGTGATGCCAACACTCTTCTCTCCTTTCTAGAAACACTGTCTGAATTTTGGCGCACACTTGCTGTCAGTACACAATGAAAATGACTATCGGCTGACTAAGGTTCTTATCCGTAGTTTTGATCCCATTGAGAATCCGACTTGGCTTGGCTTCTTGGGCTGTCAGAAGGTAATAGAACAGTGAACGGTACCTTTTTTAAGGGTGAAAAAAAAAACACAGTGCAATAAGAATAACAATATTTTTAAGGATTCATTGACTTCTAAAAAAAATGGGAAGATGAACTAGGGTATGACATACAGTAAATAAATGAAAACCTGCATATTAGGGATGTGCAAATTTAATCAAATACTTGGCTAACCATTCCAGATGCCAGTATATGATTACTGAAATTACTATCTAGATATATTCATCATGCATCCATGTTAAGTGATTTTAAAAAAATATACCACTGCTACTGTAGAACTACAGGTTGAAATATTAAGCTGGCATTCCTTTATTCCTTATGTCTTATTTCATTATGTCTGTCAAACACATAAACATGTGCCTCACTACTACCTCACTGGCTGAAAGGTTATTTGCATTGGAAAAAATGATGCTTGATTACACCACTTTCTCCTTCTATTAAAAGTATCCTGAATAACCTTTTAATGAACACCTGTGGATGTATGAATGCCCAGCATGTCCTAATTTAGTCCTAATTTAACATTGGTCTTGCCACCTAAGTATCTAATCATTTATGGGATATATCAAATATGTGAAAGTAGAGAAAGCAGAAAACAGTACAGTCTATTGCCTTGGTGCAATAACAGATAGAGATGGCATGATACCACTTTTTCTTTTCCAATACCGATACTGAAATCTCAAGTGTCAGCTGATACCAATACTCTGATATTGTTTTTTTTTTTTTTTTTAAACTACTAAGCTTTAATTTTTTTAACTGAAGCACTTCACAGTTTTTCACACAAAAAAACATTTGCACTGTAAATACTGTATAATCATGTATAAAGTATACTTAAAAGTCTAAAATTCAGTTTTTACAAAAGAATGAACTGTCAAGCCACTTTCCATGTAAACAGTCCAGAAACATTTTTCATTTCCAAATTCAATTCCAATGTTACGGAATCGGATATCCAATATTTTTTCTCAGGTAACAAATCCATCATTTTATGCTGGTATCAGCCTGATACTGGTTATTGGATTGGTGTTTCTATACTAATAAACTGTGCCTTTTTAACCTTTCACCAAGTGGAACTCAATTGAACCAAATTTTCAAAATGGAGAGTGCTGTGTGCATATGAACTGAGATCGTAAGTGTGTCAGGAAACCTCTTATGTAGCTGTATTGTTTTTAAAATATAGCTTAGAACTTCAGATTTTGATGTTTCAAAATTCATCATTTAATTTGTTGCTAATTTATTCTGTCTGCAGGGTGGAAGGACTGGAATGACATTCCATGTGAACATATATTTCCCTTTATATGTGCCAAGAGCATTAAATATCTGTAATATTATGGTGATTTTTTTCCCCTTTGTCCTAAGCTGGCACAAATACATTTGTATAAACACACTGTGGAATCTTAAAAATTTTGAACAGTACAAATACAGTAAATAGGTAAATACACTGTTAAATATGTTTATGGAATTATTTCATATACAGTTATCAATTTTGGTATAAGCATCTTTAGGTCTGTCTTAAGAGATGCTAACATGATATAATGGTGGAAGTGTCCTATAATGTCACCATCAGCAAATACATTGCATGTTAAATCAATGAGTTGGAGGATTTTTAAGTGACTAGTTTGCGTATAAATAACTAGTATATTCTACTGTGGTGTCTAAAATCTGCAATATTTTATTTAAATGTTTAAATAGGTGATTATGTCTATATAGGCTACTGTTCACTGATCTTTCATTTCACTTTAATGAAAAATATAAACGTATAATTTGAGACATTTCAGTACAAATAACCATGTCATAGTGCAAAGTTTTAGCTGTATCCATAACCTTGAAATTTAAATAATTTCATCCATTAACGTTGGGAGAACAGTCTCCAGTAGGCTTAGTTTCTGATCAATTATTAGAATGTTTCAGGCAAATATGCTTACTACTTCATATTAAGTGGATGCTAATGACCAAAAAGAACAAACTAAAGGTTTGGTTTTTCTCTGAATAAACTGCAATGATTAGGATAGCAGAACTACTCAACCAGTAAGGTGTCTCAGCTCATCGCACAATTATTCTAGACTACAGACTGTAATGCTGGAGATCTCAGAAAAACTTGCAGCTGCACAATCATTACATTCTCTGTGTGCTTCCAAGAGAAAAATATCTGTAAAGCGATTGGTTAAGTAATCATGGCTCATGTCAAAGCACACAGAAAGATGGACAGACAGACAGACCAGGGTCAAACCCAAGCTGTCCAACACGGGAACGCTTTCAGGACTGATGACTTTTGCGCTTTGTGATAAGTTAACTTCAATATAGAGAAAAAGAGAGGCTGATGTGGGAACAACCATCTATAGCTGGTATACTATCAGGGATAACAGGATCTAATATGGTTCATGGCTGAGATGGCTATAGTAGTGCAATTAGTGTAGAATATCCACCTTAAATTTAATGTTTTTATTATAAGGTTATTATAATAATATTATTTTTATATTAGACAATGGGTGTTTCCACAGATGAGCACAAATCCTCTTGCACACCTCCCCTGTTTGACAGTAATGCTGACACATCCACAGAGATTTAATCTGAGCTAATCATCTAGGTCTGGCATTTGGGGTTTAACTTAGAAATAGCAAACATGGTTTGTCAGGACAGACTTTCTTTGCTGTTTGTCACCTGCATGGCTTCAACAGCCTTTGGTAAGTTTTATATCCTGAAGTATCAGTTTACTAATTGAGAAATGCTGTTTAGACTGATATGTATTTAAATCTTTACAACAGTACAGAATCCTAAAACCTTCCTGATTCTTTCTGTAGAAAAAAGATTGTGCACGATGACTGGGGGAAAAAATGACCTTTTTTTCTTTTTCTTTGTTTAATTCTCTAAGGTCAGGTTGTGACATCTGTAACAGGTAATCACAGACTGACACTGTCAGCACCACAGGCCTGTATGCAAAAATAGTAATGTTCTTTTTCTGTCTATTTTCCAGCATCTAAGTGGGATGAATGGGTGAAAGGTAAAAATAGATTTGTGATTTTAATAGCATTGTGCAAAATAACGGCTATTATTATATTATGATTATTTTATTTTTTTAGATTCCTTGCAATACACAGTCCCCGAAAAGGAATATTTTTCTTTAGAGGGACATTCATGCTCACCTTATTGTCCATCAGGATGGGTGACCTACGGCAGACGCTGCTTCATGTATGTTGCCCAGCACATGAACTGGATCTCTGCAGAGGTAAACCACATTACCTTCAGGTCACAGCTCAAAAATATATAGAGATCATCTAAGACCACTCTGGTGCACATCTGGTATGATGGTGTGTATACTGTATATACTTCTTTGAGAAATGTTTGTGGTTGCTCATACTACGCTATCTTGCATTGATTACACTCTTGCATTAATTGCATCACTTACCACCAGTACTTACTCCAACACTCATGTTGGTTCAATCACTGTTGGTTCCTTCCACAGTAGATGCTTGGCTTATATTCTGCCTCACTTTAAGTTACTTTGGATAAACATATCTGTCAAATGAATAACTATAGATGTAAATATAACTTATAAAATGCACTCCCTGGCAGCAAGCTATTTCCTTTAAATATTTAATTCTGCTTTCTATAACTGGGTTCTGTCTTAACCCTGTCTACAGCAAACTCCCCAGATCAAATGCACATGGGAATTTCAGAGCTGAGTGATATTTATTATTGAACTTTGAAATATTTTACAGCTTAACTAATTTTTTTTCAGTGTTTGCACTTTATTTTAGCACAGCACTTTTAATCTCTTGTTTGCATCGCAACATTTAATTTTATTTGAATTAATCATACTATTCTTGCCTTTTATGAGCACCTTTCAGTTTATTTAAGTGTCTTATACTTTTTTTTTCTTATTTTTCTCTCTGTAATGCAATTTGAATGACCTCTGGGTATGAATTGTGCTATTCAAATATTTGCCTTGCCTTGCCTTAAAAAACACCAAATGTACTTAACACCTCCAGAGGAACAGATACTTATCTGTACTTATCTGAAAACCACAACTTGTTTCACAGAAAATGCAAAAAAAAAAAAAACTGTCGGAGTATGAGCTGTGATCATTATATTTTACATTATATAAATCAAATATAATTATTTCCAAACATTAGTTTTCCAGCACAAAAATGTCAAAGAAAAATATATGTCAGTAAAGAAAACAGCATATTATGTTATATATGCACTTTTCGGACAAAAAACATAATGAAGACTGCTGGGTTTTGCTGCAAAAATAAGAAGCAAGTGTGACCATCCAATTCTCCAGAAGAACTGTGGCTGCTTCTGCAAGATGCTCAGTAACACTTACAGCTCATTTCCTTATAAAACTTTTTTTTTTTTAAAGCAAAGTGTCGTTACACCAAATATTGGCTTTGTTTCATTTATTACTGTTTACTGCTCTTTATAGTATTTTTTTTAATGTAGAAACATTTAATTTCATTATTAATCTGTTTGGAATCAGGAAGGTATTTGTTTATTCCTTTAAAATCTTACAATAATTTTTTTTGTATTCCTTTAAAATGTTAGAATAATACTAACCCTTCTCGTCCTGTTCTTAATGAACAGTAACTGCATGAAATCATTTTAAAAATGCACAAATGTCTTTGCTTTCTAGAAACACTGTCTGGATCTTGGTGCCAACTTGGTCTCGATACACAGTGAAGATGAATATCAGGTGGTCAAGGCCCTTATCCGTGCTCACGACCCCAATGAGAATCCAACATGGATTGGCCTAAATAACTGTATCAAGGTAAAAGAACAGCGAACAGATTTTCAGCACTGGCCAGGATGAAACAAAAGTAACTGCCAACTACAATGAGTTCTCAAAATGTGATATTTTGAGGATTCATGGAATTTTTAAAATGAAGGTCTCAGGAAGACAAACCAATAAACAGAAAAAAGATATCTCAAATTCAAAGAAGTGAGCTAGGTTTTTTGCCCTGTAAGCTTAGTCAAATTCAGTGGGGTCCAAAAGCCTGAGAGCACGAAGTGAAAATGCTTCTATTGCATTTTTTTCTAATTTATTAATGATATTCATTGCAAATTATATTACTGACACCAACCTGAGTGAAAAGTAGAATCTTTGAAATACTTACATGAATTTCAGAGTTTCTTAGTATTTGGTATGCCCCCTTTTAGCTTTAATGAAATGAAGGGCGGTTCAGTGGTTTAGACATTGGACTGCTGTTTGGATGGTTGAGCTCAAATCCCAGCACCGTCATGCTAAAACTGCTGGACCCTTGAGCAAGGCCCTTAACCCTCAACTGCTCAGTTGTATAAATGAGGGAAATATACGTTGCTCTGGATACAGGTGTCTGCCAACTGCCATGAATGTAATGACTGCATGAACTCAAGCTAACATGACTGAGCTTGGATCAGATCCATCAGAGTGTTGTCTAATCACATGCCTCAATAGGAGAGATTAGACATGAGGACAATCAGGGCTTTTGTACAAAGTAGTTAACATGGTCAATATCACAAACTTATAGTGCAGGAAATAGTGCAGGATCTTGAAAATTAAATATTCAATATATTGAACATTTACATTCTTTGTTTTAATTCTAAAACCTGTTTTTCCCATTTAAAAAAGAAAAAATTTTCAGTGTGGATTTTCAGAAAATCCCAGATTTTCAGTGTGGTCTCAGACCTTTGGACTGCACTGTATATGAAAGCAAGGAAATCATAACTAACATGCATAATTTTTACACTGAAACAGTCAGTCTCATAAATTACAGCCTGTTGCCCAGGCATTGTAATGAACTGACCATTTTTTCCCCCCTGTTTAGAGACATAACTGGCTTTGGTCTGATGGCACCAAATTGACTTTCACCAAATGGAATCCAGATGAACCCAATTTTAAAAATAGAGAGTGCTGTGTGCATATTAACTTTTCTGGTACGTTAAACCTCTTGTGGAGCTGTGTTGTTTCTTTATCAATTCACATGTCATTTGATTGAATTAAACTTATCTTTTTTGTCTGCAGTCTTTATGAACTGGAATGACATCCCATGTGTTGACAAGTATCCCTTTGTGTGTGTCAAGAAGCTTAAATGAGACTCACAGCTTCACCTTACCAAAATGCATTGAACTTTTTCTTCCTTGTTCTTAACAGGCACAAACACATTTGTAAAAACAAAATGTAAAAAAACTCACTGTACCGTAATGCACATAAAGAATGAACTAAGAATTCATCCATGTATAAAGGTTTTCTTAACCATATTATTTGGCATTGTTTTGAAATGTGCTGTAGCTACATTACTTGCACAGTTGTTTGAATCAGATGTACTTATATACTGGTGACAGCTTAGGCATAATGTTAATAATACATTATGTGCATGGTGTTATGGGAAAATAAACAACAGGGTGGAGTGATGTGGCCCCATGTGAAGTGGAGTTACTGTTGCTACTGTATATACTGTGTATACCAACACATCCTGAAGTTTCATTCCTCTTTCTCTTATACCACAGCTATTTGCCAATGATTAAAATTTTCTATTAAGTAAAAAGCAACATTGTACATTTTATGCATTTCTAGTTTCATTTAATGGCATGGATTTTAACAGGAACTAACTTTTTGCATGGATGTTATCACTTATGTTATAGCAGCTGTAAACATTCATTCCCTCACCAGCCTCTTTTTTTATGAATAAGACAAAACCAAGACTAAGTCTAATTACGACTAAGACTAAATAAGACTGTCAAGTTACCAAGAAACCAAAGTACAAAGCTCTCTATCCTGAAGACTTTCATATGGCGGAAAACTTACTGTTACAAAGCGCTGACAGTGCAGACTCCTTCCATAAATGTTAAATAAACATCTCCTTTTAGAAAACTTCACCATGTCAGTGATTACACACTTGTGTTTAACACATTTTAAAATCTGTATTATTAGTCTTGGATTATGTGCAACATCTGCCACACACTTCCCTGTAAATGAGCTGTTACTATAAAAACGATGACATGTTAGGACAAGCCCATTAATATAAACCAGTGATTTTAAACTATTGTCAGAGCTGATGACCAATCAGAATCGAGAATTCAACAGATTGCATGATTGCTTGAATGATTTGCAAAAAGTGACACCTCATTCCTTATTTTTCCATTATTTTATCAGTTTGGATATAATTTTAATTATATTAATTTAAATTAATTGTATTATAATTTTCAGCAAGTATGACGTGATTTTTTTTTTTTACAAAGCAAATCAATTGTTTAACTTAATGGTGTAATTACTTAAAGTTTTGCGTAAAGCAATTTTAATAAATACATCATCATTTGCGACATTGTCACTTTTCATCTACTAGACACTTATGAATTTTGCTGAACATCTAGACATCTTGTTAAGTGGAACACACATACAGCCTCAAAAGCTGCCTAGCTCATGTTTGTTTATCTGACTTTATATGATACATGGCTTTATTGCAAAAAGTTGATTTCCTCCGTTTCACAATAATGCTGATGTAGTTATGACCACAGAGACCAACACAACAGGTACAGCGGCTGATATTTCTAATATTTTATTTTAGGTTTAACATTTGGGATTTAACACTGAATTTATATGAACTATTGTGCTCTTTTCTTGTAGCTACAAATTAAAATAGCTTACTTCAGTACTCATGTTTAGTACAGACATTTAACTATTTCCTTTTTTCTTTTAAACTAAATCTGTATTTTCAGTATGAACAGACTCCAATTAAAAAAAAAAACACCATATACATATACAACACTGCTGCTAAAAGAAGTCTCACTTTATATAGTTTAATACCTCAAAAAACATTAACATGTAATCAGTGCACTTTTACAATTAGACTACAATATTAATCTTCTATAAATACAGATATAAATACAAACTAAGACCTTGGAATTATCTGTTTATATCCGTCTTTAATGGCAAAAATTAATTCATGTTAAAAATATTCCAGAAAATTCCATCATAAGATTTTACTTTGTTAAATAGCTTAAAAAATACTTTTAAAAATTCATTTATTGTTAGATTTAAATTATGTGGAGCATCAACCGTACAAGTCCATACGAGTGAGTTGTTACTATGGAAACACAGATGACGTTTAGCATTTTCCTGTTTATTTCACACACAGTGCCCATGACTACCTGACTGTTTTGTTTTTTTTTTGTTTTTTTTTGACTAAATGTTTGTGGGTTGTTTTTTCTACCACTGCAGTGGAGATAAAGATCTGTTCCACTGATGGTGTTAAACGTATTTAAATTATGTTAAAAAAACAACAACAAAAAAAAAAAAAACAGAAGATTCTCATGATGCATATTATTGCATTACATAATATTTTTGTATGTTTAAAGACTTTTGGTGTTTAAAATCTGTACATTCAATATATTTAATGCCATGTAAATAACATATTTATAACATTAACTGTTTTTTTAATCATTAAAATCAGTTACACCACAGTGCTGTTGACTTCTCAATTCTGATTGGTCAGAAGGTGTTGATTAATTTTCTATAACAGCACATAATATCACAGGTTTATATTAATGCACTCGTTGTAATAAGATATCAGTACAGTATGTAACTCTTGTTGGCAAAATATCATTAATGCAGGCGTGCTTACTGTAGTTGTCAGTGCTCATTCTGCTGATTTAAAAATTATAATTTTTTTAACGTAATGCTGTTTTGTTAATAGGAATTTAAAGTCAGATTTCCTGAAACACAGGCAAAGAAGAACAATCACTGGTGAAAATATCACAAACTTTATCTGTTTTTAAAAAACAAATAGACAGCAAAAGAGTCAAAAGAGTCGACTTTTATTGTAGAGCTGAGCCAAATGATCAGACTCACTAAAAAGAGCCCATTCCTAATGTCAAAACAGAAATGAAAATGTTATGAACCAGGTATGCATGTACATTTAATCTTTGTGATTCAGACTAAAGACAACACTAGCTTATAAAGCTGCATAATTCAAATAAATAGGAAAACTGCTCTCATTTATAAAGGATTTAATATATACAGCAACTATATTAAGCAGAGATAATTATTAGTTATTTGTACATAATAAAAAAAAGTAGAATGTTCTAAAATGCATTATCATTAATATTTATATATATATGTATATATACAGTGAAAGAGTACATTCTCCTAACACTGACATAAGCAGATTGTGTGAAATGCTTCCTAGAATTAATGTAAGTTATTTTTGTGTAGTTTACACTAATTAATAATACATTTTTTAAATACACAGAACACTAATAATTCAGAAAGCACAAGAATATAAGTAAGCAAACGCCATCTAGTTTAAACAGGGAGTAGGAACCATTTGAGATTCTCTTCGATTTCTGGGGTCGGATTTCAAGACGTGCCACGCAGAGTCGCTGATCTTCAACGCATAAATTTCCGGAAGTATGTTTTACAATTATTTGTAGATCCGATGGTTTACCGGAAATTCCGGTGTTATTTCACTTCCGATGAAAGGCAGGGAAAATGAATGTGTTTTTACGGTCTTTTGGATTTTAAGTAATTTTTTTTTCAAGGTACGAATTGGAAAACTCAGACCTAATCATTGTGCGTGTGTGTTTTTTAATATAAATTATATAAATAATACGTTTATTTTGTTGAGGTTACGAAATGGCAACTGACACAGTGGTTGAGTGCAGGCGGTTTGACAGCTCTCGTGCAGCTAGCTAGGTGCTAAACCAGTTAGCAGTCATCAGAAGGAGGATGTATTGTCATTTTTAAAGCTCATTTAGGATGTATTGTCATTTTTAAGGCTTTTTAAAGACACGTTTAGTTAATGTTTGTTAAGGGATACCTGGTCATCGGGTCTCATTCACTCGCGCGCCCATCATGCTCTATTTATCTAATTTGCCCAAATGCTTTGATAGTAGTGACTTTATTTCGTTCACTGAAATAATTGTAGGCTCTGATTACTGTTCTTCACTGACAGGAGTGGAACCGGATGTGGTCTTCTGCTGTTGTAGCCCATCCGCCTCAACATTCAACGTGTCGTGCATTCTGAGATGCTTTTCTGCTCACCGCGGTTGTAAAGAGTGATTGTCTGAGTTACTGCAGCCTTCCTGTCAGCTCGAACCAGTCTGTTCGTTCTCCTCTGATCTCTCTCATCACCAAGGTGTTTCTGCCCACAGAACTGCTACTCACTGGATTTTTTTTTTTTTTCAGATCAGCAGTTTCTGAAATACTCAAACCAGCCCTTCTGGCACCAACAACCATGCCACTGTCAAAGTCACAGAGATCACACTTTTTTCCGCATTCTGATGTTTGATGTGAACATTAACTGAAGCCCTTGACCTGTATCTGCATGTTTTTTGCATTGTGTTGTTGCCACATGATTGGCTGGTGCGCAAGAAGTGTGCTGGTGGACCAAACGGTGATTGGTGATTGGAAAACAATGGTGGTCAGCGATTGGTCATTAGGAACAAAGGTGGTCAGCGATTGGTTATTAGGCACAATGGTGGTCAACAATTGGTCATTAGGAACAATGGTAGTCAGCGATTGGTCGTTGGGAACAATGGTGGTCAGCGATTGGTCGTTCGGAACAATGGTGGTCAGCGATTGGTCGTTGGGAACAATGGTGGTCGGCGATTGGTCGTTGGGAACATGCAACCAGCAGTTGTGATGTTAGCTGGGGAGCCATATAGAATGCAGGACAGTCTCTAACATCTGCTCAAAAAATAACTAGATTTGTTGTTTGGCTGTTTTTTAAATAAAGTCGCAAAAGGGGTCTATCAAGTTGCCAACACTGTTCTGTGGCAGCATCCACCCAATCAGCACTCACCTGTCAATCATGTTGCCCCCTGGGGCAGAAATTTCCACCTTTTACACTAGCATTCAGGTGTTTTAGCATAAACAGGAGTATGCAGGTCAGTTACTGTGAGAATGTCATAATTATTCAGGTGTTGGCTGATACTCAGAGCTCGGATATATTTTATTATATGGAAAAATCTGTTATTGTTGCATTCCTGGCTGTATTAGTTCAGATTTAGCTTGTTCTGCTAAATACCAACATCACTGATTCCTCTTTGCATTTCATGATCGTTTCCCAGGTCAGAGTGAGTCCAGTGCCAGTGATACAGCATGGGTCTGTTATCTGACCCAAACCGAAGGAAGGCGTTGACCAGTCTCCTCACCCGCCTCAACACTCCCATATGGTAAGCAGTCACTCATCAGGCTTAGTGCTGTGTGTGTGAAGCTGGGAATCCAATAAGAAAAAAAAAGAAAGAAAAAACTTAAATTTGAATTTATGGTCTAAGATGTTAGGATTTTCAGGCTATTCTTAATCTTTTCATGATCCAATAATGTGAACATATCACCATGTACAACACAAAATTTCAGATTCGGTGTTAAAGACTTCAGTGTAAAATTTTCTTAATGCTCTGTTTGGACTCACAGTGTGGTGTGCTACCTGGCGGGCATTGCCTGGTTCATGGGCCTGGCATTTGAGCCGTTCACTCTGCGGACCTACATGTCGGAGAACGCAATGGGTTCCACCATGGTGGAGGAGCGGTTCCCCTCAGGAGAAAGAGCCTTGGCTACTGCACGGGAGTTTGCAGCTCATAAGAAAAAGGTTGGGTAAGTAGAACAGACTTTCATAAAGTGAAATGAAAACCAAGGACTCTATAGGACTGTTTTGTTTCTGTATGTTTTGAGATGAAATTGTCTACATATGATTGTCTCTTTATTAATTCCTCCCTTAATCTCGGTCACTGAAGGGGCATGCCGGTGGACTGGCTGGTGAAGACGATGCAGGCCAGAGGGCTGGAGGTTTTCACTCAGAGCTTCTCACGCACTCTGCCTTTCCCCGACGAGAGCAAGGAGAGATTTGTGCGTTTGTACATTGACATATACACACACAAATCAATTCCGTTTCAGACATGCTTTATTGGCATGGCAGTATATTATACAATATTGCAGAAGGATCAGGAAACTTTGTTTAGGGAAAAGAATGTTATGCAATGACTAAAGGATGTAAAATAACACACAGGCAGGTGACAATTTAATAGAAGAAACAACAAAATAAAGTGACTTAGTGAAGTATTGAGCCACCACAAGCTACAGAACAGCTTCAGTGTCCCTTGGCACATATTCTACAAGTCTCTGGACCTGTCCTGGAGCGATGAATGCCATTCCTCTAAAAGATTTTCCCTCAGTTAGTGTTTTGATGATGGTGCTGTCTAACTCACTGCTCTAAAAATCTCCTATAGCTGTTCTATTCGATTGAGATCTGGTAGCTATGAAGGTCATAACACATGATTTGCATCATTTTCATCCTCATCGACTCATTTAGTGAGCACTTGTGCCATGTGGAAGGGGCGGAGTCATCCCGGATAATATCAGGTCTTTTGTCTCAAATGTCAAACATCCAGAAGTCATGAAATATTACAAAAGTACAAAACAAAATTAGTATGAATTAGTATTTGTCTGGCATAAATTAGTATAAAGAAATTAGCTAGTTACCTAAGACTTTTGCAGAGTAGTGTACCATAGATATGTACATATTATTTTGTCATATGTATTAGGACAGTATATATTGACATATTAAACCTGTATTATTATCTTAATAATGAATACACATTGAAAATATCTTTGGGAACAGTGCTTGGACCCAGAAAGGTTGTCTTGAATATTTTTATTTATTTATTTTTTTTTGATAATGAGTCTTGCATAAGTGAAAGCTCAAATAAGATATTAATCATGCAGTTAAATGTGTATAAAATCATTCTCTCTCCCCCTCTCTCTCTCTCCCTCTCCCTCTCTCTCTCTCTCTCTCAGATGGTTCGAGGCACCAATGTTTATGGGATCTTGCGAGCACCTCGAGCTCCACGAACAGAAGCCCTGGTGCTCAGCGCCCCCTGCAGTCCTGGCAACAGCAACAACCAGGCAGTGGGCCTTCTGCTGGGTCTCGCCCAGTATTTCAGAAGTGAGAGGCTTTATAAACTCGATTTATACATCCACAGTGCACACACTTCATGGTTCACATGCATCCAGGAGTTCTATGGGGTGCAATTTTAGTGCATGCATTCACATTTAAATTTCTGCTGTGCTTTTAGTGCAAAGTAGAAATAGAGGTTGTAGGCTAACACAAGTTCCATGGACAAAAAAATGAGTCACAGTATTAATAACATAAGTCAAGTCAAGTCGAGCTTTATTGTCATTCTGCTACATGTGTGGACATATAGTTGAACGAAATGTCGTGTCTCGCAGGACCACGGTGCTACATACAAGTTAAACATAAATATGAACATAGAAGTATGAAAAACAATTAAGGTGACTATACATACTTTACAAAAACTTTACAAAAACTATACAAAACCTTACATAGATACTGTAAATGGAATTGTGCAAAAGAGGTATTTGTACATGAAATTGTGCGAAAGAGATATTTTAGGGGAAGCAGCGCATAGTGCAAGATAAAAACCTGCGGAACAGCAGGTGAAACACTTGACACATGTACTGGACATTTTCACAAATCAGTAGCCATCAGGTGCTTGGCAGGATAAAAAAAAAAAAAAAAGCTTGTCTCTTTTAGTTGTAGCCTGTATTTTTACTTTCTTTCTTTCTTAAAAGATTTATCAATAAGAAAATGTGCATGTGAACTTTTACAGTGTCTACATCTTAACTAAAACAGACAAGCAGACACTTTTTCCGCTCTTTTAAAATTGTTTACATGTGTTAGATTTGGCACTTCTTTTAGGCCTGTTCTATCTTTTTTCTGGTTTTGTCTTTTTTTTTTCTTTCTTTTTGCTGGCATCCTTAATATAGTTAAAAATATACTTGTCTAACGTTAGCTAAGAGAGACTAATGTGAGATGAGAGAAAGGGGGCAGGGCTTCCAGGGTGTCATTTAATATTGGAGAGTTTAAAAAAAGACTTTGCTACTTTGTCAGCCATTCCAGATTCATATATCGATTGACTGTTTTTGGGTGACGGCTCGTAGCAGAGTACTGCGATGTTCAAATGTGGAGTTCCTACACAAAATGGTCAAAAATGAAATTGCACGCGGTCGGTGGAAGAGCGAACTGAAAATGACAGGAACTCTCTCATGACACTGGTGGAATTCTCACCTGATGTTATTAACACCAGAAGCGGTGTAATCAAGTACCAGGAAAGAAATGCCACATGTGACACAGCTTCTCTGCCAGGCAGCTTATTAAAAGACTGAACAAGCAACATTTTATTGGTTTTATGTTGTTTTGTTGTTACCCATCTGGTTTGCTCACGGTACGTCTGCGTAACACAAGTGTAATGTTTCTAATGTTGTAATCTCAGGTCAGATTTACTGGGCTAAAGACATCATATTCCTGGTGAATGAGCATGATCTCATTGGCATGCAGGCTTGGTTAGAGGGCTACCATCACACCAACATCACTGGTGAGTTGCACGTCTCCCCTCAGAAGGAAAAAGCAGTTGTGCTGTGTTGTTTTTTTGCACATTTAAACTGATGTCAACTGAACAGCCAAAATCCAACAGAGCATGCTGATAGAACTGCCTGGACAAACATTTTAATATGAAATATTAATTTAATGAATTTAATTTAATGAAAGACTGCAAGGTTCAGAGTGTTTGGTTGTTGGAGCCTGTTCTTGTCCTGCTGTTACAAACGTTGAGTTGATTTCACAAACAGAACACAACTAATTACTTTATGATTAAATATTTTCAGGGTAATGGATTTCAGGGTGTTTTTTTAATGTTCTTTTAAGAAACAGGAGCCAAAATGTCAGTGGAACATCTGAGTTAGTATTGATCACAACAAGATTCAAACCTGGATTGGGAAACCGTGGTGTAGGTGCTCCTACAACGTCTCGTCTTAAAAACATGTGTTGGGTGACTTCGAAATATTTTCCTTTATTTTAAGATAAATGTGAAATGCTTTCCATCCCAACTTTGAATCATTTAAAGACTGGAACATGGGCTTGAAGTGAAAATAGAGCTATTAAAGTTATATTAATGTAAATACCATGTATGCATCTTAATTAACCCTTTCAGGCGTGAATTATTTATATGTATATCCAGATTGTTTAGATTTCCTTTTTTTGATTCTGTCTAAATATCAGATATTAAAAAGTAAATGAATTGTTCATGGGTAAAAAAGGGCTAAAACAGTATACCTGTAATAATAATAATAATAATAAGAAGAAGAAGAAGAAGAAGTTTTCTAATGTCGAAAACATTCAGATCTAAAATATGTAATGTTGAGGGCAAACATTTTAGAAAATATCATTTCTGAACATACAAAATTTACACAGTTTAGGACTCAAAGAAGTAGAAAAAATAGTTTTTAAAAATCTAAGGCATTCAGTGGAGTCTGGCACAAAAACATCACTTACATTTTTTTTTTTTTGTAGAAAGTAGAGATTGAGAACGAGAGCTCCAGAAGTTTACGTTAATTTACAGTAATGCTCTCAAGTTATTTGGAGGTGATTTCCAATTCATATTTTCTTAAACTATAAAAAAAAAGCCTTATATTGACTGTCATGGACACTATGCATGAAAGACACAAAAATCTATATCGTTTCTCTTTATCTTTTGCTGTAAATCCGACACTATGCCGAAATGGATCATTCGTGCTGGTTGATCAGGGATGAGCTTCACGCCACTACAGGGCCGAGCCGGCTCCATCCAGGCCGCTCTCTCACTGGAGCTCAGCAGTGACGTCATCACCAGTCTGGACCTGGTACTGGAGGGGCTAAATGGGCAGCTTCCTAACCTGGACCTGGCCAACCTCTTCCACGCCTTCTGCCAGAAGCTCAGCGTCCTCTGCACCATTCAGGGGAAGGTAAGTTGGCGTGAAATCATCGTGATGCACACTGTGTATGGAAACTATGAACAAATACTATAATAGCTATTTATAATGTAGGTGTTTATTTTATACCTGAGTGTTGTACATTTGAAAAATACCTGGAGACATTTAATAAGGCTATATCTGTTAGAATTCATTGTTTTGAGGAAGTATTTTTTTTTTATATTTGCAGATTTTTCTTGCTGACAAATAATGTGCTGTTTTATTTGATTTAATTTATTTTTTATTTAAAAAAAAAAAAATTACCTGTTGTTATACTTAATGTTCACTGGGACGAGTAATGAAATATTTGATTATATATTTATTTACTTACTTAGTTATTTTCATCTATTTTCATCATATATGCCTTAAAAATTAGTATAAATTTTCATTCATTTATTTATTTATAATCTACATAGTATAGTAAATGGTTTAAAATATATTTAATGCCCAAAAATATGATTAAAAATGTCCTAGGAGCATCTTCACATTTTCAGCCTCATTAAAAATGTCCACGTCTGCATGATTATGTAATTTATCCTTCTGCCATCCTAAATATCTAACCAGCTAGCTAGCAGCTAGAGAACAAGTTCACATGTGTCACAGGAGTGGAGTAGACATGAGTGACATTTAGGAAGTTCACTGATTGTATCTCAGGACTGTACAACGGGCTGTCCTGCATGTTCCTGCTGCACTCTGTGTTAAATGTGTAGTATTTACAGTCTGGGCTTTTTTGTATGAGATGCTTGCATCCTCTCTCAGCTTCAGAGGAACGACTGGGACAGTACAGACGGTTACACTCACGCTGCACAGACCATGATGCTGATGGTGCTGAAGCAGGCAAGTGGTCGGCCCTGGGGTGACCACGGTCTCTTCCTGCGCTACCACATCGAGGCTGCGACTGTCCGCGGCATCAACAGCTTCAGACACTACAAGACTGACGCCACCACTCTTGGCAGGTCTGCCATGTTTTCATTGCTGTTCGTCAGACACCAGGGGCCTCGTTTATCAACATTGCGTAGAAAAAAATTATTATTTTTTTTTTTTTTCCTCATAAAGTTTAGAATGGACATATGCACAATGAGTTCTGAAGGTACATACTGTATGCAGTTCTCACACACACACACACAAATATAAGTAATAAAACTTAATAAATAGCAACAGATTATATTCAGTCTGTGTGTATGCGTGCATGTAGCTGCTCACACGCCCACAATTAACCATATATGGTATGTAAGTGCAAATATTACCCAATCTTTCACCATTGATAAATGATGGGTTGCACAGTTCTACACCTGACTCCAGGACAGTTTGGTGGGGTTTTTTTTTCCCTTGCTCTAACACACCTAATGAACCCAGTAATAAATTAGTGGGTCAAATCCAACATCTTTAAGCAAATAAATTAACAAATTGTTCTGGACTTGGGCTGTCTTGCACTGTTAGATCCTGATCTGAGATCAGAAGTATGATGCTGATGTGTTCAGTGTAGCTCCAAATATTTCTTTTCTGGCCTTTCAAGAAGTCAGTGCCATTGAAGAGGCAAAGTAAAAATTCGAGCTCAGTATTAATGTGAAGTTAAAAAAAATAATAATAATAAAAAATTGGGTTACAAATGATTTGTGAATAAAACTTGGAAACTCTCTTCTGTCTTTCACTCTTAACATTTCCCAGGTTGTTGGAGGGAATGTTCAGGAAATTGAATAATCTCCTGGAGCGACTTCACCAGTCCTACTTCTTCTACCTGATGCCTTCTCTGTCTCGCTTTGTCTCTATTGGATACTACATGCCTGCTTTTGGCCTGTTGGCTGCCATCCTGCTGCTGCGAGTATCCTCTCGGCTACCCGAGTCTCTAACATGGCAAAATACTCCTCTAGGAGCATTTATTTATGACCTCAACAATTTGTGTTTGTTTTTAGTACATCAGGGCTTAAGAAGTCAGAATATTCTGACAGCACCGATATCCGAACATACGATATCCATCATAACGGCTTTGCTCGATTTCTAACATCACTGTGCTTTTCATGTGTACACTGACTAGCAGCAAGCGTTATCACACCTTCAGCCACTTGAAAAGTGAGTGCATTGTGTGTTCAATTTCTCATGTTAAATTCATAAATTTGGTGCAATGGAAATGCGTTTGCCCTATCGTCTAGAGATTGCCATCTGTAGCCGAGAGCCAAGAGAGTAAAATTGGCCGTTCTCTCTGGGTGGAAGGGATGGCATACTCGCTTCCCCCTGTCAGTCACAGCAACACTAGCCAACCGTGGGCATCTGTGAGCTCATGTATGCGGAAGATGGTAGATAGCGCTTTCCTACAAGTGTGATGCAGCATGATGAGTAGTGTATTATTTTGCTTTTTTTTTATCTTATTGCGGCAGGACAGACTTTGCTCATGTGTGCTCTTTTGCTAAACTACACTATATGGACAAAAGTATTGGGACACCTGACCATTACACCCATATGTGCTTGTTGAACATCCCATTCCAGATCTATTCCCCCTTTGTTGTTATAATAACCTCCACTCTTCTGAGAAGGATTTCCACTAGATTTTGGAGCGTGGCTGTGGGGATTTGTGTTCATTCAGCCACAAGAGCATTAGTGAGGTAAGGCACTGATTTCGAGCGAGGAAGCCTGGTGTGCAGTCTGCCTTCCTGCTCATCCCAAAGGTGTTCAGTGGGGTTGAGGTCAGTGTTCTGTGCAGGTCACTCGAGTTCTTCCACTCCAACCTTGGCAAACCATGTCTTCATGGAGCTCGCTTTGTGCACAGGGGGGACTGTCATGCTGAAACAGATTTGGACTAGACCCCTTAGTTCCAGTGACAGGAAACTGTAATGCTTCAGCATACAAAGACATCCCATACAATTGCGTGCTTCAAACTTTGAGGCAACACTTTGGAAAAGAACCACATATGGGTGTGATGGTCAGGTGTCCACAAACTTTTGACCATATAGTGTACATCACATCCTGAAGTGACTACAGTAATTATAATTGGAGGTTTTAGTCAAAATGTCTTCAGGATCCTTGACTTCACTGCAGGCGTTGGATCTGTGGGTCCAGATTGGGAGTCCAGCTCCAGTAACCCAAGATGGAGTCGGTGAAGTAGAACCGGTAAGTATCATTTACAGCAGCCACTCGGTTTATGTTATGAAAATTTTCAGAAGCTCAAAAGCGGGCTCCCGTGTGGCGCAACTGAAAAGGGCGGATAGCGGTTTCTTTTGCGTGAGTTATTCTGCCCTGACGCAGCATGAGCAGCAGTTTGAAAAGATGCAGTTGGCTTGCTTTGTGTCTCAGAGGCAGCACATTTGCCCCACCCTGCCTGGTTGTGTTTTTGTGGGTGAGAGTTTTGCAAGACGAAATAATGATAATGATAATATGATGATAAGGATAATAAGGATAATCAGTGTTAGCAAATAGGAATTACATTATATTTTAGAACATGTGTCTTGGCTTTGTAGACAGCTAAATGCAGTATATATAAAATACAAACCAAAAAAAAAACAACTTTGACATATACTCTTATTTTAATTTTACATTAAGAAATGACTCGTCCTGCACTTTTCATTTAAATGATCTATATATTTGAATATATACAGTATTTGAGTCCCTGCTCTTTCAATTGATTTAGCAGCTGTGGAAATACTGTAATGTTCCATAACTTCCTGTTTCAAAAGCAAATATGAGAACATACATACAGGCTCTTTAATACATGTCATATTTAGCCTAGCATAAATATTTTGGTTGTTTCATTAACTAACATTTCTATGATTTATGTGAAGATCACAGTTTTGAGTCAGACCTGTGTGAAATTGCACATATGGTTATTGTCCTAGGAGATTTTAACAAAGGTAATCTCTCCCGCGAACTCCCCAAATACAAACAGCTCATTAAGTGCCCGACCAGAGAGGGGAATGTACTAGACCACTGCTACACCACCATCAGCGGTGCTTATCGTGCTATCCCTCGTGCTGCACTGGGTCAGTCAGACCACATCATGGTGCACTTGATTCCGGCATACAAGCAGAAACTTAAACTCTGCAAACCTACTGTGAGGACATCAAAGAAGTGGACCACTGAGGCTGTGGGGGAACTGCAGGAGTGTCTGGACTGTACTAACTGGGAAGTTTTCAGGTCTGCCACCAATAGTCTGGACGAGTACACGGACACTGTGACGTCCTACATTAACTTTTGTGAGGACAGCGTCATTCCATCACGCACC